>JAHWFO010068141.1:168881-199416 GCA_023313115.1 Rhysida immarginata
ATCGCCACCCTCTGTAAGCAGAGGAGGGAGAACAATAGTCCTGTTGCTTTTAAGGGCACTGATCGTACTCCAGAGAGAAATGTGCTGGCCATGCCAGAATTTATATAGAAGGTACAGGATAATGAATGAATTTGGTTGGTTGAACAGTTAATTACAATAGATGAAATTAAATGATTGGCTGTTGCATATGGGTGACTAGGCGTACCTATTAGAGAACCATTCTGACGACATCCGGTCCAGGTTTTCTTGTCAGCAACAATAAGGAGTTCCAGAAAATCATCTCTTTCGAATGTGGTTTGGTTGTTAAGTAGGACGTTTCGGTCTTTTTGGCGGTGCTTCTTTATTTCGATTTCTTCATGGATTAAGATTTTAGACTTGTTCTTGCCTTTAAGGCCATTTCCGATTGGCAGCACTTTGTGATATGTTTGCGTGTTGCTTTATTGGGGTGCACTCTGTTTGGACATATGGCACAATTGCGAATAAACAAGGTGGAAATTGCGGAGGATCGGAGGCGATGTCGGAGGTGAATGTAGATTGCAAAAACATGCGAGATCGAGAACACAAGAACTGAGCAATTCAAAATCCAAATTAAAAAACTGCTGCTATGCATGTGTCGACAACGACAGCACAGTTAACCTTTCTGTTTACGGGGCTCCGAAGCAGACGACTGAGCATTACTCCCACACCGATAGATATCTGGTGAGTCAAGGTTTCTTCTGCATCGATTAAATATTTGGTTCCCAATCATTTTCGACTCCCGAACCCTTTCACCCTTTTTTCGACTCGCGAACCCTTTGCAACCATTTTTTCGACTCACGAACCGCTTTCACAAATTTTTTCGACTCGCGAACCTTTTCGTTAAGATCTGAGTTGCGGAATCACTGACTTATAAAAATGTACATACACAGTTGCATACAATAATAGGAATCCGCCATTACGAAAAAGTTTTGGCGAACCCATTGAAATTTATACCCAAGAGTTTCGCGAAACCCAGTTTGGGAAACAGTGGGCTAGATGAATGTTGTCGTATTCGGCGGGAACCCTTCTAAAGGATTCCCTATGCTTGTTGTCTTGTGTATGGCATTGTTTGTGTACAATAGAGACCATTGAAAGGCACTCTCACCCGATTTGATTACATAAACATCGTACCATAAACTCACACATGTTGACTGTCTCCCCTGATGGGATTTTCAAAAAGGAACGCAATATACGATATAGCCGGAAGTATCTGGGAATGTTTTCAAGTATTTCCCTGATCCCTCATCCACTAGACCTAATTCCAATCGAGGAACACCATGTTTGTTCTATGGGTTTAGTTGAAGTGATTACCGATTTTATGCTGTTACCGCTAAATGATGATATGCGGATATTCTTACACATACCATGCTACTACGACCGTCAGTCCCAGTCTAAACGATGTTACCTAAGTCAGTAAGCATGACAATGCACCTTTCATCAACTATTCGAGCATAACTCCTGTCTGAATGGTTCTGCCTATCACAGGACACTTCCAGCATCGTGTTGACTGTCCCTCATTTCGTCTAGCTGATCCACTTACTGTCTGAAGATTATTCTGTTTATTATATGTTGAAAAGCATTTATTGGTTTCGCTCTCTTTGTGTGTCTGTCTGTCCGGCTGTATGTTCGACGATTACTCGGGAATGCTTTAACTTTTTCAACTTCTGCTTTCACTCTTCAATAGAGACCTTTCCTGAGATCACCTGATTAATTTGTCAATGAAAGCGGTCTAACAGTCACATGACTCTTGAGACCCGACCCCCCCCCCCCCCCCATTAAATTTTTTTATTGGCAATATAAGGCATATTATATGTCATTCGAACGGGAATCACGAGCACAAGACGAATTTGACATTCTTTTCGATTTTCGAAATGCTGCATACGAGAAAATGACCCCCCAAAAGTATTTCAACATCCCCTTATTACGAGCTTTAGCTAGAGCTATATATAAGAATACAAGCTTAATAAGTACCTTTATGTGTCCGGTCGGCCATCGTTTGCACAATAACGCGAAAATGGATGAACTTAACTGCGATATGTCAACTTTTGATGCGCTTTCATGGACCCCTTCAAGCACGTTTACTAATGCTAAGAATATGAACTTACGGCTAGTAATATATCAATCGTTTTGTACTGATGAGTCATAAGTGAATACAGTGTTACTTTTTGTTTAAAATGTAAGCATTGTTGATTCAGCTTGGAGCACGTGCCCGTTATGAAACTTGTGCTTATTTCGTTTTTAAATTCAGTGCTGTTAGACATATTGTTAAAAGTGGCTAATTAATGTTAGGGCAATTGTTAAAAATGGCTAATTAACGTTAGGCCTATTGTTAAAAATGGCTAATTGATGTTAGGCCTATAGCTAAAAATGGCTAAATAATGTTAGGCCTATATTTGAAAATGACTAAATAATGTTAGGCCTATTGTTAAAAATGGCTAATTAATGTTAGGCTTTTTGTTGGTTTGGTTTGTTTGGTATTAAGGTCCTTTTCAATTGCTATGGTCATTTCAGGACGGCGTTAGAGAGGCCCCAAATTTTGCCTTGCAAGGGTTCTTTAACGTGCAGCCCGCAAACGACTACCCGGGACCAACGGCTTTACTTCCCTTCCGAAGGAAGTGCGTGATCTCAGGATTTCCCCCTGAAAAATCCTCGTCGTCCTCGGCCGGGATCGAACCCGCCTACTCGGGTATCAGAGGCAATCTCGCGACCGCTGAGCCACCGAGGCCGATAGCTTTTTGTTAAATATGATTAATTAATGTTAGGACTATTGTTATTAGTAGGTGATTAATATTAGGCCTATTATATACAGGGTGAATACAAAAGTCTGAACCCCCCTTTTATTTTTTGAACCGAAGCAGATATGTCAATTTTGATGAATCCAATGAATAGGAAGCTGTGGGTGGCCTATCCCATGTGCACTTTTCATCATCCCAAATATGCAAATTAGGACACATTCAAAATTTATCTTAAAAACCGTAAGGGATACAGAAAAACACCCAATTAAAAACTTGTTCAGCATAAAAAAACAAAAAAAAATCATCCAAATCGGACCAACCAATCACCCACAATCACGTGGTGAACTGTTTGTAGTTTACAAACAGTCACACTGCACAAGAAAAACTGAATGTTGATATTTCCACCATGTAAAGCATGCAAATAAAAAAATTAACATAAATTACCTACTCACATTCACTTTCATGCGGAAAAGCAAATAAAAGGCATGTTTCAGCACAGAGAAGACAGAACAATTCCAGGATGGCAAGCTACACTGTTCCGGAAATGGTCAACATGATCTTCTATATGCTGCAGTTAGGTTATATCGAGACAGATACCCTAACGAACGTCATCCATCTCGTCAAACAATGTGTCACATTATTCAAAGATTCGAGGCTACAGGGAATGTTAATGCAGAACGAGGACGACCAAGGGCAGAAGGCGATGAGGATACAACAACACCAGTTCTGGCTGCTGTTGCTGCAAATCCCCACACAAGCAGCAGAGCAATTGCTGCAAATGTTGGGTGCCATCAGAGAACTGTTCTCAACATTCTACACGCACATCATTTTCACCCATACAATATTCATTGTCACCAGGAGTTACTGCCATTGGATTATGTTGCTAGGGCCGCCTTCTGCAACTGGTTACTTAACTGCCTGGATGACAATCCAAACTTCATTCATGAGGTGTTGTGGACAGATGAAGCCCAGTTCACCAGGGATGGAGTTATCAACAGGCACAACCATCATCACTGGGCAGACGAAAACCCACCATGTCTGCGAGAAGCAACTCATCAAGTGTATTGGAGAATCAATGTGTGGTGTGGATTGAACAATGACACTGTGGTTGGACCGTATTTTTACGATGGAACACTGACTGCAGAACGCTACTGCAGAAATTCTCAACATGGTAGTCACAGACTTCATTGACAATATGCCATTGGCCTCGTATCAGCGCACGTGGTTTCAGCATGATGGAGCTCCTCCACATTACGGGTTGGTCGTTCGCGAGCGTCTAAGTGAGATGTTTGGACAACAATGGATTGGCCGAGGAGGACCATTTCGTTGGCCACCCCGCTCCCCTGATTTTACACCATTTGACTTTTTCTTGTGGGGATACCTGAAGGACAAGGTTTATGCTACGCAACCCGCCTCACTGGAGGATCTGGTTCAACGAATACAGGAAGCGTGCCGAGGAGTGACACCAGCCATGCTTGCCGATGTTTTGGCTTCAGTTAGGTTCCGTGCTCAATTGTGTTATGGTGCCCAATTGTGTTATGGTGCCCAATGGTGTTATCGAGCATTTTCTTGATTAACTTTTATTTTAAACTGTTTGAAGTAACTTGTTTGTGCAGTGTGACTGTTTGTAAGCTACAAACAGTTCACCACGTGATTGTGGGTGATTGGTTGGTCCGATTTGGATGATATTTTTTTTTTTGTTTCGTTTGTTTTTTTTATGCTGAACAAGTTTGCAATTGGGTTTTTTCTCTATCCCTTACGGTTTTTAGATAAAGTTTATAATGTGTCCTAATTTGCATATTTGGGATGATGAAAAGTGCACCATGGGATAGGCCACCCACAACTTCCTATTCATTGAATTCATCAAAATTGACATATCTGATTCGGTTCAAAAAATAAAAGGGGGGTTCAGACTTTTGTATTCATCCTGTATAGTCCAAAGCTAATTAGTGTCAGCATAATGTTAACAATAGGTAATTGCTATTAATCCAATTGTTAAAAATAGCTAATTGATGTTAGGCCTATTTTTATTAATAACTAATAAATGTAAGTCTTATTGTTATCAACAAATAAATGCTAGGCATTTTGTTAATACTAGCTAATTGTTGTTAGTCCTATTATTATCAACACATAATTACTGTTATAAATTGTTAGCGAGAGTTGTAATCTTATGCATGTCGTGTACGGCCTGTGTCGTTCTTAATGTAGAGAACGAGAGAAGCTATGAGATACGTACAATAACTTTATGATAGACAACATACAATTTATTTTGGGTTTGCAATTTTTTACGTACTAACCTGCCCACTGTGTGCACCTAGCCTGCCTCAAATGTTTATGTTAATACTCTAATAACTGCTGTGCATTTGCATTGTTGTACGAGACAAGGAATTTGTATTGTTTTTTGATTTAACGTAAACGTGAATCAATAAAACAGATGGGTGTGGATAGAATCAAAGGAGTATTCCACTAATTTTTATTTAAAATTAAATCCGCGTCACAGGTAAAGCTCCTTGGAATGCTTACAAGATTTTTCCCGACAAAGCTTTGTAATAAATGATTTTTCTCTCCTAATGATTATGGTAACTTTGATTAAGAAATGATGAATGGCTCTAGCAGTGGAAAAAACATAGGCGCAGTAGTTTAAAACATTCGACGTGCGATCATTTCATTTCTCATTTCGCGCGTGTTTTAAAAGATTCCTGTGAACGGTGCAATCGAATACATAAATTTACATCCAGTTTTCGCCACTGCTGTATGTAAAATATTACTCTAATATTACACAACAAATTTTTATATTCTTCTTTTCAGCATATTTGAAATTCGTTTTGCAAGTTATATTCTTGTTAGGTAGTGGTCATAGTAATGCGTCTCGACTGTAGAGTATTCTGCAGAGAATTTCAGATTGTTTTACATACACAGATGCTGATCTAAATTAAAATTTGAAATAGTGACATAAGACTCATGTTATCTTAAATTTTTTTTCAGACATGGTGCATGATGTATGAACAAAATGTTGAATATTCTCTGAAAGAGGATGAACACTCTCCAGATAAATTCAGGTTATCATCTGATTTTCTCATTAAAATTAACAATAATTTTTTATTTTATATATTAAACTACTTAAGAAAAATTCTTCTGTTCCTAACAAAAGCTAAGGTAGACTTTATAATAAATATACGCCTATACTTAATATGCATTTGTTCATAGCTTTTCTTATACGATAAGTAATCTTTTATAATCAATAAGAAAAAAGTGAGAAGAAATTGAATTAAGGGAGGAGTAGTGAATAGGTAATGGATAAACAGTTTCAATTCAACTCTGCAGGACCTAAGAAATGACAATATAGAATGATAACCAAAAAGGTTGCTAACTTCTAAAAATCTATGTATAGGGTGACCTATAATCAAATATTTCTACCTAGGTTACCTGACCAGGCAAGACAAGATATTCGCAGTTTAACCCATTTGAAAATTACATTCACTCTAAATTTAAATATTATAGTATAACTCATGAATGTTCTGTGAGGGTTCTTTTCCTAAGCCATACCTCAGCTGTTCAAATTATTTTTCATCAGTAATTTAAATATTATGTATAAGCTTTAGTTTGCTTTCATTAACCCAAAATCTTTTCTTGTATTTTCTCAAATGATGCATTTTCTGTAATCACTTTCACGTGATTGAAAAAACAAAAAACTCCGTCGCCTTTAAAACGTTTTCCTCACTTTCGTTGCAAATGGCATTGACTCAAAATTGAAACTTGTATGGTAGAATGCCCCCTCGTGTAGATCATCGAACAGTAACCCTCCCACTGATATGGGTGTACACACAAGCAATAAGTGACCATTTTACGAGGAGACAATCACCCCAGGTTTCAACACTACATGTGAAAGGTGTGGTGTGGAGGCATAAAAGAGGCGTTAAAATATATATAGAATGTGTAATTTATTTCTGCAGATAATTATATAACAACATACAAAAGTAAGCCATGGCTTTAATACCTCAAATGAATGGGTGAATCATCAAAGTAATAAAATTCATTATGAAAAAATATCAGTAGCTACAGATCCATGGGCTTGCCAAAGCCTCACAATTTGTTGGAGATGTCGTTTGCTCACGAGAAATTCATCCACATACCTGGAATAAAAATAAATATCTAGAGTATGTGTTTTTTTCTCTTAATATTTTTCACCATATCTAGATCTCCACTGATTCTTGGCCTCACTGAAATATCTTTTTAAAGTTAAGGTTGCCAGTGGTTATATTCTTTCAACGCCAATGTCCGCTGAAAAGTTCAACACTATAAATTTCATGCTATTGACAAATCAGTTTAAGCAGAGCAGGTTTGGCTTTTGAAAAATTCTGCAACACACATTTTTTCATTTTTTTTGTCTCTGGCAACCTTTTTTTTCGGCAACAATTGCTGCACACTAAAGAAAAAAAATATACGCTAAGGCACAATTTAAGGAACCCTCTAAGCAGGTATAATGTATATTTGGTTCGGCTATTTGCCGTTTCAGAGGAGTTAGCTGCACAAAATAAGTCACAATAAGTCTTTTTATTAAAGTGCGTACAGTTTAAGACAGGTTCGCGGAAGAAGGGGAGGGGGTCGGAATTTAAATAAACCTCCAAAATTAAACTAAAGGACCTCAGAAAGACCAATGAAAAGGTAAAAAGAAGTTAAGATTAAACTATGGATTAATATTTCCCAGTCTTAGAAAAGCAATCCATTACTTGCTAATTAAAAATTTAATTAACCCCAGTACTTAAAAGAAATCATCCCAAAAAGAAATATTTTCTGCTAAGCAACCTTTGAAAATAGTTGTAAGGGCGATTCTAAACAAAAATTGACATTTTATTACTTCACATAAGTGAGAGAGTATAAAAGATAACAGTAAAGTGAACATATGATCGTCACCACGACCGGAAGTCAAAATTCAGAAAAGTCAATTAGATTTAACACGTCGGGATGAAGCGAACCGTGAGGGTGATGGCGGAATTAGTTTTGGACCTACTGCAAGTCTGTTTGGAAGTCATCTGAAAACAGAAATAAATAAACCTTCGTTGAACTTCTGGGCGAGGCAGTTGAAAATAAAATATCTTTGGTAGGTAAGATGGCTCACCGTTGGGAGTGTGTGCCCTGAAAAAGAAAAATGCAGAAAAAGGAAAAAACAACAATGATTTTACCGCCAAAGCGGATAAAGGGAGCACATTTTCATGTTATAGCATCGTCCATGGATATATTGACTTCATCAATATATCAAAACAATTAAGAGAAAATAAATAAATATGAAAACTAAAATGTAAAATACTATTTAAGTAAGCTAATGTATAGAGAGAATTTAAACGAATAAACTTGAAGAACTGAAAGGTAAATGAAGAGGGAGTTATTCCTCATATATTTAAAAAAATAAAAGTTCTTTAATTTGTAAGAATTCCCGCATAATGTTAAAAGAAGTGAGCCTCAACTGCTGAAGCATTGTGTGTGAGCATCTATTATTTTTTCATATTAAATTACTAAAATGTCTGTAAGTTATCGTCTACTATAGAAGCAAGCGATTAACTAATAATTAGCAATATGTATAACAGTAGTGAGTTTTAGATAACATTAAGCATTATGCTCTTGATATAAATAAGCTATGGATAACAATAGATCTAACAACTCGTAATGAGTTGGTTGATATATTACACGCAATATCTTAGCATTGAAAGTTCTAACAATACTATATTGTACCATTAGGGCACATGCAACAAAACCAATTCCCACTATCATTATTTACTCGTTATATACAGTCATGGCACGTTGTTACGAGGTGTTTGATATATTACGTGCCATATCTTAGCATTGAAAGTTCCAATGGTACCACATGGTACCATTAGGGCACGTGCTACTAAACCAAAAACCATTATCATTATTTACTCGTTATATTCACTCATTACATATTGTTATGAGTTGTTTGATATATTACATACCATATCTTAGCATTGAAAGTTCCATTTTGTACCATTAAAACACGTACTACTGAACATTTCACACCAACATTATTTACGCGTTATATTCATTCATGAGACATCCTTGCACGTACACGCTATCACTAGTTACTCTTATATATTTGTTCATGATATGTTGTGACGATTTGCTTGATATATTACATGCCATAACTGGTTATAGGAAGTTTTTAAGGGGGTATCATAATGGTACCATTAAAGCACGTGCCATTTTTACGTACTTATTCCGGCTATCTCACGTTCGTAGTTGTTCGTGCTCTGTCCCATATTAATGATTGGTGAAAACAGACTTTGAAAAAGTTAATTCGTTTTCAAGTTATTGTAATAAATACTAAGCTACCTAGGAATAAAAAAATTCTCTTGATTTAGAGACTGAACTGACCTTTCAATAATCGTCAAACATGTGCATCCTGCACGCTACTATCTCATTAACGTTCAGAGAACGCGCACCATCTCTTTAACGTTTAGAGCACGCGCAGAGCTGAACCCATGTATGTTCTCAACACGCGTTTTCCCGAATGCGAGGATAGTTCGTGTCTTCCAGCAATTCAATACATGCACTCTATCTATTGCAACGCAATGAATTGTGGAATTGTCTACAGACGAACGGACGGACGGACAGACGGACAGCTGGACAAACTGATCACATAAGCACATTTCTATATATAGAAAATGTGCTAAAAAGAAAACATTAAAGCAAAAGGAACCAAAAGATGATTACAGGAATAAAAAAATCAGTCATAGTAAAAAGTGGATAGAGGTAGACGATTAAAAAAACTAAATAATAAACAAGATACTTAAGAACAAGGTAACTCAGATATGTGGATGACAATGAAGGACACAGCAGTAAACATACAGGGTAAAAGGCAGAGTGGAAAGGAAATTGGCGAGTCAGTGCGGTCCCACACTCTAGGCCGGAATGAGACTGGAAAATAAGAATCATTTAGCAGAAATCGATTGAACTAAATAATCAAGAAAATGATCAGCAACTGTAAAAAGTAAAAAAAAAACAAAAAACGGAAAGGCAGTTCCATTCATGTAGAACAGTTCGGGAGAAAAAAAATCAATTTTCCGGATGAAGCCCGTGACCGTGGGTGAAACTTCTTTGGCAGCACTTGAAAAAGAAACCGTTAGTCATGTTTGAAATTGCGACTCAAGAGCCCGCAAAAGAGAATCTGGTGTGGCCATTAAATCTTGTTCGAAGGCGACGTTCATCAAAGTCTACGTGGATGTTCCATCCGTTAAGGAATGTCTTGGATTGGCGATCACACGGAGGCAACATTGAAGGAGAAAAGGAGAAAAAAAGCCTAACCGAAAGCCAGCTTAGAAGGCGATCAATTATGTAAAGGAATATTCCACACCAAGAGAAAGGACTTGATCCAAAAGATATCCATCCGAAGGCGATGAAATTGATCAGAAGGCATCATATTCTGACGCTAAGAAAACCATCGGCAATTTCCTAATTCTGATGGTTTACCGTAAAAGTTGACGAGGGATATGGCTTGTTGATCATCATCCGATCCGACCAAGCCAATGACCAATACCCAACTGCCCTACCAAAGTATAGGTACTGCCTTTCCAAGAAAGAATCACTCGAGCTCGTCACGAGCGCAAAGCATAAACATCAAACAAATGTTAGAAGTCAAAAGCGCTTTAATTCGTTATATTGATTGTTCTGAAACATAAAGAACAGAATATAGTAACCATACGAAGTGACTTGAAAACTTCTAAACAGTGAGAAGATCCCGAATTAAAACTTAAATACATATGAAAAAATTAAAGATAGCAATAACGAATTAAACATTTGAGCGAGACAAAATAATGTTTGTGCAAAGAAAAAAGAATTAATAATCCCGTATTTTAGAAGCCCGTTTTGTCTAAAACACCGATATATGAATACAATACCGTCGAATATTAATAAATAGGAAAACGTTGTGGTAACAATAATGGTAAACATTGCAGGGAAGTTAGATAAAACACGAGTTGAAATAGAAAATTTTCTTTTATTCAATAAGATAAGATTCTCGGCGCGCCCCATATAATAATTGCTAAGTCACAGTAAATAGATACCTCCTGTCTGTTTTTCAACCGTTGCCGTTAGAGCCTAAATTTCTAAACCATGCTATCACCAAGCAAAAGAAATGCCTTATATATCGCACCACGAAAGTTTAGTGAATGGGATTTATCTCCTCGATTCGTGTACTTGTCTGGCCAAACTATTTGCAAGAACCTTCAGGGTTCTGTTAATTGAATTTTTCGATGTGCGTAATATAATTAGGCGGAAAAGGTGACGCTTACCGAACGCGTCGTGTAATCCCTTTAATAAGGAGGGGGAGTACTGTGACCTCCAAAAAATTCTTTCGAGCAACGGAAAGAAATAAACATTTAAAGAGGAGATTCGTGCAAAGAAGAAACTTGGGGGGGGGGGGGGGGTCATGAGAGATTAGGAGCCCGTAAGTAACCATATAACCAGTGTTCTCCCCAGAAAATTTTATCAGATAGGTGGAAACATAAAAATAGCCGGGCGGACGAAAATTAAAAACAAATAAAATATTATGCAGTGGTGTGCAGTTTTTCGTGTTTTCAGCCGGGCGGTCACCAAAATCTGCTGGGCGGCGCGCCCGTTCAAAAGGGTATGGGGAGAATCCTGATATAACCATACAAATGCCGGAACGACAACTGTCACTCTGAAGGATAACCCTGACGCGTAATAGCACCCAAAAACTACAACCGAAAGGAAGTAAGGTTTGAAGGCAAAGAGCTGTCAATACGAAGCGTGAAAGGAAAAATTCCCTGGTCTCATTTTGAGTCCATGTGGTGGGATCACTACAGTACATACATACGTACTTACATACGTTCAGACGGAATTTCTTTTCATAATTTCAACATATCTTTACGAATCATGAGTTTTTAAGTCGATTTCAGCAAAAAAAAAAGTTTCTGAAACGAACACAAAGGCCATCACTCTTAGAGAGTGGTAGGCCAATAACATTAACAGACAATAGCAATATATACAACAATTCACGACTATCTTCTCCACCAACAAAGATGTCCACGTCACTTCATCTTCAGTCCAACCATGCAACACAAATTTCCACAGACCCTCACACACACAAAACAACTCACGGCTTAATAACATTTCCTACGTCAACAGACTTGCACAGAGCTTAGCCGATACTTCCAAACGATTCGACATTATACAACACCCTTCAGTCTCTCCTAGTCACATTTGCAAGGATGGGCTACATATCTCATTCGGGGGTTTGGATTTAATTTCCCACAATTTACTCAAATATTGCCAATCCCTCGCCACACTCAACTTCTCCTCCAATACTGCACATGACACAGACGATTATCCTACACACAATATCTCTGAAAACACCCCTTCACAATTTGTTTCACTAGTTCACCTTCAGATTCAACATCTTCAACCACCACTCACATCAACTCCCAGCATCTCCATAACTTCCAACGACGTAACCTCACCCACCACTCCTTCTATTTCATCAGCTAAATGCTTCACCACATCTCATTCCAATGATCCTTCTGATGAACCCACCCTCCACGATGTTCCTTCTCTCTCTACACTCTCCCCTAATGACCAAAATGTCATACATACGCCACTTCTTGATAATCTACCTTCACAGAGCATTATATAAATGCCAGACACACACACGCACATACTTAACACTTCTAACACTTCCGCCAGGTTACATACATATAACACACGCAGCTCTACAAAACAACGATCGACACAAAACATATCACTAACAGCCAACCACCCTCCTACCTTTTTTCAGCTCAGAGAACTTGTCGACAAATTCTTCTCCTATCACACACACAAAATTACCTTTTCCCACTAGTACATGCTCAGCACTATCCCCAAAGGTTTGGTTTCTTCCTTCAGCATTCAATGAGGTCCCGTACCCTTCTCCACACTGTCTCAAAACCATTCTACAGTTTGACTCCACCCGTAACATCCTCCCTATCCTTAGTAATCATTGTTCCAGCATCTGCACAAGCTTCTTTCAGTCCATCAACTACACGACTCTCTCTCCTCTCTCAATCCCTCCGACATTAACGCTCTTCATACTTTCATTTGTAAAAAACTTGATTTTCTTTACTCCAAAAATCCCAAAAATTTCAGATAGACCCTCTTATCTTCCCAAACAAAATCTGATTTTCTCACTAATTCTCTATCTGCCTATTTTTTGAACTCCTTATCTAAAAACGAACTGCCTCCCTCTGCCAGTTCAAGCCTCTCCACCACTGACACAACCGCTGTTATTAATCTTTCTGCCACAAAACTTTCGTCCCTCGAAATCTGAACCCTGTCTAAAGGCCTTTCCTTCTGTCTTACTCCTAAACCCACTGATACTTTCGATATCATTTCCTCTGTTGATAACTTCAACCATGCCCTCAGACCCCGTTTGTACTTCTGCTCGAATCCTTCCAGTTCTACTCCCGCCACCAGATCAACCTTCCATATGCCTAGCGACTGGACCCCTTCTCATGATATAACTTTTGAGCTTGAAGTTTACCCTAAGTCCATTCAAAATGATATCCTCTCCATCACTAACGTTATTAAAAGACCTCCTTCTAAACTCACCAAAAACGAATCTCTTTGCATTAAACGCTTCAGCAATAACCTAGACATCACAATAAAGTGCGCTGATAATGAGGGAGCTACTGTTGTTATGAAAACGTCTGACTAAATTAATGAACCTAATAAACAACTGTCCGACCCCCACATTCTACAAAAAACTAACTTCTGATCCTACTAATACGTTCTACCTCAAACTAAAAAATATCCTCACTCAGCTTGAAACTTCCTCTCAAATTGATATTAAAAGCCGCCTTTTCTTCCTTCGAAATTACAGTTCCCCTGATCTTTTTACCTTCTCAAGATTCATAAACCTGGCAATCCCGGCTGTCCCATCATCTCTTGTAATAACAACCTCTGTGAACAGCTCTCTGCTTATGTGGTATATGCCACACCCACCTACTCTTTCTTCGTACATCAAAGATGCTAACCATTTTCTCTTCCATTATCCAGCTCCTTAACGACGCTAAATAAGATTTCAAGAACGTTTTCCTCTGCACTCTTGATGTCTCTTCTCTTTACACTAATATTCCTCATGATGATGGGATCAAAGCTGTTTGCAACAGTCTCGTGGCTAAGAAACCTTTCCAAGTTCCTTCTACTGACACCATCTGTCTTCTCCTTCGCACTATCCTCACCTCCAGTTTCTTCACTTTTAACAGTGATTACTATATCCAGTCAAGCGGCACTGCTATGGGCTCCAAAATAGCGCCCAACTATGCCAATATTTTTATGGGAGAGGTGGAAACCAAATTATAAGGGTCGTACAAATGAAAACGTAAATTATTTATTTTATTTAAAGTGTATACAAAGAATTTAAAAATACTGTACTCTCCAAATGCGTTAAGGCATTTATCCCACTGTGTAACAAGGCGTGTAATTCTTTTATGGAAAAAGTCTTTCGGTTGCGTGTGGAACCATTCCAACACCTCTTCCTTCACTTCATCGTCCGACTGAAACCTGCAGCCTTTCAGATGTTTCAGGGATGCGTGACCCATTGTGCACAGATTTTTCTGTAGGTCAGATGATTCCTGATAATGAGGTGAACAGTTCCATGACTAAAGCCGGTTTTAGCAACCTCGACATCGATTGTAACTCTTCTGTTTCCCTTTAAGGCAGCGTCAATTTTGGCTTTGGAATCAACCATAATGTCGCGGTTTGCTTGTCCAGGTCTTTGATCATCTTGCAATGATGACCGACCCTCCAAAAACCTCTTGCTCCATGCCCAAACACGATTGAAGGCTAGGCAGTCATTTCCATAGACGTTCTGCATACGACGATGAATTTCAGAAACTGAAACTCCTTCTCAAGTCAAAAAATGAATTACTGCTCTCTCTTCCTGTTTCGTTGACTCCATTTTGTTGTTTGGACGAAGCGATCACTCGCGGAGCTTCGAAGCGCGAGCTATCGTTTTTTCTCACGTGATGCAACACTTGCAACCTATTGTTCAATTTGCATGTGGGGTTTCGCATTTGTTGCAAACAAAAACTTAAGATCCTACACATCGTCTTTTTTCCCCACACAAATTTTTGTTTTCATTTGTACGACCCTTATAGTTTCCACGTCTCCCTTGAGGCCATTGGTCTGGCTGCGATATATTGACGATGTCTACCTGATCTGGCCACATGATGAAGATTCACTGCTATCTTTTGTCGCCCACTCTAACACCATCCACCCCTCCAAGTTTTCTCAATTATTCTACCATGACGGTTCCTTTATCGGATGTCTCTATCACTAACAACCAACACCTGTACTTACATTATGACAGCTGCCACCCACGCCATTGCAAGGATAACATCCCTTTAGGTCAGTTAACTCGCATCCATAGAATCTGCACTAATCATTCTCACGAGGACTTTCATGCTAATGCCCTTACCCACTCCCTTAAAGAAAAGGGTTACCCTAAATCTGTCATAGGCGCTTATATCTAAAAAAATCGTAATTCCCGTTTCTAATAATCTCAAAGCATCTCCAGCCATAACAACACCTATGCTAATATTTCTCTATCATATAACTTTTAATAGTATTAGAAATATCCTAAGGAAACATCTACATAATAATTATTGATAACTCTACTCTTCTCCATTCCATTATACCAGAATCACCAAGAGTTTTTTAAATGGACATCTAATTTAAATATATTCTAGTTCACGCTTCTATCACTAAACCACCTGCTTCCAAAAAGGGCTGTTCACTAAGTTTAAGCACAGTGGTAATTATGTCTAAAAGTAAAGGACGTGAAGTTTTTATAGTCATATTATTGTTTATTAATGAATGTAAAGAATACAAACAATTAGAAATATGCATCCTCTAACACGAGGAATTACATTTAAAGAATGCTCAAAATAACTAGCTTGAGCGAAGTTGCCCTGACAGGGGACTTTCCCCCAAAAAAAAAACAGAATATAATTAAGAACTAGGACAAAGTAGCCCACATGATTAATGAAATACAATAAGAAGTATCAGGTGCCAAAGCACTGAATAACATAAAGAAAGTCCACCTGTTTACGCAATAATTCCTCTAACATGATTCTTCAAAAATTCGGGAATGGCTCTTGAGTAACCAAATTGGGCTGCAGAGACGGGATACTTCCCAGGAAAGCGGCTACGCAACGCATTTACAGTCAGCGACAAAAATATAGCTCGTTGAGGTTCTAGCAGAAAACAGTGGGTGGTAGAGACCTGTATGAAGAGGAAAAGTCAAGAAAAATATTAACCAGTGCACACCAACACTTCAGTATTGCAATATGTAAAGCTAATGTGGGCAGTAAAATTATGCAAATTAGATATTAATGATTTCATCAAACACCCCTCTAAACACCAGTGACAAAAATATAGCTCGTACCCGGAAAGTTGAAAACATAGGTGAAAGAGGTTTGTAACGGAGCTTGTTTGAACAATTCTGAATTCTTCCTTCAATATTGGTGTATTACATATTTGTGTTGCTGCATTCCGTGCGATTTGCATGCATTTTGTGAATAATGATTCGTCAGAAGCGATTGTCTTCAGAGGAACAAAGCGCAATCAAGGCGTATCGTGAAGCAGGACTCAATTTCACTGAAATCGGTAAACGTTTAAATAGAAGCCGTGATATGGTACGTGATTTCTTGAAAAATCCAGACCAATATGGTAAGAAGTATTCACTGGGTCGACCTCGCCTGTTTAATGTCAGAGCTGAGAGATGGATCATCCGATCTCGGAATCCGGGGAATCGCACCTCTTGCAAGAAAATATGCCAAGACAATCATACCTCAAGCATCTTCGTACCGTGCAGCGAATCTTCCATAACAGTGAATTTGTTGGGTGCAGAAAGATCAAACCAGTACCGGTATTGAAACCGCAACATCGCAAGCAGAGACTGAACTTTGCAAATGCAAATTTGGACCAAGAGTGGACCAAGGTTGCGTTCTCTGATAAGCAGTTCAATCTTGATGGTTCCAATGGACTTGACTGGGAATGGGTGGACTCCCGTGCACACCAACGTGTCAAGAAGCGACGCCAAGCTGGTGGTGGCATGGTGATGGTGTGGGGAGCAATTGGATATCTTGGGAAACTTCCACTGGTGGTCGTGACTGGACGAGTGTGCTCCCCAGATTACTGTGAACCTATGGGCAGAGCTGGTTTGCTTGGTGTATGACAGTGGGAGGCAATTTGATACAGTTGAAGCGCTTACTGAAACAATCCATGAGAGCTGGGGCAATCCAACAAACATACGTGCAGAACCTGTACCACTCAATTCGAAATCGGCTCATTGCAGTGCAGAGTGCACATGGAGGGCCAAGTGGTTATTAGTGTACAAAAATGTATCTTTTCGCTGATATGTTACCTGTTATTCGAATAAAATCAGTACCGGGCTATATTTTTATCACTGATGTTTAGAGGGGTGTCTGATGAAATCATTACTATCCAGTTTGCATAAATTCACTGCCCACCTTAGCTTTACACGTTGTAATACTGAAGGGTTGGTGTGCACTGTTCATTATTGTTCTTGATTTTTCCTCTTCGTACAGGTCTCTAGCACCCACTGTTCTCTGCTAGCAGCTCAACGAGCCATATTTTTGTCGTTGACTGTATATAAACAGGCCAAATTACGGGCTACTGCAATAGACAAAAAGAGATTATTAGCAGGGACGCCACTAAAAAATGACGCTATTGGCTTAGCTCAGGAGAGAGAGAGATACGATTGCAATATGAAAGACTAGAGTTTAGGGCGAGAGATAGCTTACTTCTTATTTTAGTAGAAGGCTCCCAAGTCTTCTGGCAGGAAAGAATCTAGCCCCCAGGGCATGATTAGATTCCATTGGATACTCTCCGCATTGGCGGGGTCATCCTCTGGATACTCTCCGCATTGGCGGGTTCATCCTCTGGATACTCTCCGCATTGGCGGGGTCATCCTCTGGATACTCTCCGCATTGGCGGGGTCATCCTCTGGATACTCTCCGCATTGGCGCGGTCAACCTCTGGTGGTCCTGCTGAATTGGGCAGTCCTTGCAAAAACACCAACGTGCGGACGGTTCTCAGTCTGGCCAAAGATGCTTGTAGTCGTTTCGGGCGTAGCAAGTTCACTAGTCCGACAGGAACGCTGAATAACGGAGCTCTCGCTGACGTCTGACGTAAAACGTTCACATAGACCGAGTTTGGGCTCGGCTCCTGCTCGCGACGACGACATCATTGAGTCTTGTACCCTCGCGCCAGGCATGCTTCGCTCTCGTCAATTAATATTGGGTGAGAAGAGAAATTACAAAGTTCATTACGCCGTATGCACTCTGCACGCTCGTCATCTCGCTTTGACTGGGCCAGGTCGAGAGGCAGCGGGAAATATGGGTCGCTTACACTGGACATAGTTCCCGACGACACAAACAGAATAGTCTTTATGCATTCCTGTCGCTGAATGCCTTGTTATCCGTGTGTAGGAAAGGTCCAATAGAGACGATCTCTACATGACCCGACATTAACCCCTGATTCTCCCTTTCTAACCCTCCAAAACACACTCACTCTTTCCAATTCTCCAGTTTCGTGCTTTTTCGCATTGCACCATCACTTCTGTGCTTTTTTTTGCTCCGATATCTATTGCCACGACGAGTATTATGAGCTCTATGATTATTAATATTAATATTATTAATAACGTTGTTTACAATAGATGGCGATTTCTTGCTAGGATCCTTACGCCGAGAACCGCGATGATGAGAACTGGAATCGCCCGTGCTGTTGCTCACAATTCCTTGTGACACATCTGCCATTTCCTTAACCTTGCGACCTCCATTTCCAGCAGTGATTTCTCCTTTACCTTCAAGATTAATCAGAACCTGATCTACACTTCTCAGAACCTAATATATCTCTTACATGCAAAGTATGTCAGAAGCAGTATGTCGGAGAATCTGGTAATACTATGCATACCAGATTCGCCGGATATAAGTTCGACATCCTTAGCAGTACTAAAACCCCTGTCCCTAAACACTTTAATTCTCTTGGTCACTCTTTAAAAGACGTCAGCCTCTATATTCTTCGCAGTAACTTCCACAATAAGAAAGAAAGAAAGCAGTTAGAGTCTTTTCTTTTTTGGAAATTCAATTCCCTAAGCCTAAATGACATTAACCTTAGCAAAGGCACCATTCCTTCGTTACCTTTCCCATATTCCCCTCCCGCTCCAGCTATCTCTTAATTTGCCGAAGGACTTTCTGAGCACTTGTCTCTTCCTTTCTATAATCCCCCCCCCCCCCCCCCCCGCTATCTCTCATAAGTTTTTCCAAATTTGTATTATCTTCTCTTTTTATGTTCAGCTTTCTCACATATTTGTCATTTTTCCAATATTTTTAATGTTCATCTTTTTGTCCATTCCCCCTTTTTAGGGTTTTAGCATCATCTAAAACTATTAACAACGGTATAGATGTATGTAAAAAGTATGTCACACGCCTTAACTTTTGAAAAGATTGACCTAGAGGCTTGACATTTTCTACACACGTAGGACCTATATAGAGGACGGAGCAAAAAATATAGCGAATCCTTTAGGGTGGACCAAACCATGTTTGTTCCAGGCTTCCCATCTGTTGCCTTATTGTGTTCTCAGACAATGCTTTCTCTTTTCTCCTACGTTGTCCATATATAAATCGTTATCTAGTACACATTTTATCATTTTCAGGATAATTCTCTATTATTCTCCTTTCTTTAGAGAATTATCCTTCCTGCTTTGATAAAGGATAAGCTCTTTCCGAAACGTCAGCTTTTTATTTCTTATTTTTTATTTTTGATTGTACTTTATTTTATTTTATCTTATTCTATTTTTAATATCCATCATTCAATATGCAAAACAATAATAATACAAACATGTATGTACATATCGAGACCCAAGCCCTCTTCTTCAGCGTGTACAGACGGAAACCGAAGTCTTTGTTAGCTTTCCATGTAGCTGTTCTAATCTCAATATGGAGAATTTCGCCTGAATGATGGTGTAATCCTGAATAAATTTGGCTAGTTTCCTTTTTTGTACTGGTTACATGTATTTATACAGAAGAAAGCCGTAATAAAGTGGGGCAAGTTGAGACATTTCACGTGGGGTAGGTTCATACACTGTATACACATGAAACAAGTGACAGTTAAAGCGATTAGATGTGCTGAACGAACTATTTAAAAGAAAGGAACATTACAACTGATTTTTATGTTCAATTTACCAGTAGAAATATAATCCTACTCTTTTAATTCCAGAGTTTTCAAGTGAAATCTTATGGCGCTCAAATTTCAATTTTTCTACTTTAAAAATGTCCTTTTTATCCACTGCTGATATTTGCGTGTTCAATATCTCAAAAAATTACAGAAATTTCTTAATAAACAGTTGTTTGCTGAAATGAATTGGATATTATTTTCTAATAAGAAATTACAGTATGAACACACCTCAACATATGGCGCTTTGTGACATCTCCACATAGGCGAATAAAAAAATTTATATGGACAATAGGTTTCATACATGAGAATGACTATTGGCAAATAAAAAACAAAACAATAACCTGAAAACTGAGAAATCTGAAAATGTATCAATTATCTCTGGTCTCCCCTATGCTTCTTTTCATTTTTTTTTCTTGTTTCTTATATTTTGATATTTATATAAAAAAAAGCGTTTTTCCATTTTTAACAGGATCATTGGCCCACTGTCCAATTTCCCCAAGTTCAGAGAAGCCTTCAACTGCCCTGCGGACTCTCCAATGGTTAGGGGAGATAAATCGTGTCATATATGGTGAAGAGTGAAGCAACCTGGAATCCTATGTCAGACATCTTGAGAAGTGATTGATCATTCAAATGAGATTTAAAGATTAATGCTAACGTTGATTGTTAAATAAATTTAATAGGGCTATCAACTTCTATAATCGTTATTAATTAAAAAATATGTGATATTTTGCGAAACTGCGTTAAAAATAAATTTCAACTTATCTAATGTCAATTTCTTTATGGGAAAATAAAGGAAATCTGTTTTTGCTCTATACCAATTATGGGATTAATTTATTTTTGAATAAAATGTTCATCCTATATTTCTCATTTTTATTGAAATATCAAATTAGTTAACATGGAGAATTGTAGGGCTGACCAAAAATTAAGGCAATGTTTCTAATTCCTTCCCTGTCAAAAGTATCCGGGCACCTCTAATTGTGGTTAAATTGCCACAGTTCAAACCACCTAATCTAATGTCGAGGCCTATTTACAGAGCAAAGCGCAAGTGATATGTGGCTCCTGATGCAGAAACATCACGCAACCTGTGCAGAAATTACACTTAGAAATGACTTTTCACCGACTATTTATGTAGTGTTACATTGAATTTGTAGACGGACGAAACAGTGGACGTCTAATGGGAAAGAAATTGACACTTCTTCCCAAAAACTTGTCCATCTGATTGAGCTCTACCACAACATTGATGTCGTAATTTTATGTCATTCTATACACACACACATACACACACATACACATACGCACACACAAACACTGTTGCGAGCAGTAACAGGGCGCGCAGCCAAGGGTGGAAAGGGAAGGGCTTAAAAGGTAATTTATTTATACTAAGTAGAAATGGGGGATTAGCCGAGTCCAAAAAGGAAAACTAAACCACCACATCGGCTCACTGAATGAAGGACCCTCCCAAGTTAAAAGTTGAATGAAGGACCCTCCCAAGCACTTCACAAATTTAATGTTAAGAGTTCTTAAATTAAAAGGGAGGAAATCTAAGCAAAATTGTAGGTTCATTGCTGTAATGAATCTGTTACATATTATACGGTAACAAAACGGTGGCAGTATAATAATGTTTACACAAACAATAAAATACAATAACCTATTTGGTTAATTGAAAGGCTTGCCAGTTGAGGCACTACGAAACGATCCAGAGAGGAGGCGTAATACAGGGTGCATTATAAAATAATGCGCATAATTTTATTGTCACGCGACTAACCATCGCGGCGCGCTCGGACTAGTCGAATAATGTGGTGGGGGGTCTGCCCTTCCAAACGCGCCCGGTCTGAGTTCGCTCCGAGCAGTAGGAGCGGTAGGACGTGTCTTCGCACGAAGTCTGTTTTTCGATTGTGTCACAGCACGATGGAGCGTTCGCTGGAACAGCGGTACGCGATCAAGTTTTCGGTGCGGCTTGGGAAGAATGCAACAGAAACTGACATCAAAGACGTCTTCAAGCTCCACCACGACAATGCCCCCACCCACACGGCCTTCGTCGTCACCAACTTCCTGACCCGGAGCAAGACCCCCGTTGTGCCCCAGCCTCCTTACAGCCCTGACTTGGCTCCGTGTGACTTTTTTTTTGTTCCCTCGACTGAAGAGAGAGCTGAAGGGAAAGCACTTGGAGTCGGTGGAGAACATCCAGCTCATGTTACAAGGTTCTTGAAAACCATTCCAGTCGAGGAATTTCAGGGTGCCTTCCAGGCGTGGCAGAATCGTCTCCGCAAATGTATTGATGCAGGAGGAGACTATTTTGAAGAATTTTAACCATTTGTACCAAGCGGATCAACAAACCTATTTTCCCTAGAAAATGCGCATTACTTTCATAATGAACCCTGTATTCACACGACTCAAAACGAAAAGTCAAAGAGCAATCCTGCCTGGAAATAAAATTTTAAAAAATGAAAAAATAAGAAACTTCCAGAAACGTCCGTTGGACAATCAGCAAAAAACACAAAACATAATAAAAAGAAAGGACAAGTAAAATTAAGACGAAAAAAGAAAATGATTGGCAAAGGCACTGGTCTCGCAAGCAAAACACCAAACCGGCCCAGGATCGAATCCCACCACCAGCAAAAAGGGTTAGCAAATAAACATAAACATAGATATAACCACAAAAACTACACGAAACAAAAAACTAAACAAGAAACCAATTAAGCAACCAAGAAAACCAAAAATAACACAACACAACCATCACCATACACTTTTTATTACTTCTACGAAAAACAATACCCACACACTTTAAAATTCCACCCACACTTTTAGAAACAACCCCCCCCCCAACAAAAAAACAAGCCCCTGTTTATTCTCTATCCTCTCAAAAAATATCGCCCACTTTTAGAATCTCATCCATAGATGGCGTCACGAAACGCCAAAAAACCTTTATTTTCATTCAAACTCAGTTTCCCCACGCAACCTAGTGGACGAATTGAGAAATAGACACTTCGAACAAAAGACAGTAAAAATTCGCCATGAAAAACAGCAAACAACATGGTATCGCAAGGCAAAAAAGTGTGGGCATAAGCAGAATTTTCCCGGAAAAACAAACAACAAAAAACGACTTAAAAAGACCTAAAACAAACTTAGAACACCAAAACAAAAAACCAAAAAACATAGGTAGCCGGACCGGCCCACTCCGACACAATAACCTATTCCTATATTAAACTTGATATTATACCTAAAGAAAGGTTAAACCGATACAATAGTTAATATTAAGCGTAAAAATTATTCCATTGACTTTGCAAGCCCCTTAACCGTGAACACTCATTTTGTCCAGGGTAGCCAACCATAACTGCCCCATGAACAAGAAAGCCTACAAGAAAATTGCAAATGCGCACAAAAATAATCGACATAGTGGCCCAATACCCATTCGAGGCCGTACCCTAAGTATTAAACGCCTTAAGCCAAAAATCGCAAAAGAGATAATCGCTCCACTGTTGTTAATAAAAATGGGGCAAAACGCCCACGCTACATTCACATGGTCACAAGGGTCATAGTTTGATATATCATGTTTGGAGGTCATCTCAGGTTTATAATTATTTATTTACTGGTGAGTTCATCAAACTTTCTGATGGTTAGATAGGAGAAATTCTCGTTCTGTGAGCCGGGTGCCCGCCTCCCGTTGGGCTTTCAACCTTTGACAACTTGGTTGTCTCTAAGACACCTTGTGATAGCATGACTGTCCGGGTGTCTGCGATAGCCCAACTGGTAGAGGTATCGGCCATGATAGTTGAGGTTCCTGGTTCGAACCCAGGTCGCAGATTTTTTCCTTCCACTTTTCGATAGAAAAATTAATACATGATGTTTGGTGGTCATCTCAAGTCTATATTTATTTATTTATTCGTACAAAGAGTTAGTCTAGCCATACTATAAAGGGGCTTTTTAAGTCCTATAGATAAGGTAACCCATTTCGAAATGAATGTAATTTGTCAACTACACACGAACGCACCAGAACACGTCATGTAGTCCCTTTTTAAATACATTTATCGAGAAGGACTGCTGTAACCTCCTTAGGTCAACAGCGGAACGAGCACTCTCACAAAGAGGATTGAGCTTGAGGGCATTTGAGGAGGAAAACTCCACTCACCATTAACACTACCCAGAAAACCCCAAACGGACAATTATTTCCAGAGCCCGTGTAAATGGAGGCGAGAAGAACAAAACAGAACCCGAGGGTGAAACCTCTATTCAGTGGTAAATTTCGCGTTTTCTGCAGTAAAAAGATGGGGCTCGCTTCCCCAAAAGGAAACAAATTAGCGTTCTCTTATACAGCCGCTACAACACACCCACATGCACACTCACTGGCCAATGAATTAGAAAAATGCGCTTTATAACTGAAGTCTCAAAAATCATAGGATACCTATTCAATGCCATATCAGGCCTCTCTTTGCCCGGTGAAGTGCATCAACTTGACGTCGCATAGACTCTACCACTCGGCAGAAGTCCTCTGAAGAGATGTTCAGCCTTGCAGCTTCGACAGCCACCCATAATTGTGTGAATGTTGCAGATGCAGGCTCTTGTGCACGAATGGATCGTCCATTAATATCACAAATATGTTTGATGGAATTCATGTCCGGCAATGTCGGTGGCCAATTCATTCATTGGAATAGTTCAGAATTCTCCTCAATCCAATCGCAAGTAATGATGGCCCAGTGACACGGCGCACTGTCCTCCTGAAACATTCCATCGTTATTAGGGTATATGAAGGCCATAAAGTGCTGTAAATGGCCACCAAACAGCCAAGTATACGACTCCAATTTGATATGAGGACCCAAACCCTTCATGTAAACACGCCCTACACGATGATAGAGCCACCAGAAGCTTTTACATTGCCTTCCTTTCAACTTGAGTCAATGGTCTAATGAGGTCTGCACCACAGTCGAACCCTACCATCAGCTTGCACCAACTTGAGTCATGATTCATCGGACCAAGTTATGCGTTTTCAGTCATCTAAAGTCCAATGAATTTGATCATGTTACGTTGTCCCTGTGGTTGTGTTTTATCTCCAACGACGAGGGCAACCAGGAAATAGTCCTGGGTTCAAATAGGACTTGACAACAGTCTAAGTTGTTAAATAATCTCTTATTTATTTAAGTGAAGAGATACCAAAATTACGGGCAGAGTACATAAACAAGTAGCTGATATATGTATTATATGGGATGCTTAAAAGGGCCCAGCATTCCCTCGTTCTATAATGCGATTATAAAGTCCAGGAATGTTTTTATCAAATCCAGCAGACGACATATGACAGGTTATCTTTGAAGATTTCACATACTGGTGTCTCTGCTCTGCATGCGTCCTCCATGAGAAGGGAAAAACTTGATCTGGTTCTTCCTGATATGTACTTGAAACTCGATACAATAATGCAATTAATAATCAAAATCCAATATGCAATTAACAAATCAATATATCCAGATAGTTTCATATTGTGACGGATAAAAATTCGGTATATTGCAGAATAACGCAGTGGAAATAGAGTAAAGTACGCGACAGCGGACGGATGGATAAGTTAAATAAATTTTTAATGATAATGTAAATGGCAACACAAAAATGAGAATAATCAACAAACACATAAATAAATAAATGTCAATACTTAACTTAAATAAAACCTTTAGCTGACTTAAGCTAAATGCCACTTAACTAACAAAGCAAAGTATGCCTCATCCACAATAATAAAAGCACATGCATTTCAATAACCAAAGTAAGATTTCCATTTCGCTAACTGAGTGAAACCATAATAAACTTCCAAATTAATTACAATCAAAATACATGTAAGCAGCTTGCTTAATTATCAGATAATTGTGCCTAAGCAAATATCAAATAGCAACACTTAACTGACTGGATATCAAAATAGAATTAACCACAAATTCCACTATCAGAGTCATATAATCTATAACCAAGCATAAGTAAATACCATCATAGAATTTTATGCTTAAATCAGTATGACCTAAAGTATTATTAAACCACAACTACATTTAATTCATAAGATATGCTCTTAGCAAATCAAAAATATCTTGTCGCACCATAACAAGCAAATGAATACAATCTGTTAATATAACGCTGGCTATTCTGCACAACGACTTACAAGTTGACATATAACTCACTCAACCATTCACAGTAATAATTAATTGTCTCTGGTTCAAAGTTTAATGTCCTATGACCCTCAATAAGGAAGCGGTCATAAAATAATTTAATAAAGGTGCTAATTGAAACATTAACAGATTTCAAATCGTCGACGTCACAAATCGAGAGCGGGAACAAATCAGGTAAGTAAAGTCAATGTCCGGGTAAAGTCTTATTAACGTAAAACACAGATCTCACTAGAGCTCACAATAAAAAGGATAATTGCTCCCCTACACGCTCTCCACTGAAACAGAAAAAAATACAAAACTCGTATTACGAGCTTACACAAATTATCTGGTATAGATAACCTTTTTGTGACGAAAGAAGAACGGGAAAATTTCACACAATCATGTCGGGCTTCTTTTCACAAATAACCAAAACCACACGTTCCCAAACCAAACTGCAAATTAGCAGAGGAACTAACAGGCCTTGCGTCGCTAACAATGGAGTTAGAGCGTAGCTCCCGACGAAAGAAACCTCCGAAGAAATTTCCGAACAGGCAGGCGTTTCCGCCTATAGAAAATACAGTACTCACGGTCTTTGCAGGAATCACTTTGAACGCTTGTTCCACCGGCAAATGCGCTTCGTTGTCACGCAGGCTGGTTTCGAAGCTCCCGTCGTCATTTACGCTGCGTAGCGATAAAGAAACCTCCGCCTCGGATGCTTTACGGCACAGCTTGCTCTCTGCCGTGTTTCGAGTCGCATCGGCCGCCCGTGGTTCCTCGCACTCCCCGCTCCGATTATGAACGCTTGTCGCCTTTGCGATGGAACATAATTCGTGGTTCGGGTCTAAGCCGTCTTCCTTCTGTCTGACTACTGAATTGTACCAAGTCCAACTCCTCACTCCTCGTTTTTTCGTTCCGATTTTTGAATTTCCAACGCCGTCGATGATCTCTTTTCCTATTGGAGCAGGCGTGTTGATGCGGATGACGCGTCGCGTCGCCTGGATCTCCTCCCTCCTTCTGGTGTTGTAGAAAACTCGAGGCGGAAATCCAGCACGAGTGTCATCGGAAATCGAGTTGGCGTTTGATTTCCGTGACACATATACAATATCCACCAATAAGCAATAATTGAATATTACCTTCTGAGGCATTCCATTCCATTCTGACCTTCATCATATAGTCCTAAAATGTGGCTAACTACGTACGCAATAACTATAGAATTGCTCCTTATTTTCATATTACTGAGGCAATTTATACACATCGATAAAATAATCAACCTAACACTATAATACACCTTACGTTGATTGCCTCCGGTCACTCAGGATACGTCCGATTTTTCCTTGGTCACAATGCTTAGGACCAAAAACTAAGCAACCTCTCTCTCTATCCCTACCAAGTTTCAATTATATTGCTAACACGCCACAACAATACCTCCTCACCAGCGCATGATCCCATAAAACTAAATATATCAGCTATAACAATTGATTCTCACAACAATTTGTCATTCAAAATATAATAATTCGACATTCACAATAGATAATTAAGAAAAAAATAACGTAATTGGCATAAAATACTAGTGAGAGCTCACAGAGCTGTCACATACCTTACACCCTCCAGAAAAAAAACATAATATAATTGATATATATATTTTGTCATAAATAACACGAAATAGATTCCCCAAAATAGAAATAAGTTAACCATGACAACATTAGTATTCTTCACATAACGTTTAACAATTACAACAAGAGTTCTACTATATTATACTTGGGAGGGGCACTATTACAGAGAATTTCCTCATTCATATGACTAGAGAGAGGTCTATTTCCATATCCACAATGAAGCCTTCCCCCCACCCCCGTATAAGTGCTAGAATCACCCCGCGTCTCGCGATAGGTTTTGAGGTGAAAGGAAGCTAAGGTTCGAGACCCAAAATTAAAATGAGGTACAGCCTGACATTGTGATATTCGGTTTAAATACATTTAGTTTATTCGTGCTCAATATTTCGCAAGATCTCTTACAACATACCTTATATCTAAAATTTTAATCAGCTATTACTCTAGGGTCCCCTATGGTTATCCTGTAATAGGGTAGATGTACCAGTAATTGACAGTTTAAGACATTACTGTGAAACAAAATTGTGTACGCAATACAAATTGTATTTTGAAACTTTTCTAATTATACCATTAAATTGTAAATAGAATGCAGAACGCACCAATCTCTATACAATTATTATATCTTTAAAAGTTATTAAGTTCTTAAATTTTTTCCTAACTAATGCATGAATCGCCAGTAGTTGACAGTTAATGCACCAGAAGTTGACAGGGAGTTTCACCAGTAATAGACAATACTTTAATTACACATTTTTATTATATATTTTTACAAAAAAAAATGATAACATTCAAAAGTAACTGAAGAAATGAGGCATTCTTAAGAATGTGTAAAGTATTTAACATAACTAAAATTATTCATATTGATCATTTATCTTTTTTCCCCTTTGAAATAATAAATAAAATCAGTCTATTCCCATGTAGAGTGCAAAGATCATAAAAATGAAGGTGTTTTCCAGCAGTGCAGTATCATCAGATCTTGGCCAGCAATTTGTTCATAGAAAAACTTGATTTTTGACAACTCTTCTCCTACTTTGCAAAATTCATCCAGTTCATCTTATGCTACGTCTTATCATAGTAAACAGAATAGTAGTTTTCTTCTTGGAAGATAACTTCTCCTGGGCTATCTGTTGATCGTCTCTGTGACAAGATTCAGGACCAACAAAAAGAATCGGCGAATAGGGCGTAGAAGATTTATGTTAAAGTGGGTGATCTAGAAATTGACAGGCAAGTTCCTATAATTGACGCAGTTAGGTTAAATACTGGAAATTCAGAAGTTACACTTAAAACCATAATACCATAATGTTTCCTTATTATTACCCTACATTCTAAACCACATTTATATTTTGTGTTCGTTTTTTTTTAAACACAGAAATTATCAATAACTGACAGGTTATGTCAATTACTAGTGACACTACATATCTGGGTTCTAGTAATTGACGTTGGATTAAAACAGTTAAAAAATTAGTCATCAGAAATTCTGTTACTACTAGAAGTATTGTCCACTGATCACACAAAAAGGTTCACGTAAAATTAATAACAAATCTTGCATAACATTCATGAAATAAATTCAAGTACTCAAACCCTCGCGTAGTAGTTCATTACAAGGTTTTTTCGACTCGATAAGGCACTGAACAATTGACACGTGTTTGCGGCCATAATAGGGACCAAAGTTCCTTGTTTTTTGTTTTTCTGGGAAGCCTAATACGTTGTTTAATAAGAGGTGGCAACCCCAGCCCCTTTTCTTGCTTTGTTACTTTATTAAAAGCCTTTATATCGTGGATTGTCAATTACTGGTACACTGTCAACTACTGGTACATCTACCCTACGCTATACTAATATACAACTTACATATACAAAGTCGGTGCTTATGCACACTGATACCGGCACTCCTGCCTGTGTATTATTCTCAAAGTAGCAGGAGGGAATTTATGCTTTTGAAAACGAGGGAGGGGGAGCATTGGCTTGACTGAAATGACTCTATGAACTCTCCCGTGCTCCCGAATCAAATATTCTCCCGTGCTCATAAGCGTCGTGCGCCTCCTTTCATTGACAACCAGGGAGGGAGGTGCAGAAACCCCTCGTGGCAAGCACGGAGGTTCTAGTCATGATAGCCACTGGCAAGCCTGGAGCTCTGACGAAGTTCGTGGGTGTTTTATAACACTTGCACGAGAAGCCAAGTCAGTAATACTAACGGTCCATGTATCTCATTTCCATAGATTCCAATATTTCGCCGCTATACTTTAGATCACGGAAGGGTGCTTAGCTAGACATTAAAAGCATTCTAATCTTAGACTAGGACGGTAACTAATGTACACAAAAATTCAAAACAGCGTCGCGAAATGTTCATGGGAGTGATGCCACCATACTTGGCGTAGGAGCAGTGCCGAGAAGAGTTCAATTTTAATAGATGCCAAGGGCGGGAGGACAAACGACACCAACACTGTTTTTTTTTTTTAATAGTTCGAAGGACCATTCACAGCGCCGGACAGTTAAACAAAATTCATCACTCACCAGTTTTCTTCACTTTTCTGAATTATCGTCTTTGTGTGATCGCTTATCGCCGCATTTCATTTTCGAGTCTCCACTTCCGATTGCATATACTGTAGGTGTAGCTGTCTTTTCATGGCTCCGCTATAATTCAATTCCCAGTGCATCGAACATCTCATCCGACGAAATTCGCAAGATTCATGATCGCACAAGATTAAAAACGGTAAATTTTCGGTATCTGCAAAATCGCAAACGATCATGCGACCAAGGTAAGTGAATTTATTTTTTAAAGACTGCGGGGGGGGGGGGG
>JAHWFO010068141.1:199516-258700 GCA_023313115.1 Rhysida immarginata
GGCTGTGACCCCCAGACCCCCCCTCCCCTCTAACGAACTGATATATACCCCAACCTATTTGGTTACAGGGGGCAGTTGGTTTCCCCCGGCCGGTTACAGGAATCGCGACAATTCAATTTGCGGATTCAGTCATCGCGCGATTGTGCAGATACCGAAGATTAACCTTAAAAACATATAAAATTACAGCATTAAAAGGATAATTAAATAACAGAGAACATTTTAACGTAATTTTTACTTAGCCTCGTTTTCGAACAGGAGGGCGAAATTCAACTCGTTCCGAGAATTTTTACAAAAAAAAAGAGAATTTCTTTAACAAACAAAAACAACAAGTCAGTGACGTATTACAATTTCCTAGAAGTCGATCGCAACAATACTCTGCTGGAGGCTGAGACATCATCTCATAAAAGCGAAAAACAATTGTCGCTCCAACAGGGAAACGACTACACAACAATTAAGATTCACAACACTCTGTTTCATACACATTACGATTTAACCATATAATACACGACACGCACTTATAAACCAGTTCAAATCACGCATATAAATCAAAAAACGAATAATTCAGAACACTAAGGAAGTTCTCTCTAAAATTACTAACAGAACTACTCCCCCCCCCCCCTTCATCGGACATACGTGACTTCCATTTAACCGGAACGTCACAACAACTACCTTTCAATTTAGCTCCGGACCTTCTATCTCTCTCGCAAGTATTATTTGCTACAGAGGAGCTATCGCCCTTCACATGAACATTACGTATTCTATCTCTGTGCACAAATTGTAAGTCATTAAACTTAATGCCCTTTAACTTAACATATTTCCCGGCCTCATTGCTCATTACATGAAATGGCCCGTAGTACTTCTTTTAAAAATAACTCTTCTGGCACGTACCATCACAACTTTTCCCTTGGATGTTTGTTCACTATCAATATCCATGGGGAATACGTTTGGGTCCTTATTTCTCTGTATCTTGGTTTGCTGACTGACCCTCTCACTCGCATCTCTGGATGCCAATTCACCACCGTGCATACTTGAGTGCCCATTGGGAATTTGCGACGCACCTTTATTCTTATCATCCGCAAACTTCTTCCAGTGCCATATTATCTACAGGAACACGCTCTTCGGAACTCACGATCATTAACCCATTGGCATAAAACACTCGCTTGGCGACAGCACAATTTGATTCGGGCATGCGTATTTGCCTTATTCTCTTAACTTCAGCAATACAAAGGTTCTGCCCCTTTTTGGCCTTTTTTCTTCGATGGCCTCTCTTAATCTTTGTAGAGTCAGAGTCAGATTTTTTAATCATGTATGCAATTACATTTTCTAACCGCTTGATTTCCAACTCCTGTTCCTTAAATCGTTTGTATCCTTTCTTACACATAATACAAAATACGTTATAAGCCCTAGACAGCTTTAAATTCAGACGCTTCAATGACAATTCAACTATGATCTCCATTTATTATGGAACAAGCAGGTCGATGAGTAATAGTTCTTATTATGCAAAGAAAATGTTTTGGAACATCCCAGCGGTGCTTCCAATGTTATGTTGTCCCTGTGGTTGTGTTTTATCTCCAACGACGAGGGCAACCAGGAAATAGTCCTGGGTTCAAATAAGACTTGACAACAGTCTAAGTTATTAAATAATCTCGTATTTATTTAAGAGAAGAGATACCCAAATTACGGGCCGAGTACATAAACAAGTAGCTGATATATGTATTATTTGGGATGCTTAAAAGGGCCCACCATTCCCTCGTCCTATAATGCGATTATAAAGTCAAGGAATGTTTTTACCAAATCCAGCAGACGACATATGACAGGTTATCTTTGAAGATTTCACCTACTGGTGTCTCTGCTTTGCATGCGTCCTCCATGACAAGGGGAAAAACTTGATCTGGTTCTTCCTGATATGTACTTGAAACTCGATACAATAATGCAATTAATAATCAAAATCCAATATGCAATTAAAAAATCAATATATGCAGATAGTTTCATATACAATATCCACCAATAAGCAATAATTGAATATTACCTTCTGAGGCATTCAATTCCATTCTGACCTTCATCATATAGTCCTAAAATGTGGCTAACTACGTACGCAATAACTGTAGAATTGTTCCTTATTTTCATATTACTGAGGCAATTTCTACACATCGATAAAATAAGCAACCTAACACTATAATATGGACGATATTCGCCAGATGATTTGGCAAGATCTGCACCAAGCAATGAATCCAGCATTCCTTGTCAAAACAGCTCAAAGTTCTGGTGGTGTTATCATGACATCGAACTTCTGCTGGTATGAAGCAAGTCGGAAGTATGGAACTTCGCCTGAACACTGTTGCCCTTTCTATAATGATGTTTTTATACCTTGTGTATGTGGTTTATTTATGAACGACAATCGGCCCCAGTTGTGTGGGACCCGGGGAGGGGGTATAGGGGAATTTGGGTACATCAGAATATTAATAGTCGCTGCTTCATCAATCCCTCCTCCCCGGTCCACCTTCCATGTGAAAAACATGGGGTTTCCAAGGTTCTTCCTATGTGTCAGGGGTTGATGTAACCTTTCTAACACACGATAAACAGCAAAGGCTTTTAATTAAAGGTTCACCTTTTGAAGTAATCGTCTTCAATTAATTTAACTTAATCAGTTTACTTGGCTATTAGATAGGATGAATGGAGAGAAACATCTTTTTATTTAAGAAAATAAACATTTTATTCCTTAATCAAGGTTGAGGTTAAGATATTAAATATAAATTAAACTAATTACTCGAAAGGATTCAAAATTTTAATGATGAATGAACAATATTTCTATTACTTAGAAAATAGCTGACAAGTTAAACATTTTCATATTGAACATTTGCTATTATTCTAAGATTGACTGAATAATAACTCATTAAATGAAAGACTTGATAATTTACAGTGATGAGCAAGAGCTTATGTTTAGGCAAATGAGTGATCACGCTATTACCCGTCTTCATGTAGATCCAGCGCCGGGGACTCGTAGGGGTCTTCAAAGGTGGGCTCCGCGATTTGATTGATACTAGACTGACTCCATAATAAGTAATGATAATACTTATACTAATAGCATTTTTATTTCCGATTCACTTCATAAACTGATAAGTAAATTCTAGGATTTTTAGTGGAAGGACTCCACAATAGCTATGTTAACTTTTTCTTATTTGCCTTCATCCCCCCGTCCATTTCTCTGTTCCTTCCTCTCCAGAATCTCATAGTTATTCGCCAAACTTGTAAAAGGAAACCAACTGATAATAATTGGCTCGTGTCGGGAAAAGGTGATCAAACGTTGACAGCACAGGGCTCACAGTCCAAGCTGGAGAAAACGAGAGGGGGGGGGGGGGGGGGGGGGTCTCCACTTGATAGAGCTCGCTGTAAAAAGAACACCACTATCAACTAACTCCAAAGATGAAATATCTTCGTGCGATGGTTGCTTCTCTATTTAAATGTCTGAATTTATAATAATGATTTAGAAAAACGTCTAGCATACTAAAAGTTGTTGAAAAAACTAAGATGTTTTCTTCTAAATGTTAATTGAGGATCAAATTTGGAATTGTAATGTTGAATGAAGGGATCTAAACTGATGTCTAATTTTAGAATAAATTCTAAAAATGGATCGTAAATATTCTTTAGAAGGGGGTGGGTCGTCACAGTTGTTACAGCAGTTCTTTAGCGAGCATGAAGGATATATTGTTGTTACCTAATCTGGCCGTCTCAGAGCCCAGATCGCAACCCCATAGAGAATGTTTAGGAGATATCCAGCATCAAGTTCTTCTTCCAAAATATCTGCAAGAAAAAAGGGAATATCTAGCGTACCCTTTGTGTTAGTGCTTCAATATCTTAATGATTCTTAGCTAATCGTCACATATAAACTAGGAGGTTTTGACAGATTTCAAGACGTGATATTCTCGTTTATGCCTCGGAGAGGACTGAAAGGTGTAAAAGTTTTGACAAAAAAGGGAAAATTTGACTGGTGACCACATGGCTTTCAAACGGAAAATTTCATTTTCATTTGTATAAAAACTAAATGTTTTGAGACGATTTTGATGGTGCCGCTATGTGCATTAAAAGAATATTAAGAAAGACTCTAGCGGAAAACGACAGGCATGGCGTTGCAAGTGACCAAAGGATTGGAATGATCACCTGGACTTGAGAGGAAAAATGGAAATTTACCGAGTTTTTCCAGTTACTGCCAACTAAAAGTATGAAAGGTTTATCATGAAACGCCAATAAAAATATTGGAATAAGGTTCCCGAATGCCCAAGTGTGGTTAAGTGCAGAAAAAATTGTAATATTTTCAAAGTTTTTTTTTGTGTCTTCATTTCTTATGCCTTTGAAAATATATGAAATCTATGATGAATTGTTTCTTATGTAAAATTGGCATAAAAATCTCTGAAATGAAGGCATATGTAGGAAAGTTGCAAACATATTATTGAAATTAACCCGTTTTATTTTTTATGACATTTTGTATGCAACTTTAAAATGTTATTTTAAGCCCTTATAATAAAAAACAACGATTGATAATGTCTAACTTGTGCAAAAACAAAAAAAAGGTGCGTAAACATTAATTAAGTTGGTACAACGATTACAAAAAAATCGTTTACAATTTTTATAACATTTTGTATGCAACTTAGGAATGTTATTTTAAGACCATCTAACAAATACAATAATAACACTGGCCAACAAAATTTAAGAATTTTTCTTGTGACAAAATGAAAATGGGTGATTTTTGGTAGTGTCATCTACTAATTACAAATATAATTTTTAAATTTCTGTAGCACGCACAGCTTTCTTTTTTTACAATGAAACATTTTAAAACCATTCAGTGTTTGGGGCCTGGTAAATTTCCTTGCGGCCCCAAAATATGGATACTTTAACAATGTAGCCCCTTCTCTTCATTTCCATTATTTTAACATAGAAATCTCGATGTGCATAACTTGGAAACTTGACTTGATAGAAAAAATCTAAAAGCAGATTCGGATTCTAGCTACAAATTACTACTAAGAACACTTTGTGTGGTCTTATTCACAAAATGTGTGTTGACTATTGTAATTAATAATTTCCAAGTTTATAGTAAACATGAAAAAATGGCATAACTCCGAATAAAAATCTTTTAAAAAAATCTGATAAAGAATATGATCAATTTTTTACGTTAACAGAAGTTGTAAATAAGTTTGACACTTACAAGGGTATTCCACAAATATGTACCTCACAGATTCACACCAAATTGAAATATATTACTCATCTAAAGCTACTATTGATGCTTGCAAAATAAGAAATCACGAAATTGTTTCTTTCAAAATAGATCGGGAAAACGAAAAAAGATAGAGCACACATAGCCAAACACAATCCATTGTTAAAGCCAAATGTAGAGCCGTGTGTGCGTGTATTAATGCGCTTGACGGAACTTCTTTCTACCACTAATCAAAAAATAACAAGTTAGGCAACCGAAATGCCAAGGAACGATAGGATTTTAAAGCATTCGAGAACGAAAAGGAAAGCATTTGATTTGTAAAAAAGCCTTTCGTTGTTAAGAATTAGATGAGAGATTGCTAAGGAAGCCTTTGGTTGCTAAGCAAGGCCTACTTCTAAGGGAAATATATAGTTCAAACTGAATAAAATTACTTGAAAATTTAAATGGAGAAAGTAGCAATTCTCAATAGATTAGAACATATACGAATCCTTTAATTTTTAAGCATTCCTATTTAATGAAATAAGCATTAATTGTTAAAGCCTTCTATGTAAGGGTCAATTCTTTCTTCATAAAATATTACGAAAGCTTTTCTAAGTAAGCAAATACCACTGAAGGAATGATTAGCTACTAGCTATTGTTAAAATTTGCCTAACGCAAACTAACTATTGATAATATAAGGTATAATTAATTACGTGCCATGTCTTAGCATTGAAAGTTTCCAATGGTTTCATAATGGTATCATTAAAACTTGAATCATGGAACCAAATTAGATTATCATAATTTTACGTTATCTTCATTCATGACACATCATTTCAAGTCGTTTGATATATTACATGCCATATTTCAGCATTGCAAGCTTAAAATGAATCATAATGGTTCCATTAAACCAGGCGCATAACACAATCCATTGTTAAAGCCAAATGTAGAGCCGTGTGTGCGTGTATTAATGCGCTTGACGGAACTTCTTTCTACCACTAATCAAAAAATAACAAGTCAGGCAACCGAAATGCCCAGGACCGATAGGATTTTAAAGCATTCGAGAACGAAAAGGAAAGCATTTGATTTGTAAAAAAGCCTTTCGCTGTTAAGAATTAGATGAGGTTGCTAAAGAAGCCTCTGGTTGCTAAGCAAGGCGTACTTCTAAGAGAAACCACATACCATTGAACCTATATCGACTATCATTAATTTTACGTTACTATTCATTTTGACATGTAATTTCAAGCTGTTTGATATAATACATGCCATATCATAGCATTGAAAGTTTCCAGTGGACCATAATTGTACCACTAAACAACATACCCTTGAACCAGTTCTGACATATTGACCATCAAGGAAGACGATCACGTGTCTTCACATAATTTACAAGCCTTTTCTCTGCTTTAGCTATAGAATCTTAAAGGGAGAACAGCACAGGCCATTTATACATGGAATTGTATAGTGAAAAATGTGGTCCCCTATATTATTTTTGACGATTTGCACCGGAAGTAGTTCACCGATATTTTCCACCAACGAACTCAGTCTTCCGATTTCCCTAAGTTGTCGAATGGAGAAAAACGGAAGTCGAAAATTCGGAAGCGTTCGAAAGCTAGAGCACCAACAGACAGACGGACGGACGGACGGACGAACGCACATTGTGAAAACATAAGTACCTATCGGGCCTAATTAGTTTTATGCTATATTCATTCATGACACGTCATTCCAAGTTGTTTTATATTTTACATGCCAAATCTGAGCTTTGAATATTTCCACTGAACCATAATGGGTCCATGAACCTAGGTACTTATGTTTTCACAATGTGCGTCCGTCCGTCTGTCTGTCTGTCTGTCCGTCTGTCCGTCTGTCTGTCCGTCTGTCTGTCTGTTGGTGCTCTAGCTTTCGAACGCTTCCGAATATTCGACTTCCTTTTTCGCTATTGGACAACTTAGGGAAATCGGAAGACCGAGTTCGTTGGTGTAAAATATCGGTGAACTACTTCCGGTTCAAAAGGTCAAAAATAATATAGGGGACCACGTTTTTCACAATACAATTCTAAGTATAAATGGCCTGTGCATTGCCAAATACTGTGCCATAGCTAAAGCAGAGAAAAGACTTGTGAATTAAGTGAAAACACGTGATGGTCTTCCTTGATGGTCAATATCAATTATAACTGGTTCAAGGGTATGTGGTTTAGTGGAACCATTATGGTCCACTGGAAACTTTCAATGCTAAGATATGGCATGTATTATATCAAACGACTTGGAATGATGTGTCATGAATAAATATAACATAAAATTAATGATAGTCGAAATGGGTTCAATGGTATGTGATTTCATGGAACCATTATGGTTCAGTGTAAATTTTCAAAGCTCAGATTTGGCATGTAATATATCGAACGACTTGGAATGATGTGTCATGAATAAATATAACATAAAATTAATGATAGTCGAAATTGGTTCAAAGGCACCTGGTTTCATGGAAGCATTTTGGTTCATTGGAACATTGTATGCTAAAATATCGCATGTAATAAATCAAACGACTTGAAATGATGTGTCATGAATGGATATGTTCGGGAAAATTGGGATTAATAATATTTTTATGTCTGATACTGGGTTTAATATTTTATGTTTTAATAAATATATATGTTCAGTTTAGTTATAAATTGATGTCTAGATTTTGTTAATATGTACACTGATTGTTGCAATTCAAGTTTTTATTATTGTTGTCGCAAAATTTACTTTTTATGGTCCGCGTGTGATGTGGCAAATGCGTTCTTTCCCTCGCGGCAAATTTCCTCGACCGCAGGAAGTTATACCGTATAATTTTTGGCAAATTATAATTTTTATTTTTTTTTGCTTACAGTTTTTTTCTTCATTCACCTCTTGCTCCTCTTCCACCCTACACGCCTGTGCAACATGGCCTCTGATCAACCTCCCCGCCAGTGGAATATTTATGAAACCTCCTGCTAGCTCATCCTCCTTCTGAAGAAATATTGCTGTTTCTCCAAGGCATCCTTATTTTCATTCCTGGTTCAGATTGATACTTTGACATCTTCCTCAATCATTTTCTAGCTCGATATTGCTATGAAAAGTTTTCTTGATTAGTGTAATGCAGCAAGATGTTCCATTTTACGAATCACAGTCTGAGTAAGTTTTTTTTTTTTTTTGTCCCACTGAGCAAGTTAAACGCGCCATGCCTTTTTTTGCGCACAAGGTTCATTTTACCCCTTAATTTCTTCATGTGCTTTTTAACTTTTTTTTTTTTGTAAATTGATTATTTTTTTGGCCTGCCATTGCTGCTACTAAATTTGTATGTCCGTTAATTGACAATTAATAAAAATGTCATATAAACCAAACCACGTTCCATTTTTTTTATTAATCCTCTGAACACTGATAGCAGAGCGTGGTTTAGTGGTTTATTGGTTTATATAACATCTTATTAAGCATGGCAGAGTCTTATTTTGACGAGGGTCGATGTATCCCCAAGCCTACGAGCGCCAACTACCATCAATGGAAATACCGCATGCTGACGTTTCTGGAGACAAAAGGCCTGGATAAATACGTTAAGGAAAAATTTCCTTTGCCAACTTCTGAACCAGATAATTCGACAGTCCGTTTAGAGTGGGCACGTTTGCGACATTACTTGTTGAGCATAGTTAGCGATGATATAGTCGTTATGCTCCAAGATGATAACCCATTTACTCTCTGGGAAGCTATTCGTTATCGCTATGCCAGATCGGATTCAGTCACGCAGGCTGAGATTATGCGTCATCTCTCAGCTCTGTATTTTAATGAATCAGATGACCCAAACGCCTATGTTGCGCGCGCCTATGCAGAGGCGGGGGCAGTGTCGTTGCGATTAGACGATAAAATATTGATTGACCATATGGTGGCTGGCCACCCTGTCTGTGTGGCTTCATGTATCACTTCTGCGCCTAATTTAGCCCCTAATTTCTCTTCTAGAGCTCAGAGGACTTCTGAAGTAACCTGCTTTAACTGCGGAGGCCGAGGACATGTTAGATCTGTTTGTCTCTCTAAGCGTCTCCATGCGACCGCTGGTCCTCCTGTGGCGCACATTCCACCCAGATCACATTCGCCAAATGTGCGTACCCCAGGTCCCAAGCGAAGGGCTCGCAAACCAAGTGCCAAAGCGCACGAGAAAAATCCATCAGTTAACTGCGTTGGTCTGCTAACAAGAGACTGGATAATTGACACAGGCAGCTCGTTCCATGTGATCAAGGATAAAGAGTTTTTTGAATCCTTGCAAAAATGTCATAAAACGATCCATACTGTAGATCCTGCAAAGACAATTGTCGCTGTCGGTACGGGGGTTGCGAGTTTTTTGCTAAACTCGGGATTTGTCTTAACGCTATATGACGCGCTTTATGCTCCTCGTGCGCGTTTCAACCTTGTATCAATGGGACAATTAACTAAGCAAGGGTACTCTTTGTCTTTTGGCCCTGGCGGTTATTCCCTTATTTCTGATTAGGGCATATCCGTGGCTGCACAGGAGGCTGTTGTGGATTTACCATTCCTTCCAGTACTATCAGACATCCCCTCAGTCTCCCGAACAGTTTCCTCAACATTTTCTATGGTATTAACTTACCAGGATGTTCATAATGCTCTGGGACATCCATTGCCAAAAAAACTAGTTAATGCAGTCAAACACCAAAGCATTCATGGACTTGAAAAGGTGCCTCTCATTCCTAATGATCAGCCATGCATTCCCTGCCTCGAGGCAAAGATGTGCAATGCCCCTCACAAGACTGTCATGTTCCAGCAGTCCACATGCCCGCTACATCTCCTCCATGTGGACACTGCAGGCCATGCCTACTACCTCTGTCTATAGGAACATATATCTTCTGATTGCAGTGGACGGTCATACTCGTAAGATATTTGTGTGTGCTGTGTCAACCAAAGCAGAGGTACCACAAGCGCTGACCAACTGGACATAAACTCGTATATGTACGTTCGGATAATGGCACCGAGTTTATCAACGAAGCGCTCAGAGAATTCTGTTCGGTGGAAGGAATAACCCAGCAATTCACCGTGCCTGAGAACCCCCAGTCGAATGGTATTGCTGAGAAGAGCATTCCGGAATGCGTGTATTACTTGCCTCGTCTAATGTTCCACATCGTGTTTGGGACCTTGCTGCTGCTATGGCAGCGTAAATTTGAACTCACTGCGCCGAACAGGGCAAACTATATCCCCAGAAGAGCTGTGGTCCGAAAAAAAACCCACTTTTAAGCATCGAGCACCATGTTTGTGCCTAGTCTATTATTTTGTGCCAAGATCGCACCGATCCAAATTCCAGGCATATGCAAAACGTGGGATTTTTCATGGGATATCCGGAGTCATCACCTGGCTATCACATTTATTCGATTGAGAAGGACAAATTGATACGATCTCGATCAGTTCGATTTTTTCCAAAAACATTCCCTGAACTGTCAATATGCCGCGAACCGTTATTCACGATTCCGTCTATGCCGCAGCTTCCATATGATCTCCAATCAGAGACTTCTCAGGTTGACGAAGCGAGAAATGTCGAACGACCGCCGTCGTTATCTCCAGCTTTCGACGTCGAGGACCCTCCACCACATTTCGCCCCTGAAGCAGAGGATCCATCCGTTCCTGCTGTAACGATCTCTCCTGTTCCTCCGGTGGAGGCACCCATCCAGTCGGACCTGTCACCACAGACGCAACCTGCCCCTGCGCCCCCTCAAAAGGAGTTACGCAGATCGCAGAGACTGAAAGACAAGGCAGAAAGGCATCGAGCTGTACTCTGCCATCCCAACCTGACCGACTCCGCATTCAATGAGGTATCTTTGATGACTCCTGTGTCATATGAACAGGCACTCACTTCCCCTCAACGTCACCAATGGGAAGAGGCTATGAAGAGTGAATTAGACTCGCTCCACCTTCATTATGTCTGGGACTTAGTCCCTAAGCCTCTAAATACGAAGATACTAAAAACGAAATGGATATATCGCATTAAATAAAATCCAGACGGGTCGGTGTCGAGATTTAAAGCCAGGTTGGTCGCAATTGGATCTCCGCAGAAGTATGGAACAGAATATGAACTCACGTTTTCCCCTGTAATTCGGATGGAGTCGTTAAGATTACAGTTTGCCATAGCGGCCAATAAGGGCATGTCGATGCACCAATACGATGTCAAATGTGCCTATCTGCATGCGCCGATAGATCACACGATATATGTAATGCCACCCAAGGGGTTGACACACCGCTCAGACGAAGTATGCAAACTCCGAAAATCACTGTATGGTTTAAAGCAGGGTGGGAGGTACTGGTATATGAAATTATGTCAGCTCCTTCTCCGCTTAGAGTTTACCCCGTCCCGAGCGGATGATAGTTTTTTCTTTTATAACAGCAATGGTTGTTTTATACTCCTTGCTGTCTACGTAGATGACATTCGTGGCTGCTTACGAATGATGCTTAGTAATTGATAGTGTACGGCAAGAAATCGATCTAGTGGATCTGGGACCCGTACATCACCTTTTAGGTATGCGTGTGAGCCGGGAAGGCAATGTCATCAAATTATCCCAGGCTCACTACATCCAGCAAGTCCTGCACGACTATAAATTGCAAGACATTAAACCTAGAACCGTTCCCCTCAGTCCGCACGTGAACCTGGACGAAGTGGCGGACTCACGGCCAGCTGATCCCACGACTTATCAGTCTCTCCTCGGGTCACTTATGTATGTTATGACGTGCACGCGCCCGGATATAGCTTTCGCTATCACATGATTGTCGTCATATGCCAGGTCCCCAACTCATTTGCATATGACGGCGCTAAAAGGAGTCGCTGCTTACCTAGCTCACACCCGTGACGCATCGCTCACCTTTGTTCCGTCAATAGGTTCGTTGTGTGCATTTGCCGATGCAAGTTGGTGTGTTACCCTACAGAGCAAGGGTTACTCTGGTATCCTCATAAAATTGGGAGAAAATACCATCTCCTGATGCTCTAAGAAGCAGCGTCTCGTCGCCTTAAGCAGCTGTGAAGCAGAAACCATAGCTATTTCCGAGTGTGTAAAATCATTTCGGTGGTATGGGATTTAATCACCCAAAGAGGACAGGGGGAATATATCTCTTTCCCCACAACTATATACTCCGATTCAACTTCTGCCATTGCATGTCTGAGTGCATTGGAATCTAAGAGTAGAACGAGGCACATTCTGAGTTTGTATAATTACATCTTGCGCGGAATCAATCTCCAGAATGTGATCCTCGCCTACTGCCCATCCTCACACATGCATGCAGACGTGTTAACAAAACCTTTACCTTCCCCTGCTCTGTATAAAATTTGGGATCAATTGTCGTTAACTAAGCGAGATGATAAACACTAGTTAGACTTATTTTTTTTGAAATAAATCTATGTATATGTATGGCCGTCCCTTCTTTTCGTTTTAACTGCAAAAAATTTGTTATTTTAAGTTGTTAGGCGAGATGAGAGGGGTTCTTAACTCCGAATATTTTTTTTTTGATGCATTCATCAACTTCACGTTTTCTTTTGCTCTTAAGCAGGAGATAGGTTAGGGTAACTAGTTTTGATAAGGATATGTATTTTTTTACACTACTGAGCTCAAATGTAAAGTTTTTTTTGTTTGGCATGCCGATAATCTTATAATTCACATTCATTAGTTTAAGTGTGCGCACACTATTCATATTTTACACTATTCATATTTCACACTATCTAATTGCTTGTTCACTTTACTTAACATAATTTTTATGTTATATATGTCCCTTAAGTTTTTTTTAGGTCCAGTCAATAAGTTTTTTTTTCAACAGCTCTATGCTCACGGACACGTTTATTTATCCTGCACTCGAGTAAAATTACAGGGGGTTTGTTCGGGAAAATTGGGATTAATAATATTTTTATGTCTGATACTGGGTTTAATATTTTATGCTTTAATAAATATATATGTTCAGTTTAGTTATAAATTGATATCTAGATTTCTTGTTAATATGTACACTGATTGTTGCAATTCAAGTTTTTATTATTGATCTAAGGATTTTAAATGATTAATTTAAATTTATATGTGTTCAGTCTCCTTTTAATGGGGAAAATCGTAAAATTAATAAAAACAAAAAAATAAATAAATAAAAAAATAAATAATAAATTAGATATAAACATTATAAAAAATGAAAATAATCTAGATTTTGAGATATATGAAAAACCAACTAAAGGTAACAACATACCACATTACTTATCACAACAACCCACACACCAAAAAATTAACACTATTAAACAATATTTACAAAGAATAAAAAATCTTACATCCCTGAAATATATTCCTACAAATTTAAAAAAACTTAAACTGAACCTAATAAAAAACAAATATCCAATAACTTTAACAGACAAAATTTTAATAGATGCGTTTACAAACAAACAATACAACAAAAACTATACCAATTCTACAAGAACAACAAAAAAGATATTCAATACAATACAATAATAAAATTTTCCACAAACAGAAAAAAATATTAGAACAAATACCAAACATAAAAATCATACCAAAAATAAGTAATAGTATTACTAAAACATTAATAACCACCACCAACATAAAAACAACAATCAATCAAAATAATAGCACAAATATCAATTTCAAAGAAATATGCCAAAATAATAAAGAAAAATGGAACACTAGAAATATAATTTATCAAATACCATGTAAAAATTGTGAACATATCTACACAGGTCAAAATAAACGACAATTAGAAATAAGATTAAAAGAACATGAAAGAGCACTTCGCCACAAAGACAAAAACAACCATTTAGTAAATCATTGTATCAAAGAAAACCACACACCAGATTGGAATAACACAAAAATCATTGGAAAAGAAGAAAATTATAAAAAAGATTAATTAAAGAAACAATAAATATCATTACAAATAACAAAAATTTAGCCAAACCATCAATAGAGATAAACAATAAATGGACACTACTTTTAAACAACAATCACCCTAGTATACAATAGCCAACAATCATAACCAACAATTACAACCAACTTAGCTTCATCACCTTTATATCAATTGTTAAATTCTTATTTCAACTGTTTTCACCATTCAAAAATGTTTAATCCAACTGATGATGAGAAATATTCTCGAAAACTTTTTTTTATATAAATTTTATCCCAAATATTTGGATAACCCTCTTCAAAATTTAATCTGTATTTCAAAACCATCACTTCCTTCAAGATTATCGTTTTCCCCTATCAACATTATCTTCACAAGACTTCATCTACATCCTCAATAGACTGGGTTTATTTCTACTATCAACAACATCTTCAATAGACTACATCCTTTGAGTTTTCTTCCATCTCATCGTTTTTCAAGATTGGCGACTTAATTTATTATTTATTTTTTTATTTATTTATTTTTTTGTTTTTATTAATTTTACGATTTTCCCCATTAAAAGGAGACTGAACAAATTTAAATTCAAGTTTTTATTATTGTTGTCGCAAAATTTACTTTTTATGGTCCGCGTGTGATGTGGCAAATGCGTTCTTTCCCTCGCGGCAAATTTCCTCGACCGCAGGAAGTTATACCGTTTAATTTTTGGCAAATTATAATTTTTATTTTTTTTGCTTACAGTTTTTTTCTTCATTCACCTTTTGCTACTCTTCCACCCTACACGCCTCCTGTGCAGCATGGCCTCTGATCAACCTCCCCGCCAGTGGAATATTTATATATTTTACTATGAAACCTCCTGCTAGCTCATCCTCCTTCTGAAGAAATATTGCTGTTTCTCCATGGCATCCTTATTTTCATGCCTGATTCAGATTGATTCTTTGACATCTTCCTGAATCATTTTCTAACTCGATATTGCTATGAAAGGTTTTCTTGATTAGTGTAATACAGCAAGATGTTCCATTTTACGAATCACAGTCTGAGTAAGTTTTCTTTTTTTTATTTTCAGCAGGAGAGATGAGCGTGATGTTTTTTTTTGTCCCACTGAGCAAGTTAAATGCGCCATGCTTTTTTTTGCGCACAAGGTTCATTTTTACCCCGTAATTTCTTCATGTTCTTTTAACTTAATTTTTTTTGTAAATTGATTATTTTTTTTGCCTGCCATTGCTGCCACTAAATTTGTATGTCCGTTAATTGACAATTAATAAAATATGTTACATGAACCAAACCACGTTCCATTTATTTATTAATCTTCTGAACAGAATATAACGTAAAATTAATGATAGTCAAAATTGGTTCCAAGGCACCTGGTTTAGGGACCCATTATTATACATTGGAACTTTCAATGCTAAAATATGGCATGTAATATATCAGACGACTTGGAATGATGTGTCATGAATGAATATGACGTAAAATTAATGATAGTCGAAATTGGTTCAAAGGCAGCTGGTTTAGTGCACCCATTATGGTTCATTGGAACCTTCAATGCTAAAATATGGCATGTAATATATCAAACGGCTTGAAATGATATGTCATAAATGAATATAACGTAAAATTAATGATAACCTAATTTGGTTCCATCATTCATGTTTTAATGATACATGATACCGTTATGAAACCATTGGAAACTTTCAATGCTAAGATATGGCATGTAATTACTTATACCTTATATTATCTTTAGATAGCTTGCGTTAGGCAAATTTTAATCTTAGCTAGTAGCTAATCATTCCTTCAATGGTATTTGCTTACGTAGAAAAGCTTTGCCAATAGTTTATGAAGAAAGAATTGACCCTTACACAGAATGCTTCAACAATTAACGCTTATTTCATTAAATAGGAAAGCTTACAAATTAAAGGATTCGTATATGTTCTAATCTATTATTAACTTTGCAGTTATTTTTATTCTGTTTGAACTATACATTTCCCTTAGAAGTACGCCTTGCTTAACAACCAGAGGCTTCCTTTGCAACCTCATCTAATTATTAACAACGAAAGGCTTTTTTGCAAATCAAATGCTTTCCTTTTAGTTCTCGAATGCTTTAAAATCCTATCGGTCCTGGGCATTTCGGTTGCCTGACTTGTTAATTTGACGGTAATATTCAACCATAACATGTTATTTCAAGCTGTTTGATATAATACAAGCCATATCTAAGCAATGAAAGTTTCCAGTGGACCAAAATGGTACCACTAAACCACATACCCTTGAACCTGTTCTAACTGATACTGACCATCAAGGAAGATCATCACATGTTTTCACTTAATTCACAAGCCTTTTCTCTGCTTTAGCTATGAATGCCAAAGAGAGAACAGCATTTGGCAGTGCACAGGCCATTTATACATGGAATTGTATAGTGAAAAACCTGGTCCCCTATATTATTTTTGACCTTTTGAACCGGAAGTAGTTCACTGATTTTTTCCACCAACGAACTCAGTCTTCCGATTTCCCTAAGTTTTTGAATGGCGAAAGCGGAAGGCGAAAATTCGGAAGCGTTTGGAAGCTAGATCACCAACAGACAGACAGACGGACGGACGCACATTGTGAAAACATAAATACCTATCGGTCCTGAAAATGGTAGGGCATTCAAAATCATCTGACCATCGTGATTGAGAGCAACAATCCATCCCCTATTGCTTCCAACAAACGAAAAAACATTGATTATTGAAATCCAAGATGAGACAATGGAAATTGCATTGTTGCGCAGACCCGATGGTCAGGCGATTTTCAAGTGCTCTGGTCTGTCTCTCGTTGGCCCCAAGCGGCGACGATAATCGAAGCCTACGAGAAAGACTGGCTCTAAAAGCGGAAAAGTCAATTGACCATTGGGGTTCGAATAACCCTCCAACTTTCAGTGTCTCCATTTTGGATGTTAGCAATCAGTGCTTTCCCGTTTGTTGGAAACAATGAAGGTTGAATTGTTGCTAGGACCACGATGGTCAGGTGACTTTTTCGCTTCGAGTCAGATCTTTCTCGTTGGCCTCACGATCAAGGTACGTTCATAAAGCGCGGTGCATGCGGATACATGCGGAAGCATTATTGCGGTAGCGAGTCAGATTCATTCCGCATCTGCCGCTTCTAAAGGCTGTTTCACATTACCACTTTTGCGAACAAAAATCGGACGACAAAATACAGGCCGAATTTCGGACGCCAAAAATCTCGTTGGCACACGACAACCGTCTACGAATCAGGCGTCCGAAATTCGCAGATTGCTTTCACATTGGCAGCACTGTCGGCATGCGCAAATAAATACGCAAAGAAAACAAACATGTCTGTCATGTATGTCGGGTATCGTGATTATCGATCATCATCATCATTAATTTTAAGAAAGAAACGTTTATTGTTTGCAAGGCGGTGCATTCTGCTACGCAGGCAAAGAATATTAACATTTTTAAAAGCATACTGTTGTTCACGGAAATAATATGGAGCTATTTTAGTTAACTTCATTAATTTAATTAATTTCAACATTTACAATTAGACATTTTATAAACATAACTCATTTTTTGTATCTCTTTTATAACTGCAAACATTCCATCCGAGAAAAACACTAAACAATGATAGACAGACAACAATATTCTTCTTCCTCGAGCAACGTAAACAATAGCTTTAAACGTCATTTTTGATTGGCTCTCGCATATGGTGGAATCGGTCCGATGCGAAAAATATCTAATCGAACTGGACGCATGATTTTCGCATCGTATGCACCAGGCAACCGACAGTCAGTCGTTTCGCATGTAATGTGAAAGCTACATCGGGCTGCGAAAATGCCGTCCGATAATTTTTCGTCCGATTTTCGTACGCAAAGGTGGTAATGTGAAACGGCCTTTAGCCGGATCCGAGATCGTTTGGGGTCAACTTTTTCCTATGCGGTACATGCGGCGAGAGCGGCAAGCTTGTCAAGTGAATGCTTTCTACCAATCAGCAGTAATCTTCTTGAGAGCGCCAAAATAGAAGCATTGGACGAAGTGGGAAGTGCTCTGGCACTGAAATTTATTTATTTATTTATTTATTTATTAATAAAGATTAATGCGTCACCCAACTGGGACCTGTATGGTCAAAGACCGACGAGTTAGGTCCCAGAGGGCTATTATAATATTACAAAACAGGTTAGAAGGTTAAAAATAAAAATAACATGAATTCATACAATAAATAACATAGCTATAAATATCAGACAATGTAAATAAACAACCAAATTAAACCATAATAAACGGTACCATAATAGGTAAGTTACAGAGTACTGGTTGATAAAAAGTACCTAAATAAAAACATGTATCATCATGAAACAGAATGAATTAAAGAATCAAACAGCCATAAACAACGAGGATAAACTGAAAAAAGTGTCGAGACCAAATATGTTGCTTAAAACTAATTGAATTAGGCAATTTAGATAGCGGTAATAGTATAGCACTTTAGAGCTTTCCTAAACTCGGTAAAAGAAGATGAAGTCTGGATTCCATTAGGCAAAAGAGACCAGTTCTTCAATCCTTTTATGGATATACATCTATAAATATATTCCCGTTTGACAGTCAGTAGACAAACTTGGCCGGCATTACAGGTGTTATAATTATGCCTCTCACAGAATGTTATAATGGTTACTGGGGTACCTTCAGAAGTGAGTGTATCACTTTGAAAATGAAACAACAAGATTGGAGAAACTAGATTTGATTTATAGTTAAAAGATATTTAGTCTTTTATGTGAGACTGATTCTGACTTAGATGTTTTCGTTAGAGTTCGTAAGAACCATTTTTGCAATTTAAGAATTCTTTTTAAATTAGAAGAAGATGTGGAATCCCAAAAGATATTACCATAGCACAGCGAGGAGTGTATCCAGGTAGAATATAAAAGCAAAAGAATATTGTTAGGAAGAAATTGAAATCTGGAAATGATTTCTTGTTTTATATTAAGTTTAGTTAATAGGACATCAATGTGTAAATTCCAGTTAAAGTCATGGGTCAATAATAAACCTAGGTATTTAAACGAACTGACAGTATCAATAAGGTGAGTACCATAATAAATCAGCGGGGAGACTGGAATATTACGCTTATTTCGCTGATAAAAAACATTATATTGGATTTATTAGTGTTGACAAACAAAAGGTTTGCAGTATTCCATTGCAACAAGTCACGTAAAACTAAATTAATTTTAAGTAAAAGCTAATTTAGTATCGTCAGCATAGAAAATTGATTTTACAGAGGAGTGTGCTGTTGGAAAATCATTGATGAATAGGTTGAACAGAAGGGGAGAAAGCACTGAACCCTGTGGTACACCTAAATTTCTTATTAATAAGTCCGAAGATAAACCAGAATAAGATAAGTAATATTTCCTATCAGTTAATAGCACGGTCTATAGATATTCATGGTCATCGAGCTCCATTGTTAAAATAAGGCAAAAGTTTCTAGCTCCCGGTAGGGCGGGAACTCTATTGGTAAGTGGCGCTGCATGTACAATCTGCCCAACTGCGCCTGCAGCGCCACCCTATCGGCAGACAGAAACTTTACTTTCGTATTCAGTTTCAATGAAAATCTCTATCGCAGGTTGCGGTCGGCTATAGTTAGAGCACTAGATGTAGAGAGTAGCGACAACTCCTGCCTCGGCGCCATGGTTGTGGCAAAAAGCAATCTTCCTAATGCTGCGATATAGGAAATCCATGCTATACCGACTCGAATTATAGTTTGTATAAAACAGAAATAAATACAAAAAGCATCTCAATGCCAGATAAATTTATTAACTTAATACATAAGTTATAGAATTGAAAATAGAGTTATATTTAATTGTGAAATTTTAACGATTTCCATAAGGGAAAAATTAGCAACTAAAAATTAAAACTAAGGAGATGGAATGTATTGTTTTGTAGACTGATATGCCTAGCGTTTTAATATTATAAACTTAAATATTATCGCTATTAACGCTAGACATATCAATCTAAAAAAAAATACATTCCATCTATTTAGTTGCTAATTTTTCCCTTATGGAAATAATTAAATTAGTTCAATTATCCTTTTTTTAAATATGAATTAATTCGATTAATACTGAATTATATAATAACTAAATCTCGTTTGTAGATTTTTTTTTTCACAGATATAAAGAAGGAAAAAGTGATCTATGAATTAAATGGAATAATAACTTATTTGCTTAAAATTTTTATTAAAATTATAATTTATGGACAGCGCTTCTCATACCACTATATTTATGAATTTTTTTTTCGGATTAAGAAGAAAAATCTTTCAAAAAATAAACATTCATACTTTTCTCATAAACGTTATGACAATTAGGGTAAACGGAGCAATGAGATGATTAAGAAATATTGTTTGCGGTGTCTGGTATACTTCTTTCACCAGATATCTTCATGCACTCTTATTCATTTTTCAAGTTCATAAATTAATTTGAAGACAATTTCAGAAACAAATATATTCAAAATTAATATATGACTTCAATTTCGTAAATTTTTTTAAAGATTAATTCCAGCCAATGAATCGCCGTTGTCAGATTCCTGTATCTTTTATTTACCTGAGGTAATCTTATTATTGAGCCTGCTAAATAATACAAAGACCGTTGTTTGTTAAATTAATACTTTTATACACGTTTCTACATTTTTGTCACCTTTGTCAAACACAATACAGTTTTCTTCAACCATTTATTATTATTATTATTATTATTATTATTATTATTATTATTATTATTAAGTAGCGGAAGAATGAAGCTACTTATTGTCCGTCTGTCTGTCCGTCCGTCCCCTCCATAATTTCCGCATTTTTTGAGGTAGAAGGGTGAAATTCAGAATGTAGCTTACTATGGGCATGTGCACCTTCACTATTTAATTTGGTTCTGATTGGCCCACTGGGGTCGGAGTTTCGGGGGCGGAAATTTAGAGGGGACCAAAAGGTCTACGCGTATTTATGCATATAAAAAAATGAAATTTGGTATGCAGATTCCTCTAAGCAAGATCAACATTACTGTAAAGTTTGGGCAAAATCGTCCCAATAGGGTCGGAGTTGTAGGGGTGGCAATTACTTGGTCTTAAGAAATTTATGGCAACATATAGGGTGTGATATATCATTCGATCGAAAATGATGAGAAAAGAAAGAAGATAGGGTTTTTTTATATTTTCTAAATACAAGGTTCAAGAAAATCAGTTTTTGATTAAAAAAAAAAAAATGGGGGGTTAAAAAGTGCAGATGAAGGAATAAAAAAAAAATAGATGAACTTTTTAGGCTTCCGCTACTTTCCTATACCTTCCTCGGGAGGCTTAATTTCTTGTTATTATATTTATTTATTTATTCTATTTCTTCTTCCGCAGTTAATAAATATGCATCGTTTTGTTTAGACAGAAAATTTTCATATATAATAAAATCTCGTAAGACCTGGGCATTCATAAAAATAACAAAAGAGCATTGAACTGAAATAGATGAATACATGTATATTGCATTCAGAGCATGTAGCGAGGGGGAAGGGGCACCGGTGCTGTACAGAATACAGTAAGGGGGCAGAATTCTACTAAAGTATAGCACTGATTGCATGGCAAAATAAGCTAAACGAACGGCGAGCGTAATTGCTTTTGCCACAACAATGGCTGCCAGTGGGCCTCGTGACTGCCTTGAACCAATGAAAGACGAACATTGGCGGTATAAAAGGATGTCGCTACTCTCTACATCTAGATTTGGCTTCCGTCCAGGCCACTCTTGTCAGCTTCAGTTATGGAGGCTCGTTGCTGATTTAAACGGTCCTCTCAACCTCTCTATGTTAGGTGGTCTCGTTTTCCTCGATGTCCAAAAGGCTTTTGACCGACCAAGTCTGGCATGATGGGCTCATTTACAAAATGATTACCTACGGGTTCCTTGACGATCTAATTGCTCTGGTTCGCTCCTTCCTGTCAAAGAGGACTTTTCGTGTTAGATAACAAACTCTTGATATACAAGGTTGTGATTCGTACTATTTTGCTTCATGGAATGCCTGCTTGGGCTTATATTAGCAAATCTAGGTGGAAGGATCTCCAGACCTTCCAAAATGTTGCTCTCCGATCCATTGCCCAACTTGACAGAAGAGTTGCCAACAACCATTCTATCTATGACGATTTGGGGATGACCCACATAGGCACCTTTGTCCAGACACTTATGAAGAACATGCTACCCAAGATGGAGAATCATGAAAACACCCTGGTTTCTGGTATTCTAGACCATCCACTCGTTGTAAAGAATCCCCTCAGGTTTCGAAGACCGCGCCATATCCTGGATGTCTGATTTGATGACGTTAACAAGGCCGCATTCCCCAACTATTGGATCTTTTAGATCCTGCTGATTTTTGGTGACTCTATTCGTCAATCTACAATCTGACTCTTGTCCCTTCTGGGGACTTCTTCTCTGGAGGACTTAAGAGGTTCATCAGGCTTCTCACCCAGTTCAGTGTACCTCATCTGGTTTACTCTTTGGGCGAGCGTGCAAAGTGAGCTTGGCTCCTGGACCACTCGTGACTTCTTTTCACTTCACTGTTCGATTGTTGATTGTCGACAACTTTCATTACTTCAGGATAATTCTCTAATATTCTATTTGCTTTTAGAGAAGTATCCTTTTAGCTTTAATAAAGGATAGCCTCTATCCGAAACGCCAGCTTTTTATTTTGATTTTTGAATTTTTTTTTTTTTTGTTTATTTTATCTTATTTTTTTATTCATTTTGTATTTTTATTAATAACTATTAATTATTGTATTCCAGGGTTCTTGTGTCTCATCCTTCTCGAAATATATACATGTATATCTGTTAACAATGAACAGGAAATGGATATAATAGACGATATAGTTAGGGCAGCCTCTCTCGATGAGGCAAAGGAGATACACGTGTCTTCTTTCAGCTCCCTAACAAGCGTTCAGACGATTGGGAAAAGTGTGTATATGTTTCTTTGTGTGTGTGTGTGTGTGTGTGTGTGTGTGTGTGTGTGTGAGAGAGGGTGTGTGTGTGCGTGTGTGTGTGGATGTTTATGTGTTTGGCACGTTTTAGCAGTGCATAACCTATTACAGTTTATTTCCAAAAAATACATCAGTATATATAACTTCTTGAGATTGTTGTTTAGCTACTGTGTAATTATCCCGGGCAACGTCGGGTCGTCTGCTAGTCTTCTATGCATATAAAGAAGGATGTTTATAGGATTGTTTGTTTTTTATACAAATCTACAATTTTATTCCTATCTTGATGAAATTTTGCATATTCAGATTTCGAAAAAATAATAATTATCGATAAAAAATCGATATTCATGTTTATGGAAGGGCATATTAATTAGAAATATCTCATGACCAACAATTCAAGGCAAAGTTTGTGCAACAATAGTTATCAACAATGGTGTCAACACGCAATTCACACTACGCTCGGACGAGCAACAGATATCTCTTGACCAACAATGCAAGGCAAAGTTTGTGCAACAATAGGCCCGTCGTGTTCGCATCAACAATGGTCTCAATGCGCTAATTCACCAATAATGTGCATAAAATGATGATGCAATGACAGAACATTAATAAGGCAGCGTCACGCGTGTCTCCCTTGAGTTCCATATCAAACAACCAGAAGACTGGCAAAACATTATGTGCCTGGAAAGGAAAGAGAAAGAACGAGTATTGGTCAGAGAATCTCTGCAACTAAAATAGAAAAAGCTATACGGGCATTTGAAACATCTGAGCAACGGGAGTTTCGAATAGAGCAACAGCTTCTTCGTCAAGAGCAAAAAAAAAACTTTGCTCCCGGGATATCACCTAGAATTCCTGTTTTTCGTATTTTTCGTAGAATGGATTGTCCTTTTGCTGTGTGTTGTATTGATTGAGTTATTCTTTAACCAATTGGGAGTTATAATTTAATTTTTTGAAATTGTTCTGTTTACCTACAAGTGTAATTACCTTGGGCAACGCCGGGTACCTCTTCTAGTTATATATAAAAATTCAGGTTCATGGTGCGTCTGTACATGTTCTAAAAACTTTTGAACCACTTATCCGATTGAGCTCATATTTGCACTATGTGTTCGTTAGGTCCAGAGTAAGATTACATGTTCGCAAAGTGCGGAGGAAGGGGTAAAAATCATATATCTAGGTTTATGTTTATTTGTTCACTCAAGAGATGGCGGCAGGGTTTGTTTATCTTTGTTTTTAAATAGACCTTTCCCTTGAAACCGAAACTGGAGTAATGCGCAGAAACAGGACAGTAAAAAAAAAAAACTACAGTTTTCCTCTGGATGTGTAGTAGTACTGTTTGCACATTTCAAGGCAGGAAACGGAAGTTCTTTGCCGTCCTGCTTCTGCGCCGTTACTCCAGTTTCGGTTTCAAGGGCAAGGTCTTTTTAAAATTTCAGGGGCAAATGTAAATGTTCTTAAAGCTTTTGAACCACTTTTCCTTTTGAGCTCATATTTGCAGAAGATGTTCGTTTGGTTCAGGATAAGGTTTACATGTGCCGAGTGTCAGGTTGGCCCAAAGGGGAAAGGGTAAAAATTATCTTTTGTTTGATCTGTCTGTCTAACATACGCCTACAATATGCGCGGACCAACATTGTATGTTATGACTTAAACTGCAAGGCAAAAGTTGTGCAACAATAAGCCATAAAAAACGGTAATGGATAAAGAAATACAGGATGGGAAACTCCAGTTTAAATCATGAGTTTTTTTTTCACTGGCGCTCTCTGGCCAACTGCGTGCACATAACTACTACTAGCAGACGACTACAGTTTTCCTTATTGGCCTCGATGGCTCAGTGGTTGCGTGATCGCCTCTGATGCCCATAGATGTGGCTTCGATCCCGGCCGAGGACAACGAAGATTTTTTCAGCGGGAAAAACCTGTGATCACGCACTTCTCTCGGAGAGGAATTTTAATGACGTTAGTCCCGTGTAGTTGTTTGCCAGATGAATTTTTTGAGAAAAGTCAAGTTTATCTTTAAAAAATCGGTAAATCGGTATGGTTGATGTTTTGCTTTACTGTTATTGCAGTTTACTTATGCAATTATTACTGAAACATAATGTAAATGGATTTCACAAGCAGTAATTATTATATTTAGTCAGGCCTTCTTCCGAAGGAAGTGCATGATCATAGGATTTACTACCTGGAAAAATCCTCGTCGTCCTCGGCCGGGATCAAACCCGCGTCCTCGGACATCGGAGGCGATCACGCAACCACTGAGCCATCGAGACCGATAAGGAAAAGTGTAGTCTTCTGCTCGACAGAGTAATACCCACAAAATTGGCCAGAGGGCGCCACTGAAAAAAACCTGACACTTTAGACAGTGAGTTTCTCATCCTGTATTTCTTCATCCATGCTTTGGTTAACAGCACCAAAAACAGCATTAACTGAGTTTTTTAATTATTCATACAGGAAAACATTTTTGGTGCATATGCACGTACGTTACTTTATGATCAAGTTGCAACATATTTCACATTCAATAAAACCTCAAAAAAATGGGAAACCAGGAAAACAGGCACCTCATCAATGGTTATCCCCGTATTTTTTCAACAAATATATTAGGCACAGATTATATACTGTACATCCAAAACAACGACAAATTTTTCTTTACGCTTGCTGTTAAATTGTGTTCGTGGACCAACATCATTTGAATATTTAAAGACCCTTTAATGACAATTATATGCATCAAATCATAACGCATGCCGAGTATTGCAACTGCTTGAAGACGATACAGTTTGGGATTTAACATTGGTTGATGCTTCGCTTACTTCATCAGCACACCAAATACGCAATTTTTTCGCACTTTTATTAAATACATGCTTCCCAACAAAATCAGACGCTGTATAGGATAAATCAAAGATACAATGAGTGAAGACACTGCACCGATTACGTACAATAAAGCAAAATACCAATTTAAATTTCCCGTCAGATATTTATAATGAATCGTTATTTATAATTGAGGACCTGACCATTGTTAATTGCAAATTTAGGAATGCCTGCATGTAATTGGACAGCAAGCAATCTTTTAATCGAGATATACAACAAGAGCAGTAATAAAACAAAGACGACTTGATTGCAAATGTTAACATTAATGAACCAAAATTGACACGAGAGCAAAAAACGATTTATGATACAATTATGCATGCTGTTGATGCTCAACAAGGCTGCTTCTTTTTCCTTGATGCACCAGGAGGAACTGATAAGACATTTCTGATATCACTAATTTTGGCCAAAATACTTGCACAATATCGCATTGTCCTTGGAATTGCATCATCTGGAATTGCTGCCACTTTATAAGATGGTGAAAGGACAGCACATTCCGGCCTTAAACTGCCAATATACAATCAAACGAAAACGCTCTTTGCAATATTAAAAAACATTCCAATATAGCTAAATTCCTCCAAAGATTCCGTATCATCTTTTGGGATGAATGCACGATGCCCCATAAGCATTCATTGGAACCCTTGGATAGAACGCTCAAAGATTTAAGAGGAAATGACAGGCAGGGCCGGATTTTCCTATAGGCTAACTAGGCTTCAGCCTAGGGCCTCAAGATCAAGAGGGGCCTACATTAAAATTGTTAGCATTAAAAATGGGAGGTGAAAGGGCCTCAAAAGTGGAATAGCCTAGGGGCCTCTTTTCATCTAAATCCGGCCCTGATGACAGGCTATTCGGAGGTGCACTCATTCTTTTTGCAGGTGATTTCCGACAAACGTTGCCTGTTGTACCACGTTCGACATATGAGAAATAAATGCATGCCTGAAATCTTTAATTTTATGGTGAAACGTGCACACGTTAAAATTAACAATTAATATGCGTGTAATGCTTCATAATGATCCTTTGGCTGACTTATTTCCATTGTATTGGAAATGAAACAATTGTTTTGGATCAAAATACTCGAACAATTGATTTGCCGAATGGCTTCTGTAACATCTTGAATACGAAAGAATTATTAATTAAGAATGTGTTGGCAAATATTCGTGAAAATATCCATGATCATCAATGGCTCAGCGAACGCGCGATACTGGCTACAAAAAACGTTGATGTTGATGACGTGAATGTTAAAATACAAGGCATGTTGCAAGGCGAAGCAATTTCATTTAAGTCAATTGATACAGTCGTAGATGAAAACGAAGTTGTCCATTTTCCAACGGAATTTCTTAATTCTCTAAACTTACCAGGTTTGCCACCACACAATTTAAAAGTAAAAATTGGATCACCGACCGATCATTTTACTGTGCAATCTCAATTCACCACGATTAGACCTCAAAAAATTACTGTAGAATTTAATAGAGGCAAGAATTCTAAAGGGAAAATGCAAAGGTGATTATATTTTTTGGCCAAAGAATTGATTCCCGCTGATTCAACAATTCAATTTAAACGTTTATAGTTTCCTGTCCGACGGGCCTTTGCTATGACTATAAATAAAGCGCAGGATCAAACAATGAATATTGCATTTAGAAACCCCATGTTTTTCACACGGTCAATTATATGTCGGGTGTTACCGTGTTCGTCGACCATCAAATTTATTAGTTTACGCCCCCAAGGCAAAACCACAAATATCGTTCATGATTTAGCTTTACATTAAATATAAACATTTGTATTTTCAATTTTAATAATTACATTTTTTTATTTTTTCAAATCACAATTATTATTGTCAAAGTAAGCACAAAAAAATTTCACGGAAAACAAATCATTTATATTACTACTTAATTGATACAAAAACATGAAATAAATTTATTATTTTAAAGACAAAATGTGGTTTATGTTATTAATAATGCTCCATGTATTTATCACGATGCTGCCTATAATATTTGTCACATGAAGACGTCCATCATCAGCCACCATCAATTTGCGCAAAGCCAAATATTCATCGTTAACTGCCAATTTAGATAACACTTGATGACAGCTTACTTCTGCTAACTATTATTAACTTAAAAAAAAATATCGTCAACCTTTTTTCTTGGCCTCAGCAAAATGAAAATCAAAATTTAGAGCCAGAACAAATAGGTGTCTGCCGGCCACCTAGTAAAATACTAAAAGATATAAAACAAATAAACTAAGTACATGTAATAAAGAATATGAAACTGCTGGATAAGGCATCGGTAATTAGATAACTATTTAGCTTTCTATGAAGATTGTCTTTTATTTTGTTCAGGCTTTTCTCTATTTCTTTTAGTAATGGGGCCATTTCATTGTTGGTTTGGACGTTGATGAGTTTGTTTCCTTCTAGGCTTTTTTGCTAGCTTCAGATATTACATTTTTCTGATACTTCGTTATTCTGCTTAATTAACGTATATATGATTCATCACCTTTCAAATTCTGTACAGCGAGTCCCTCCTCTGCACTTGATTGTTCATAATCCCACCAATGAAATGACTGAAGGAACCCGTACCCTTATATAAGCTGGTATGTCCACGCTTCCTCCACTTCGCATCCCTCAAGGTAATTACGTCCAAACTAATCATGATAAAGCTCAAATAATTGCAGATTCCCTAGAGATACAGTTTGTTACCCCTGATAAAAATAATCCAGAGAGCCAGCTCATGTCCCATACGGTGGCGGATGGTCTTGCCAACTTTTATGGAGTACCGCAGCCTAAAACCAAGATCATCTTCGAGGTCGGAGAGATAGCCATCATCACAAGAAATCTGAAAAAGAGGAAGGCTCCAGGGAAGACATGGTAAATAATAACGCTTTAAAGAATCTCCCAAAAAACATCATTAACGATATCTCGAATGTCATAAGCGAATGTTGGAAGGTTTTCTATTTCCCGACTGCTTGGAAGCAGGCTATTGTGTTAAGTATCCCCAAACAGGGGCAAAATCCTGTAATTCCTGTGAGCTACCCACCTATCAGCGTATTCCTATCGATGTCTAAAGTCTTGGAGAAAACGATCCTCACCAGGTTCAAAGACTACTGTCTCACCAATGGTTTAATGCGAAAAGAACAGTTTGGCTTGCGATCCGCCCACTCGTGTCAGATGCAGATATGGAACCTCATTGAAGATCTGAGCACCCCACTAAACCTTTCCAGGCGTGGTTTTTCTAGATGTCAGTAAAGCTTTCGTTCAAGTGTGGCACGAGGGGCTAATCTACAAGATGATTAGAGACGGATTCCCTCCTGATTTGATTACGATGGTGAAATCCTTTCTTTGCGACAGGTTCTATCAAGCCAAAATTGGTGAAAACCTCTCCACGCCTCGCAAGGTAAAGGCCGGTGTCCCAGAGGGTTCGGTTCTCGGGCCCATTCTCTTTAATTATTTTGTGTACCATATCCGAAAACCCGGAAGTGTAATTTATATTTCTATGCTGATGATACTGCCATCATGGCATGGGCGCACCACCCATCTCACGTTATCACTCGGCTGCAGAACACCTTGAAGAAGTTCGAAGACTGGTTTAAGTTCTGAAACTGAATCTTAACGTCTGAAGATGCAAAGCCGTGTACTTCAACAAAAAGCTTAAGTGTCCCCGGGATTCCCTGGTTCTAAGTCATCCCTGTGCGGCATGAAAACGAGGTTGGCGGGAGAGAGCTCTTCACAATAAACATCGCTTGAAGGTGGAAATGAATTACTACACAACTAATTTAACAGTTTTGCCGAACATAAATTTTAATACAATAACGGAATGGCGGGGACGATTTAATAATAAAGCATATACATTTTTTGCTTAGAATCACCCATACAGACCGTTAAGATACAGACCGTTTGTACAGACCGTTAAGATACACCCTGTATAGTGTAGAAAATTTATGATTTGTGTTACAAATACATATGTAAATTTGATGTTACCTTTTTTAAGATTAAAAATAATTTCAACTAAATCATGTGATAGTATCATTGCAAGGTAGCTCCTTCTCATTCACCATTGTAACGTCATCACGTCAAAACCACTAAAGCAATAGCAGCCAAATCTCGCACCCAGTTTGTGTGGTGCCTGAAGGTAGTTTATATTAAAACAACCGGACATATGTGATGTCGTTGTAGAATAATAAACGTTCGGGTTGAGCTCCGTGATGAGGTCCGAGATGTCCGTGCTATGTGGTGAAGCCGAACGCGAATTTCAATTGTCAATGCATTCAGTAAAGATAATTGTTGTGGACGAATTCTGAATGCTTGGACTGAACTTGCTGGGCAAAATAGACAACCGACTTCGTCAAGCAAATCCAGAAAAACAACATGAAATTGTTGGCGAATATGCATTGCTGCTTTCGGGCGACTTTAATCATTTGCTTCCTGTTGGTGATACACCTATGTATAGGCAACCGAATCCATCGTCTACTTTTGCTGTTCAAGGAAAATTGACATACAAACAACTGCGTCAAGTAGGTGAAAACCAGGCACCTTTTCGTGAACTACTCAATCGTCTCGCAATTGGTGAAATGTGTGAAAGTGACTTTCTTCTGTTAAAATCTAGGTTTGTAAGTTACAATCTTAACGAAAAAGCCCATTTTTCTAACGCCATTACATTGATGTCTCGCAATAAGAAAATTTCGGAACACAACGACTCATGCCTTCGTAACTTAGGTGTACCTGTTACATTTATTGCTACTGAACACAATAACAACACTGCTTGGGAGGCATCATCTGACGAAGCACACGGACTCCCTTCTTATCTGCAGTTGCTAAAAGGTTGCAAGGTAATGCTTCGTCAAAACCTATGGACGTTAAAAGGATTGTGCAACGGAACTGTTGGTGAAGCGATGAAATTATAAAGGTTGAATTTATTAAATTATTATCAGGTCGTTGCATATCAAATGTTGGATGGCAGAGGTCATCTTTATTGTCCCCTAGAAAGGATACCTTCACACGTGCTATTCGAAATAATCCCCATCGCAATCCAAACATTGTTGTCAACGATATGGCAGCTCCTCGAGTCCTCTCCGATAGAATCCATGGTCACCGGACTCAATAGACTCCCGGAATGCGTTTTCGACGTCTGCTTGGGTTAGGAATGTTTTCCTCCGGAGAAAATTGTCCAGGCTCTGGGGGTGTGGAAGCGCCTCATAGCCCAGAGCCTGTAGCGCCTGCACGGTCGTTCGTGCAACGTGCGGACGCGCGTTGTCATGCAGCAGAAAGACGCCTTTGCGATGCACAAGTTATACAAAGACGCCGTTGCGATAGAAAACTGCTGACAAAGTTTTGTATACATATGATGCAGTTCACGACAGTAGGTCGCAGCGGTGATCGTCTCCCCCTGCTGCAGGAAGCTGAAATGCACTACACCATGGATGTTCCACCAAATTGTAACCATGAGTTTCCTGGGGTGCAACGGGGGTTTAGGGAACGGTCGCGGGGTTCATCAGGATCCAGCCACTGTGCTGGTCGTTTGCTATTGTCGTATAGGAGCCACTTCTCGTCGCACGTGACAAAGCGATCAAGAATCCCTGCTTCTTCATGGCGCAAAAGCATTTACGTACACACCTCCAGCCGACGCTCTTTTTGGTTTTCCGTAAGTTCATGTGGGACCCATTTGTCCTGCTTTTTCACCTTGCCGATGGTCCTTAAGTGTCTACTGACAGTCCACACTGATACAGCATGATCCCCTGCAAATTCCCGAACAGTTTCTGACGGGTCCTCTTCCACAGATCGCTTCAGATGAGCGTCATTCAACACATTGGGCGGTCTGCCGAGTGGCTCATTTGCCAGGTCCGTCACTCCCGCCCGGAATTTTCGGAACCAACGTTGGACATTACGTTCGTTTATGGTGCCTACACCGAATACCTTATTGATGTTTCGAGAGGCGTCGGATGCAGTGTGATTCAAGCTGAACTTGTAGTGCATTATCACACGTAATTCGTATGAAGTCATGACTATCTTCGCTTGGGTTCAAACGCTATTAAATATCATGGCAGACATGCAAATTTCAGGCAGCCGGTCGCTGATAGGTTTATCTCTGGGAATGTACCACTTTGTTTTGGGTATTTGCTACTAAACGTTGAAACCGTGCTGAAGCGCGGAACCCACCTTGAAATCCGATATTTGTTATGCAACTACCTGACGTAAGTGAAAAATCCATGTTAAATTATTTTAAAGCCTGAACTCCGCCTGAAATTGATGGCTTCCTAGTTAAATAAGCAAGGCAGTTTACGGCCATCAGTTCTTTTCTTTTGACAAAGCTCCTTGAAAGTTGGTCAACATACATGCAACTGTCCATAATTGATTTCCACAACCTGACATCGACAATGGAAGAACTTTATCAAATAAATGGATTTTCTTTTACTCTCCTTGTGACTGTTTCCACATGAATTCGAAGCTGAGCTATTGCTCTGGTCTCTTCAACATCCTGTACTGGCATTTGAGGATATTTGCCTAGTAAGGGGGGAGGGGACATTTAAATCTACAACAATTTCATCAAGTAAATCTTTTATAAGAAAACTCTTATCTGCCATGACAAAATCTCCTGGATCAAGGAGACCCAACACTGCAATTTTCTTTGTTATTTCCTTGTCACTCATACTTCCGGAATAAAGTTTTAAATTAAAACTTATACTACCACTAGGGGCAATTCCCAACAAACATTTCATTGTTGTTGTGTTTTATTAATGTGAAAACATTTTACTTTCATTGTTTCATCAATTTGTTCACGAGATGGCCAGGTTGAAATAACACCAAGCAAAAAATATAAATGATTGGCCCATGTCCGAATCAGCCTATAAACAGTTGAAACAGATATAAACCAAATCTAATAGCTAAATTTTGCACCAGTAAACCTAGGCGCTTTCGCATTAAAAATAAAAACTACTCATTTTCTAGATTAAAGTTTGTCTGAATTTTAGCTAATGTCTTCTTACCATCATACTTCAATTTTGTGCTGCAAGTATAACGAATTGCATGAATGAAATAAATATGTTTGTATTTTTGAATCCTGTATACAATTTAACTAATTTGTCACTGTGCAAAATATTTTCTACTGAACAAATTAATGCCTGAAGCTCTACAATCTTTTTTTCATATTGGACAAGTGTGTCATGATGTAAACGAAATTATTTATAGTATTATTTTGGAAATTGCTAGAATTAAGTATTCAGCGTTGCCATCAAAGCATCATCCATTGATTCAACATCTGTTCTGGGGTCCTTTTCTTCAAGATCAGCAACATTTTTACTGGGTTCCTTTCCTTCAAGATCCTGTATTGAGTATTGATTGATAACTGTATTGCTGGCTGGTAGCCTACAAACTTGTTTATTACAATACACGAGATTTTGACTAGGTGCAGGTATCATATTTCCATTACAGCTTGAAGAACTATTAAAGAGAAAAAATTACTTTAGCATTTCATAAACTTTAGAGTTTTTTGGATGGAAAAAATAATCTTCTTAAAATATAATAATAAATAATCAGACTACAAATAATTATTATTATAATCTTTAATAAATAACAATCATTAAATAATTATTATTGCGATGGGTTACAATAACAGTCATCATAAGAAATAATGAAATTAATAATCACATTAATTTTTGGATTTCTCTTGTTAATATGGTATCAGTAAAAAAATAGACTTATCATGATTATAAATAAATACAAGTTAATAATTTAAAAAAAAACTATTGCTAGTTATAATAAACTGAAAAATTTTATGTAAATTATCGTTTAAGCTTTGTTGTGTTCCATTCAAAACAGATGGAACAGCATTGAGAAGTAAACATTTAATTCCTGCCAAAGTCTTTTTAAAGTCATCGGGAGTAAAATGCAGTGAGCAAATATTTGTATATTTCTTTATCTATAATCCAGGAACAACGAAAAATTATGTGTTAATAAAGTCCTTTCAATGCTTCAACTTAATAGATAGTGATTATTTCGAATTCACAACTAAAGCGTGGTTCCCACATGCGTAAAAACAACGGCAGAAACCACAAGCAGAAAAATTTTAAGATGTTTTCGTCTCTTCTGCCCGACTGGAAATTTCTGCTTTTTAGAGTTGGGTTGAGTTCAACTTTTGTGGCACAAGCAGGGCAGAAACGATTGCTCAGCCAATAGAAAACGATCTCTGTAGTGAGGTCACAGTGAGGTCCTCTCTCTCTCTCTCTCTCTCTCTCTCTCTCTCTCTCTCTCTCACAAAATAAAAATGTCCGACACTCAGCTCACAAAGGTGAAGAGGCCGAGAAAGAAAATTGATGTAGAAGCGCTAATAGAAGAGGTGCGAAATATATATTTATTAATTAATTAATCAAATTAAATTGAATAAACAACAATTGAATGCAAAAATTCGATGTGATGATTGATGAGGAATGAACGAACTGTGTACGTATTGTGCAGTCGAAGCCGACCGTTTAGATCGAGCGATGGCTTCGGTGCAGTGCATTTGTGTTGCGCAAAACGTCTGCTATCTTATCCTTTTGAATTTCTGCCATGTGGGACACCTGCAGGAGCAGAAAGTAAAAAGGCAGAAAAAATACGCCTTGGTTTCTGCTCTCTTGTTTTCTGCCAGTGGGAACAACGCTTTACCTGAAAATTTGGGCGCACATCTCGACGAATTTTTACAATCCATTGTTTTCTTATTTCCTCATTTTTCGGAAATGCATGAAATGAAAGGTTGCTTGCTCCTTTCTTTAAACTCGAACATTTAGGAACTGCACAAAATCGACCCATAAAGAACAAAAATTCGCAACGGCACTTCACTTCTCATTACAACATCCAGATCTGTTTCCCTTCAGCCTCGGTTTCAATCCTGCAAGGGATGACGCCATATCGAAAATCTCGTGAGCGGGCAAAAGGCCCATAAGAAACTCGAATGGGTTGACATCTACAACTACAGTTCATTCCAAAAGCGTTTTCACTTAAGTGAACGATGTTCGGCTTTCTTGCATTGCATTAAACCAGTGAGATTAATCGCTCCAGGCAAGAAGTAGAGTTCGAATCACTTTGGACGATGCCATTTATTGTTTCTTAGCAACAGGGATAGGTAGGCATAATTAGTGACGTCAAACTGTTTTAATTGAAATCTGATTTTGAACCTTTATTAGGAAAGTTTTTCTTTATTATTAATATATCAATGTATATTAATATTATTTTAGCACAAATGCTGTATAATACCGTGAAAACTACACGAGGAAGTAAGCGATAAATTGGCAAAGCACGCTCATGGCGATAAGTAAGCGACAAGTTGACAAAGACAATATAATGCCGAATATACGAATTAAACCATTAGATGTTTTTCATAAAACAATCAGTAGTAGAAAATTAATTTTAAGTTTTCTGCACATTCAATAAAATAATTATATACTGGGTATAAATGGACGACGTTTCACAAATTTAAGGATATGTAGAGGATGAAACTGAGCAAAACAGTCTAGTCGCGTTTTTCGTCCTGTGGCTCCGTTAAAAAGTTATAGCGCTTTAAAGTTCGGTATCGGTAAGGAATATCGGTATCGGTATCGGCCAGGGTGATTCTAAAAGGTCGTGCCCAAAAGAAAAGGCAGGTAGAGGGTAAAATTCTGAGCAAAAAAGTCTAGTCGCGTTTTTCGCATCACTGCCTTTGTTTGTTGCAACTTGGAGGGACAGAGAGAAAAACTCATCATTGGAATCTCCATGCTGCTTCAAAAATGTTAAAAACTTTTCCTACTCTTTACGAATCGTCTACCAATATACACGACCTTTTAGAATCACCCTGGCCAATACCGATACCGATATTCCTTACCGATACAGAACTTTAAAGCGCTATAACTTTTTAACGAAGCCACAGATCGCAAAACGCGATTAGACTTTTTTGCTCGGAGTTTCATCCTCTACATATCCTTAAATTTGTGAAACGTCGTCCATTAAACCCTGTATAATGTATAAATCTATTATGGTATTTCATAGGGAATAGCTACCAATCTTTCGAAATGAAATACAGTATCTTCTGGGTATATACTTAAAAAAATAACATATTGGCAAAAAAATTGTATTCTCATCCATGACGGGGAAAAAATAATGTATAACAATACAGTATCTTATACACAGGGTCAGTTTTTTAAAAGTGGCCCGATGAACAAAGTGTAAAAATGAGCAAGAAAAGAGATAACAATGATCAAAAATCAGTGCAAATAACCTAGAGTAGGTGCTGGAAGCGTCCTCCATTGACCTCGAGGCACGTGTGAAGCCGTGTCCACATGTTCCTGAAGGCAGGAGCAACGTTTTCCGCTGGAATGGCCTGAATGGCTGCCTGGACCTTTTGTTGAAGGTCGGCGACTGTGCGCGGATTGTTCTGGTAGACCACACCGTTCAGTGCTCCCCAGAAGAAGAAATCAGAGATCGATAGGTCTGGCGATCGTGATGGCCAGGGCTGTTCTGTTCTGTTCTGTTCCTCGACTGATCACATGTTCGGGTGGGAATACTTCCTGAATACGGGCAAGTGTTGCGTGTGCTGAATGGGCTATTGCACCATCTTACTGAAAATAGGCATTGGCACGCTCGTCATCAGTAAGTTGTGCGGCAAACACATTGAAGATGTTGTGCACATAACGGTCACTATTCACAGTTTCATTGAATAAAACAGGGATGATGCGGCAGGCGGAGATAGTACACCACACTCCAATTTTTTGTGGATGCAGTGGAGACTCCATGAACACATGCGGATTGACGGGAGACCAGTGGCGCATGTTCTATGAGTTGACGTAACCGGACAGATGGAACCACGCTTCATCTGAGATGAACACATAACCATCCTCCAACACCTCCGGAGCAATGGTGCTCAGAAACCATTCACAAAACTGAACCCTGGCCGGCTTTCCACATCATGCACATGATGCACAGTGGTCATTTTGAAGAGGTGAAAGTGTAAATCCTTTTTCATTTTCTTCATTGCACTTGACTGAGACAAACCCAGTTGTCCTTTTGCGCACTTTCTTTGCATTCAGTACTGATCCCGTTGCATGCCATTTCGCAATTAAGTTTTGCATTGCACTCATAGCAGGAGGATTTGCAGGCACAGCACAAACTTGAAACTTAATTTTAAACTCATCTGCACACTGTTTCCATGACCCATGCCGTGCATAGTGCTTTACCACAAAAATGCGCTGTTGCAGAGATAACACCATTTTCGCCACTTCGCACAAAGGACTACCATCACATCAATGTCGCTCTCTCAACTGCGCAATATCACATGAATGAATAGCAAGTCATTTGAAAACTTACTGCACAGTATTTCGCGCCGGGCCACTTTTAAAAAACCCACCCTGTATGAAGAAAGCATATATTTATGCAGTATATAATATGCTGTTTAGCAAACGGTATATCGTAATGGCTTTCCTTTTCTTATAAAGTATACGCATAATATATGGCGGCATGAACAATTTCGGTATCAAAATATTTCAGAATTTAAAAAGTAAAAATATCAATGTTCGAAATACAGAAAAATAAATAAATAAACTAAATATTTATTGATGAAAATAAGAAAGAAAATACCACAGCTTGGATTCGAACCTGGAAACTTCAGCTCTTCGAAGGTTCTCGGTTCGAATTCAGCCTGTGGAGTTTTCGTTCCTATTTTCATCAATAATTTAAGCATCTGATGTTTTACGTAGGATAAACTCTCACCGAACATTCTTGAGATATTCTTAAATATTCATTGCTTTGTTTTTAATAAGTGCGTTAAACATTTCATCTACAAAGTCGATCTTACTGAAATAAAAAGGAGCGATTAATCTTTTCAGTTAAAAGTGCTGTAATTCGCCCACACAAATCAAAAACCTCATCCCTATTTCCATTCTGGACGGCTGAAGGCTCAAACACATCTACACGGATTTCACGCGACAAGTTGTCGTGCGCGACTCAAGCGACAACTTATTATCCTTTACGAACTAGTCGGACGACTCATGCGAACGATACGCGTGACTTTGAGCTCGTCCGACTTTCTTCCGCACGAAACAAACGAACCACCAATCACATTGCTCGCTTCTGCACGTCATCATTTCCTTTCGAGTTTCGATAACAACAAATTAAAAAATGGAGGCCAGTTCAGTCGAAGCGAGAGCTGAACATGAACTAAGAACTTTCAACGAAGAATTAATTATAGAAGTGCAGAAAAATTAATAAAAATAATATTCTATGCTTCTTTAAAAGGAATTCTCGCCTCTTCAAAGCATTGGAACCCATTTTTTTCCACAGAAAAGTAGATCGCTTCCTGTGTTATAAGCACGTTCACTCGTATGAATTCCGCGCAAGTGTGTCCAATCTTGTCGCACGCATCTTTTTTGTCGGATGAAATCTGTGCGCGCAGTTTCCGTGTAGATGTGTTTGAGCCTTAAGACCATTTTAATTTTCTACGATATTCGTTCAAACTACTAGACTTTATAACCGATCAACAACGCTTACAAGGGGAGGACCAGGTCTGTTAAGCTTGGATTTAACTGAAATTTAAGTATGTTGTTACACACCCCTCCCTCTATTATATGGCTTAGTAACTCATGCTAATGGGCATTAATTTACGAGATATAATCATTTAAAGTTCGTTATGTAGATTATTGATGTATATTTACAAATTTAGAGTGTGTAATAAATCGATAGATTCCAATGCTAAAAGTCCTGGGTTCAAATCTTGGTCCTTTTCCAATTTAATTTAATTTTTTAAACATGTTTTTGAAAAAATTATATATAAAACCAACGCTAATTCTTAAAAACATATTTTTATAATTTTTTGCATATTATACGTATTTCATTTGAGGAAGGTAACAAATTATTTGTTTTTAATAATTATTATACAGGGTGTTTCAAAATTATGTACAATAAATTTAGTGACATATTCTTCAGGTCAAAAGAAGACGAAAATGTTCTATAGCACTTTGTCTGGAAACGATTTATTTACGCGATACAGCCAACTAAACCCGTCGCTCCAAATTACAGGAATTGTTCAAAGTGCCCGCCATCACCTTGCACGCACGCTTCGGCTCGTTGCATGAGCGACCGTCTGATGTCATGGAAGAGTTCTTCGCCAGCATTATGAACGGTTTGGCATGCATTTTCAATTCGTTGTCGCAGATCCATAATGTTAGGAACTTCTGTGCTGTAGACGATCGTTTTCACATGACCCCACAGAAAAAAGTCCAAGGGATTAAGGTCGGGTGATCTTACAGGCCAGGCTACCGGTCCACCTCGACCTATCCACCGATTCGTGTATGCAGCATTAAGGTGTGCTCGCACAACATGGCTGAAATGTGCTGGAGCGCCATCATGCATGAACCACATGTTAGATCTTATCAAAAGAGGAACATCTTCCAGTAATTCTGGCAATGCATTCTGCAGAAACAAAAGATACGTTCGCCCAGTCAATCGTGGCGGCAACACATACGGGCCAATTAATTTATTTCCGACAATTCCACACCACATGTGCATGGAGAAACGCTCTTGATGCGCTCGAGCTCTGGTAACATGCGGGTTAGCATCTGCCCAATGGTGCTGGTTGTGAGAATCTACGATTCATGTCCGGGTGAAGGTTGCTTCGTCCGTGAAAAGTATCTGGCTGAGACAACTAGGGTCTGCAGCATGACGACATTGTATCCATTGGCAAAATCGTTGTCGGTGTGGATAGTCCGTTGGGTTCAGTGCCTGAACCAGTTGCAGATGGTATGGATGCAAAAGCGGACGGTGAAGAATGCGCCAAACAGATGAGTGCGGAATGTGTACCATGGAAGAAATACGACGGGTGCTTGTCTGTGGTTCATCATGTATCATGTCAATTATCACATCCTCCTCATCCGGAGAATGTGCTACAGGCCGCCCTTGTCCTGTTTGACGGCCAAAGGAACCACGCTCCCTCAAATGTCTGTCGACAGATACAAATATTCGGTTATTTGGCAAACGTCTATTCGGAAAGCGTTCTTGGTAGAGTCTTCTTGCTTCCATAGCATTTCCGTCCACAAGACCATACATTAGGTGCATGTCAGTGTATTGGAATACGTGTACATGAGTTTTTTTTTTTACGTAAATCGTAATGCGTATGTCAAAGCACGCAAACGTTCTGAAATTGATATTCTTAGTGGATGTACAGTAGTGAAACTACAGTAATAGAAACAACCGTACACAACTAATGGATCAACCATAAAGTAGGTTTAAATGGAACAAACCACTCAACCTAGTGTTGGGTCGAAACGCTGGAACTGCTAAAATATCGTTCGCTAACTACCGTGCTTCCCTACTGTATGACATTGGATTACTCGCAAACAAATCGTTTCCAGACAAAGTGCTATAGAACATTTTCGTCTTCTTTTGACCTGAAGAATATGTCACTAAATTTATTGTACATAATTTTGAAACACCCTGTATATGGTGATTATAAAGTCACTATACATTTTGGTGAAAACTTCGTTTTATTGCAGCAATTGCAGTATGCATCGACCAGATATCATACCAAATATCTCATACCAGGATACACTCTTAGTAAATTTCAATGTGTCCCCCTTGACAGCTCCCAGCGTTCCACCGTGCCCGGAAAACATTGCGCAACATTGCGGTGTAATGTCCTCCACCGCGGTTGTAATCCGTTGTTTCAGCTGTGCAATGGTGCGTAATCCTGACCTGGTACATCTTGGACTTGATATAACCCCACGCAAAGAAATCCATGGGGGTCAAATCTGGGAACTGTGGAGCCCACAGTCTTGGCAAACCCTGACCAGTCCATCTGCCTGGGAATGCGCGATTCAGGTAGTCCCAACGATGTTGGCCGAATGGGGTAGTACCCCATCCCGTTGGAACACAACGGTAATCCTAAATCCTTCATCTCGCACCTATGGCTCCAGGAATTGCTCCAACATATCAAGATACACGGTACCATTGATAGTCCCCTCGGCAAACATGAAGGGCCCATAGACCTTTGACTGTGTAACTCCCATCCACACATTCATTTTGGGTGTGTTTGGGTGTGCAAATAAATGAAATTCGTTAAAGATTTCACCAAAATGTATAGTGACTTTATAATCACCCTGTATTATTATACAGGATGGAAACAAAAATGAGCCCCCCCCTTTTTTATTTTCGTAACCGAAGCAAATATGTCAATTTTTATGAACCCAATGAAGAGGAAGTTGTAGGTGATGAATCTATCCCATGGTGCATTTTCCATCATCCCAAATATGTAAATTCGGGCACATTCAAATCCTATTTAAAAACCGTAACAGATACACGAAAAATTCCAATTGAAGACTTGTTCAGCATGGAATTCCGAACAAAACAAAGCAAAAAAACTTCCAAATTCCGATGAACGGATCACCAACAATCACAATTTCAGGAACAGTGTAGATTTCCATCCTGGAATTGTTCTGTCTAGTGTATGGTATCATAAGCTTTTTATTTGCTTTTCTTCATGTTATTAAGGTAATTTTTGGTCATTTCTTGATTGGCATGTTGAACATTCAAATGCCTTTGTGAAGTGCATAGGGAGTTAACTAATAAATTCAACATGTGATTGTTGGTGACTCGTTCACCGGATTTGGAATTTATTTTTGTTTTGTTCGGAAGTCCATGCTAAGCAAGTCTTCAATTGGATTTTTTTCGTGTATCTGTTACGGTTTTTAAGATAGGATTTGAATGAGTCCTAATTTGCATATTTGGGTTGATGAAAAGTGCACCATTGGATAGACCACCCAAAACTTCCTATTCATCGGATTCATCAAAATTGACATATCTGCTTTGGTTACGAAAGTGAAAGGGGGGGGGGGCTCATTTTTGTGTCCACCCTGTATAATAATAATAATTTTAATTGTAATTGTAAATCGGGAACAGATATTCTGCAGCCGATCCCCAACGGGGAAATCCAGAAAAGAAGAGTTCAGGCAAACAAGAAATTAAAACCAAAAATCATGAAAAAATGTTAATATGACTCAAATAATGGTTAAATACATAAATTAATTTGAAGACAGGATCAACATTTAATAGGTTAGTACGGACTTTATTTTTAAAAATTATAGTCTGCTGGTTTCTTTTGGACAATGGGACACGAATACCTATAAGTTCTAGGGATCGCGGCACCCATAAACGTCCGTTAAAAATTTTATAAATAATAATAATAATAATAATAATAATAATAATAATAATAATAACTTAATAAAAATAAATAATTTGTTACCTTTTTCAAATGAAATATAATATGCAAAAAATTATAAAAATATGTTTTTAATAATTAAAGTTATTTTCATATATAATTTGTGCAAAAACATGTTTAAAAAATATAATTAAATAAGCAGCAAAAAGTGGGAAATGTACGGATTTGAACCCGGGACCTTTAGCGTTGGAATCTATAGACTTACCCACATTACCAAGTCCACTACTTGAATGTCGCACTCTCTGAATTTGTAAATATACATCAATAGCCTACATAACTAACTTTAATGATCATATCTCCTAAACTAATGCCCATTAGCATGAGTTACTATGCCATATTATAGTGGGAGGAGTGCGGAACAACATATTTAAATTTCAGTTAAATCCAAGCTTAACAGACCTGGTCCTCCCCTTGTTAGCTCAACTCCTGGCAAGCAAGTGAAAACGCTTTTGGAATGAACTGTACCTTGGCGTTATCATCGACTCAAGACTCTCCTGGAATCGTCAAGTGACTTACGCTCTGAACAAGGTGAAGAGGGCTAAATACAGTCTTATACAGGGTGGTGCAAATAAAAGTAGCCTCGCATGAATTGCAGAAAAACCAACTTAACGCCGTAAGCAATGAGTGGACTGTCCCATTATTAGCATAACAGGTTAATAGCGAGAGACGCACCGTTATGAGTTTCTTTTATGTACCAGTTTTAGAGCAAATAAAATGAAAAGTTTGGTAAACATTTCTTGGAACTTTGGAATACCTTTGGTTTTAACATTTATTTATTTGTTTATTTGTTTATTTTTAACTAGTTGTTGGCCTCGCTTAGCTCGGCGGTGGTACGGTCGCCGTGCGTTTGTCTCATCTAATCAAATCAGAAAAGAATAAATAAAAAAATCAATTTATTTTACAAAATGCATTTTTTACAAAACATCACGATAAATCACATTTTTAGTGAAAGTTATATCACTATTTTTGATCAATTTCCCTTGTTCTTGAGGAATATCATAGATACAAATTATTATATTGATTTAAAATTTTGAATGTAATAAAGCGACATAAAGTAGACCATGAGAAAACACTGGTTCACTTAAAATTAAACCTACATGAGAAAATGATTCTTTTTGACTCTTATTTGTAGTCATAGAAAAAGAAGGAATAATTGGAAATTAACGTCTTTCAAATACGAAAGGCAAATTGAAATCACTTGATTTCAAATCGATTCTTGGAATTTTAACAATTTCATTTCTGTTTGCCTCAATTAAAACTTTTGCTTGAATTAAATGTCTATGACATGATGTGACTGTTAAGCGAGTCCCATTGCATAATCCTAGTTTATGGATTCAAATTTCTTATCAGCATGGCAATCATTCCTACTTTAATATGAACTATATATGATTAATCAGTCAATGAATTCAGCATTTCTATCGTGAGTTGATTAGATATTTGATCATTTGTATTGCTATCACTGAATCTTTACTTTTGAATGTAAATTTTCTTCCTTCCATTCGATCTATAATTTTGTGTTTTTAATGTGAGAGCATCAATATTTGTTGAGCATAAGATTACTAGATTTGATAAATCATCAGATGAGAGTGATTGTTCATCATTTCCAAAAATTGTAGAAATTATATCAATCTCAGGTGAGACAATCATTTAATTTGGAATTTTAATTAAATTTGGAAAAATTTTCAGAACTAATCTTAAGAAGCCACTCATTGAAATCGTCTTGATCTGCATTTCTCAAGTTATATATCAACGAAGGTTTTGTAAAATGTTGCCACAAGTTTGATGATTTGATACATGCTTCGATAACTTCTGTTGCTGTTCCTCTTGGAGCTATCGGTACGCATTGTCGAAAATCTCCTCCAATGACTATCACCTTATTTCCAAATGGCTTTTCTTGTTTAGTCGGATCATTTAGAACTCCATCTCTACATAGATGCCTCTCAGTTCATGTTTTATTAACATTGTTACTACATCGATGAATATAAGTTTTGATTCTAAAAGTTATTTACCTTGAAGAGCCGATGGCTTAAGTTTTGATGTTGAGTTTTCAAGCAATGGAACTGGCAACTTGAAACCCCTATGAACTGTTCTGCCTCCTTTCATGAGTGTTGAACCAATTCCAGTTGTAGCACATGGGAACACTTTATCTCCATTTCCCGGGATGAAATTCATTAAAACTGTATAAAGATACATGGTGGAAAGAAAGGATGGTGTGTGCACGCGCATCTCTGACGTCAAGTGGATTGCATCATGGCCGACTAAAAATACGTCACACCTTATTTTTAGTTGGCCATGTAATGCTTGGCCGTCGTAAAAGGACTTGCGCATATGTTTAGTTTCTATAAAATTTAATATTAAAATATATTTAATTTTAATTTTAGCTTTAATTATCATTTTCTATTATATTCAAGACTGTCACCTAATAGTTAGTGCGTATTTAAAATGTTAACTATGTTGTTTCTAATTGTTATTTGTATTAATATTTAAAACTAGAAGGTTTTAAAAAATCATAAGGCAGAAAGGATAGCACAGTATTAGAACATTTTTTTTAAAAAAACATTTTTTCTTTTAATAAAAGTTTACCATGGATAAACGAAATTCAATATTATGGTTAGGAATGCATAGGCACGCGTGTTTTGCATCCACATGACGTCATGCGCGAAACGGTGCGTAATTTAGAATCAAATTGCACACACCATCCTTTCTTTCCACCATGTAAGGATAGGTTTTTCCTGAACCACCAGGTCCATCAAGATAGAATAAGCGAGTTGTGGCATTTTCATCGTAAACTGATTGAGTGATCCTTTCGAAAGCAGCTCTTTGTTGAGTATTTAAAATTGGAATGAGTCGTTCTGCTTCTCTTCTGTCTTCAGTTGGATTTAAAATTACTAACTCAATTGGCTGCCAGTTAGCTTTGGCAGAGTGAAAGAAGTGCAATTAAGACTATGTTGCTTGAGAAATGAAGAAATGTTGTGGTTAGAATAATTGAATGCAGCATCTCTCCAATAATCGACGACATTGGTTGTTTGTATTATTCCCTTAAATCTTTTGCATTTGGTGGTGAACAAAATACGCACATAAAAGAACAAAACCAAATTGAACTAGTGTGTTGAAGACAATAGCTTCTCGTATATATTTTTCCCATTCTTCTTCGTTTTGATAAATCTCTCATTGTCTTGCTGCTTCGACAAAAGTTGAACAAAATACTCCATCAACAGTTCTTAAATCTTCAAATGATTTTGCTCTAGGAACATGATGTAGAAGAATACGAAGACAGAATAATTCTTGACGAGCTGGATTAACAATGTACATTCGTGCAATTTTATTAACATTTTCACGTTTTCGAGCTTTAAAACATTAATATTTTACTATTGTAATTTTCCAAAAAATGCTATAATTTTGTAATGAGAAATCTGATTGATGCCATTTATACCTCGATGAATACAGCTAATTGGAAGCTACATTTCACTTTTGTATTTTGTCTAGATATCTTAAAAATCTTTTAAATTGAACAAATGTGAAGAATTTGGCATAAAATCGACCATCTTGACCAAATCTAAAATCACTATTTTTTAAACTTAAATGCATTTTAATTGTCTATTATCGACCTATAGAGCATTTTTTGTTTCATAAAGATAACTCTTATAGTGAAGAAGGTCTAAGATGAAAGTTCGATGATTTGTAGATTCGTAGATGAACTTGAAATGTATTATAAAAGTTTTTTTAATTCTGTCCGTCATCATTGATTTTCACTTATTTCTGACCAAACCATAAGAGTTATGATCTGTAGATTCGTAAATGAACTCTTATTATTATTATATCTTCTATAATATTGTTTTTAACTGAAATTCATTCAAAAAGTTTATAATACATTTCAAGTTCATCTACGAATCTACAGATCATAACTCTTATGGTTTGGTCAGAAATAAGGGAAAATTAATGACGACGGACAGAATGACGTTTTTATTAAGATAGAAGATGGGACTTTATTTTTTATTATTTTGTTTAATTTTATTTTCTGTTTGTCTTCTGCAACAACAAACCAAGGTTGAAGTGATTACAGGAGATGCTGAAAGTGACCACCATTTACCTCTTGATACTTTTGAGCTCTGGTCAATGAGTTGTTAAATAAAGAATCGTTCAAATGATGCGCTTCTTGGTATATACCTGCAGCGCTGATAATGGGACAGCCCAGTCATTGCTTGCGGCCTTAGGTTGGTTTGTCTGCAATTCATGCGAGGCTACTTTTATTTGCACTACTCTGTAGCTCTCCTGGACAGAAACAGCGCCCTCAGCATTGACAATAAATTACTATTGTACAAGACAGTGATTCGGACCATCCTCCTCCACAGTATGCCTGTGTGGGCGACTATAAGTAGAAGCAGATGGAGTGAACTGCAGTCGTTCCAGAATGTTATCCAGCTTGGAAGAAGGACCGTAAAAAATCATTACATCCACTCGGATCTGAACATGACTCACGTTGGAAAGTGTGTCCAAGATCTTCTGATGAATATGGTGCAGACGATGAAGAGCCATCACAATGACCTGGTGGCTGGAATACTGAATAACCTGATGGGAACGAAGTGGCATACAAAGTATAGAAAACCGAGGCATATTCTTGATGTCAACTTCGAAGACATCGTTTCCTTAGAACGTTTCCTTCCCGGATTATTGGAAGATATGATACCACTCCACTCCCCCTCCCACTCTTCTGACAATCGTCAGTCTTAATTTTTTTTATATATAATGTGGAAGACCTCTTTGGGTTAGCCAGGCTTCTTGCCTATTTCAGTGTATTTCATGTGGCATTTATTCCGGAAGGATGAGAATCGTGTAAGCACTGCTTACGTCCCACCTGAAGAAACGTACACTTCACTGTTCGATTGTCGATTGTCGCTTTCAGTCGTAGCCCATATATTAATCCACAGAAGATGGTTTAATACCGAAACCGGTCTGGAATAAATTTAAATTGTTGCATTTAAAAACTGGCTATCATTATTTTATCATTTATTTTACTTTTTTTTAATTTTTATTACCTGAACATGTTCTCCCAATTAATTTTACGATGGACTTAATTTTACAAATACGGAATAAGCCACAATCCCGATAGTTTCGTTCAACAGTAAGCTGTTAAGCACTCGCCAAACTATTCTTGTAGACAATGGACGTCCAAATCGTGCCCGTCGCCCGCGTGCAACATAAAAATCTTGGACTGGACATCTCTGTTGTAGACGAAGAAGAATTTCTACCCGATTAGAATAAACGGAACTGCCATTGTTCAACTGTGCTTTAGATAATTATTACGGACGTAGTTTTCAGTTCGGCTGGAGCATTTGGAAAATGGAGACAGATTGGAGAGCGGTATTGAGTTGAATTATTTTCTCATCATTGGGCTTGTTACTAAAGGAATTAGCGCTTTTGTTTCCAACGGCATTGGAAGAAGCTCGTTGTGAAGCTAAGTGGATATACCGGGTGGGCAAGAAATAACGTGAGGTGTTCAGAGCTCGCTAGCGGGAATTCTATTAGGCCAAATACAGTACATTTTGGTGTATATACTTAGTGGAACATGCAGTTTCGATTTCTGCAATAAAAAAAATAGTACCAAAAGTCACCATAGGGGGCGCTTATTTCAAGAAAACAATGAATACATTTGCATAAGCGCGTTCCGTGTTGAGCAATCATGACAATAAAAGCCAAGGCTGAGGATTTCCCGTCATTCACGAACGAATGGCCTGACGATGACGCTTACTCTGCCTGACAGGGCGTTATTAGTCAAGTTGTTTTATCAGAAGAGCAACAATGCAAGTGCTGCCCTTCGTGAATTCCGGCGATTGAAAACGTTACGAAGAGGACCGATGAGCATAACTAACTTACGGAAAATGATTGAACGATTTGAATCTACCGGAACTCTAGGAGTGCAACCAGGCCGGGGACGCAAACGAATCAGGCAGCAACACGTTGAAGAAGTTGCAACTGCTGTTGTGGAACAGGAGATGACTACTGTGCAGGGTACCAGCAGTGCACACGCAATAGCACGCCAAACAGATATCCCATATTCGACGGTGAGTAAAATATTGCATAAGGTATTGACATTTTATCCCTATAAACTCACATCTGTTCAACAATTGCTTCCTGGAGATGAACGTACCCGAACTGACTTTTCGTTGAGATTTTTAGCACGTATCGAAGTGGATGATACATGGCCATGGCAAATTTTATGGAGTGATGAGGCACATTTTTATTTGAATGGTGATATCAATACCCACAACTGCCGTATTTGGGCTGCATCAAATCCACAAGTGTGTCTGCCAACTCTTATGCATTCACCGAAACTAACAGTATGGTGCGGCGTTACTGCTTCTTTCATCATCGGCCCGTACTTTTTTGAAGAAATCCGTCCCCGTGGATGGGTGACTTGTTCCGTCAATTCTACCAGGTATGCCGATATGCTTGAGAATTTTGGGATACCACGATTGCAGGAAAAGGGTTGTCTGGATTCTACCATTTTTATGCAGGATGGTGCGCCACCGCACATCGGACGTCAGGTGCAGCAGATCTTGCGAGAACGTTTTTCAGACAACAGAATAATTAGTCGTGCATTTCCCATGGTATGGCCATCCAGGTCGCCTGATCGCAACCCTTGTGATTTTTGGTTATGGGGATACTTGAAAAGCCTTGTGTATCAAGCACATTTTCCTGACCTCTCAACCTTAAAGGATCAAATAACGTTACATATCAGACTAATTAATGCAGATATGCTGTGAGCTGCCGTAGAAAATGTCGTGTACCGCATGCAGCTATTGGAACTGCACTCTGGTGGTCATATTGAAACACATTTGTAATTAAAAATAAAACATTGTTTATTGTTGTTACTAAAGTTGGTTTGTACGGTATTTGTTCATTTGACAATTAGGTATTCATTGTTTTCTTGAAATAAGCACCCCCTATTGTGACTTTTGGTACATTTTTTTTGCAGAAATCAAAACTGCATGTTCCAGTAAGTATATACACGAAAATGTACTGCATTTGGCCTAATAGAATTCCCGCTAGCGAGCTCTGAACACCTCACGTTATTTCTTGCCCACCCGGTATTTTGAACTGACTGGCTTAGTAAATCTTAGTGCGTAAACCTATTTTGATAATTGCATATTGTAATAGTTTCGTCTCGTAGTATAATATTTCATTTGCATATGGATTAGACTTAATTAAGAAGATTAATTTATTGAATGTAGTCTATTGCGGCTTGGGACTTTCTATTAATAGACTACATTCTTTTAAGCCACAATGTGATAAATTTATTTATTGATACTTGCTCCGATAAATTTAGTGAGGCAAAACTATTGTTAAGCTTGAATGATTTATCACTAACTGTTTGCATCTTATTATATTTGAAGCCTTCAATTCTCGTGTCTTCAATAGTGATTCAATGGACTAAATGTGGCGTGCTATTCGGGATAAGTGATCAGAAAGATGAAACGATGTTCAACTTCTTCATGACAAAGCAGGCCCGCATAAAACCAACGCCATCTAAGCATAACTGGTCCGTCTCGGTTGGGAGGTTCTGGACCACCCAGCTTATAGTCCGGATTTATTGCCTTCGGACTACCACCTCTTTGGTGCCATGAAGAGATTTCTGTGAGGCCAGGGATTTGAGACTGACGAGTAACTGAAATCAGTTGTGCGCCATTGGCTGTATTCACAGCCGACGGAATTCTATGATTGGTGTTTCCTGAAACTGGTGCAGCATTGGGATAAATGCCTAAATCGTCAAGGTTCTTATATTGAAAAGTAGTTAAAGACGTATATTTTCAGGTGCACTTAGTTGCTAACCTGTAAGTTTTGTAATTTTCTTTGAAAAAAATAAATAGTGTTACTTTCTGATATCTCCTCGTATGCAGTATAAATGTTTTGAGATGAAGCTCGTATAAGCCGGAGTCTTGTTCATCGCAAAAATTTTTTGGATCCCAGCAAAATGCCGACATAGACCGTAGTAAGAATAATTAAAACATACATGAATTGCAAGAAGGTGTAGAGTTTGGAGTATTTTTTTAACATTAATATCTAAATAATCGGTACATTATCCCTCAACAGACTGGCACAAACATCCATTGGAAGCCGCGACTTGCTGGCTTCGAGAGAGATTAAGACCTGCGCCTCAGCACTTTCGGCCACCAAAGGAACACGGTGTCCATTGTAGTTATTACTTCTCAAGAAAATGTGAAGTTTATTCAACTTGTTCAACTTGTTACATATTTTCATACTGTATAAGACTGCGTTGTTCATTTGTTGTTTGTAATTCAAGTACTAAAGCCCCAAAAAACTGTCTATTTCTGGCCGTATGACTATAACTATCGGATATTATAGAGTTGTGACGTTTCACGTGTTGTGTTAATGATATCAATTTGGGAAAAGACGTGGTCTTTTAAACAGCAGTGATTATTATGGGAATTGTTATCAAGGATACAATTATGAGAAATGTTTTGTAGTTGGAGTGAGCAACTTTGAATAAAATAAGAATTTTAAATGTGGATAATTGTTTAAGGGATAAGTCGTGAGCTATTGAGAGGGGAGGTGTTCTAACAGGATGGAACTACTTCTTGAAATTTCTTTTGAATTCCTCACAATTTCTTCTATGAATTGTTTAATATATGGTAATGCTGGATTAAAATAAAAGTAGTTTCTGATATAAGTTCAGTTTATATATTAGAATAATGGACTTAATGTAATAAAAACACCTTGAGAGTGTATAAAAGGTGAAATGAGAGGGAGGCCTGAAATGGGTCTAGTATATAAGGAGAAGTCGACTCGAAGGAGTCATGAGACTACTAAGGAGTGAGTGAGAGGGGAAGGCTGCGTGTTCTCTGCTCTCGAGCAGAACATTTCGATGGATATCGGAACTTTGGAAAGGGGGTTTTGTTTGATTTGCGAGGCGGCTGTGCAACTTCACCAGCTGGCTAAACACATCCATAGGCTTCTCCTTCCAAACAACTAGTAATAGGTGATCTCATCAGATCATAATAGAGGCATGAATAGTAGGAGTACTAATGAGGGGGGTGTCAGGTGTCGGTGTTGACCTGGTCAACCTAGGCCAGGTAGATCCCGTCACTCTAAGCAGCTCATTCAGGTCACTCCATGTTCAACTATTCATCATATAAGACATAACAAAGAATAAGTTTCATCATCTGAAGGTTCTATCAGCGAGAATATATGAAGATTTAAAAGTGAGATAAAAGTGCATACCGTTTACGAGAGGAGACCTGAAGACAGCATGTATCCTGAGTGATCAATACCTAAGTGTACAGGGTGTTTCAGATAACTACGGGGCAGTACAACTAGAAGCCTACCCGCTCGATTGCAGGAGCCGGCTCAGTCGATTGGCAGAATGGAGGGAGTTGAAGGTGGCCTTCATCAGCCAGCAGTTTCCACAGTCGGGAAGGCGGGGGTGAACGTCAAAACTGTCATGGTTTTATCATTCTTGTTCCCTTCGTTTGTAAAATTACCCAATTATCATTTGATGTCGAGCCGGCCCCTGGAGTCGAGCGGGTAGGCTTCCCGTTATACTGCCCTGTAATTATCTGCAATACTCTGTATGCCGTTTACGAGAAGAGAGTGTGAAGACAACAAAAACGTTTCAGTTTATAATTTTCTGCTAGCATTCGACTTCTTCGTCGCGGAGCAACTTGGTCCGTTCAACCTTGAAGGCGTCCCATCCCGTCTTCACTCGGTTGTAGTCGTAATGTACAGTCATCAAAGGGAAATAATCCACACTTAACATAAAGAGTCATCTGTTGAACTTCATGGGGACAGTTTGAGCCAGCCATTAGACTGACTGATCAATTGATCCGGTTTCTCCGAGTGTATATGCTTGTTCATCAAGAGTGTATTGCGATTACCTCAATTAGTGAAAAGTGAATAGTGAAAGTGTTACGGCCTGTTTTAATTTTGTGTTTTAAATCTGGAAGTGGTGCTCAACAATATTGTGATTCATGGATTTAGCAGAATAACACGAAGTTGTAAGTAAGATGTTTATTAGAGTTGTTCATTCTACATATTTATAGAGGAGAGTTTAGATTATTTAGTGATTGAGACTCTAAGTGAAATGTAATAGAGAAATGTTCTTGATTAGTTAAATAATTGTCAGGGTGGTGGAAGAGTGTAAGATATTTAGTAATTTAAATTTCTTAAAGTGACATTTTATTGATTCATAGATGTAAGTAATTTGATTCATATAGGATTAACTTTCTTCTTTGTGATAAGATCTATCCCTTCTTTTTCTGTAGGTTAAGTTTTAATTTTTTTGTATCTCTTTCGTCAAGTTTAACTTTGAATAAATTTTTTTACTTGTTTCTATTCTCAAGTTTGCCTACCTTATTGAATAAATTAACACAAACTGCCATTTTTTTATTAGAAGAACCCGACATTTTTGCCTTTGATTGGTGATTAAATGATGAAATTTTGAGCTAGCTATAAATGAATATGTTGTTTATTTAGTCTTTTGAAATCTTGCTGGTCGAGTTATATAAGGAAGGAGGGGAGGTGACAAGACCATGAGGGTAACGGTCACATTGGCCCCCAACGTGTTAGATAAGTTGTGTTGTGATGAAATAAAATTATCAGGTTGTCCAATCACATTGGCGCCCACAACATTGAACAATTAGAGGTGAAAGGTCACAGAGTAACCCTTTCAGTATAATGCCTGCAGTTGAGAGAAGCCGAGTATGTATCTGATGTTACTTTTTTCGTCCCTTAATGACCGTTCTACATCAGCTCTTGCAACAATAAATGAGTTCCATATAGACTTTAAAATTATGAATTATTAACACTATACGACGAGTTGTTTTGATACCTTACTTTCTTTTCGGTAACAGACTTTTAAGACATTTTTGACATTATTTACTGTGACTTTTGTATTTTGTGCTCATCAAAAACAAATTGTAAACAATTCAGCCATAAGATATGTTGTGAAAGGATATACATTTAATATTTTAGTATTTTTCATCTTGTTGCTAAGGTGTAACTTTAATAACAGTATACTGTATGTTAAGTTAATAAAATTTGGGCTCTCTGATTTTGTTATTTGGTTGTTTAAAAAATTAATATTACTTTAACATTAAACTGGACCAATTTTGTATTTTTCCGTAATAATTTTACATTTGATTATTCTAAGTTGAACTATAATTTGGACCAGTGTTTCCCCTGCTTTTTGGGCCCACTGCCCACTATTCAAAAAATATCATTCACTGCCAAGCCAACCTGGAAACATTTAGAAACTATAAATTTTATACTAAAAAATGATAAAACTTAGTTTTCACAATATAGATTTATTTCTTGCATTTTTGTAAAAAACTCACAGAATTTAAATAAAATAAATGAGAAGGGTGATTCTGGTGTCTTGCTATAAATTTATAAAATGACAGGTTCCAGTTTTGCTAGCTGAATTAGTAGATCACTACGATTAGCTATTTGCATTCGGTTTCTTTTGTTAGTAATCAATTTTGTGACCACGCTGAAAACACGCTCCATTAAATACGAGGAAAATAATTTAATAAAAAATTTTAGAACTACAGCTTATAAGATAGGATGCAATGCAGGAATCTGATTTATATTTTTAATTGTTTGTGGTCACGAGTTTAAAAAAAAAAAACTGTTTAAATAGAAATATGCAAGAATATCTTTTGAATATTATTACATTGTTATTTTATAGATTCTACAATAACTTTTTGAAGTGCAATATTATTACATCGTTTCAAATGTCATCGATGGTATTGGTTCAATATTATCACATGCAGAAATAATACCAATCAATGTTGTCCAACTGTCCAAATCAATATTGTCCAATCAGAAGCCTCTGTTGTACAAATGTCCCATAGGCTTCCACCGCTTACTTGAAACGTTTCATCGCCCAGTGATCTTCATGAAGCTTTCACCGCCTTTTGGGATAGTTATTGACCACAATCAATTTAGGAAAAGTGATTTAAAGTTTCTTATGACTTATTTCAGAGCATTCTAGCATTATTGAGTTGCTACTTCTACCTGAAATAACCTTAACCTTTGAGAATGAATTGGTTAAACTGAATCGGTTTTGAATCTAGCTTTTATCTGCTTTAATAAAAGGCTTATTTTTTGGAATCTTTAGGGTGGTTTATCAAAAATCTAGTCGTGAAGAGACATCACACCATAGAGTCAAATGTCACATTGCCATAATGGTCGACGGCATTAGCATGCTTTGAAAAGAGTTAGAATCACTTTGATTGAATATAAAAATTAATCACTCCTAGTTCCTTCCATTCTAAAATATCGTTTTTATGAATCGAAAGCTAATTTATTTTGTTTGTTTCACAAACATTTCATTCACATTATATTTATGCGTTATAGAAGATGGAATGTCTAACTCTGCAACTTTATGAAAAATTGAATTATTTTAGTTTACTTCTCCTGTTACTTCATAACAATAATACAACGATTGAAATGGTATGAACGCAAGGACTATCGTCTCGCAAAACATTGAATGAAGCAATTCAAATTAGATGAAAATTTATTAAATAGAAATATGCAAGAATATCTTTTGAATATTATTACAATAATCGAAATGACAGGCTTGATAAATTGCCATGTCTAGAAAAAGTGCATACCGTATAGTCTTGGCAGATATACGATATGTAATTAAACATATTGCATCTTTCCATATTTTTTATAAAAAAATTTAATTAAAACACAGCCATAAGACTTTGAATATGTTCTATATAGTGTATCTAGAATGAAGCACATTTAATGTATATATGTTGTTATGCTTTAGATTGTTATGTTTAATTAAATAATGAATTACCATTAAAAAAAATACATAAATAAATTTAAAAATAAATAAATTTTTCCGACTGCTTATGCTCATTAACAAATTCAATATAAAAATTTGACTTAACAGCGACTTATAATATAATTGAATTTCTCAGAAAGGAAACATTATCGCTTTAAAAAAGAAAGCGTTCTGATAATTCTAACGGAAGTTGACATTATTATATAAACAGGAAATTTACTTGTGGACTATTTGGAATAATCACGCAGAATATATTTCAATACCTGTAAGTAGGAAACATTATAAGACAATACTGAGAGAAAATCTTTAATCTGAAATTTTTACTTTCAATGCAGCCATCGAATCGTGAAAACATGTTGAAAGTAATATTTATTACTGCAGTATTCTTACCAACGATATTTTTGAGCAATGCTGATGTAAGCTTTTTTATTTTATATTTAACATATTATTAAATTCCTCTCTGTTCATTTAAAAATACTTTCTCTTTAAAATTAATTTTAATTTAATATTTATAGCCTAAATAAATGCATTATTTTTACATATGTGTTTTCTTAGGATGATTGCTTCCAGTACGATCGGAAATTTGTTGATGGGGTAAATAATAGATTTTTTTTATTAAGTGAACTCGAATAAAAATACATTATATTTTTTAAGTTATCATGAAAAACAATTCTATTTATTTATTCGCGAACAGAAAACGCTACGACAAAAGATTCTCGATTGTGATATTACTGGCCATGGAACAGCTGTGCGTAAATTTATAACGAATTATACAAAATAAATTTAATACATATTTTATAGACGATAACTCTATATTTTACTCCTGATAGTTGCAAACGAATCGTGCTATTTGCCTTTTGACTTCTTTCAAAGGAGTAAGTACTTGTTCAATTCGCATCTTGTAACTGGTATTTGGTCTACTGACAAGGTTGGGAACCAGGTTTGTTAAGCTTGGATTTAACTGAAATTTAAATATGTTGTTACGCACCCCTCCCACTATAATATGGCATAGTAACTCATGCTAATGGGCATTAGTTATACGAGATATAATTATTTAAAGTTAGTTATGTAGGCTATTGATGTATATTTACAAATTCAGTCAGTGTAACATTCAAGTAATCAACATGGTCATGTGGGTAAGTCGACAGATTGCAATGCTAAACGTCCTGGCTTAAATCCTGCTCATTTCGTTTAATTTAATTTTTTTAAACATGTTTTTGAACAAATTATATATGCATCTAATATTAATTATTAAAACATATTCTTATAATTTTTTGCATATTATATTTCATTTATTTTGTTATATATACACTGCTTTGCAATGAAATTGCCTCACCAACAAGGAGTTATCCAACCTTATCCATATTGAGTGTGTGGGGGGGGGGGGTTCGACTACCTCCGACTGGTAAACGATTAGATGCATGCTCACGGTTGATACAGGGTGTACGGGTGCCTGTATAGGCTCATCAGTTGACACCTATGCAAGACGTTCCATACAGTAGGGAGGAAGCAACTGCCTCGTGAATGTACAGTACTGTAATCCGCACAACGGTCTCAATGGCGCGAGGACGACAACTACAACCGTTCACGCAATTAACGGACTTAGAACGAGGTCGGATTATTGGCCTCTCCGAGGCTGGATGGTCAACCAGACGGATTGCTGTCCATGTGTTGCGGGACGCACGGAGGGTAGGCCGATGTTGGAGGCAATGGCGAGATGAAGGCACACATGCTAGAAGACCAGGCTCGGGGACCCGGAGAAGCACGTCAGCTCGTACCGATAGACGGATACTACGAACAGCGCTAGCGGACAGAACCATCACCCTGCGGCAACTGCGCGACAACATCACTATTCCCGGTATTGCTCCAGTGTCAATAGCGACAATAGCACGCCGGTTACATACCGTGACAATATCTGCCAGGCATCCATTGTTGAGTCTTCATTTGACACCTGAGCACCGCGCGATACGACTGCAATGGTGTCGTGAACGAGTGGGCTGGGTAATGGAATGGCGCCCGGTGGTCTTCAGCGTCGAATCCCGCTTTTGTTTGGACACTGACAACAGACGCAGACGGGTGTGGCGCAGACCACTGGAACGTGCCAATGAACAATGCATCCGGTATCGCCATCGGCTACGATACCAGAACGCCTTTAGTCACCATCAAAGGCACCCTGACAGCAGCACGATACTTCACAGAGATTCTGCAGCCCGTATTACTGCCCTTTCTGCACACCATACCCGGCGCAGTCTTTCAGCAGGATAACGCCAGATCGCACACGGCAAACATGAGCATGGCATGTCTGCATGATGTCAACTGCCTGCCATGGCCCGTGAGGTCCCCAGACCTATGCCAATTGAGCACGTGTGGGACATGGTGGGACGTCATTTACGATCACCCCGCAATCTCCATGAAGTGACACAGCAGGTTCACCAGACCTGGGCAGACATACCCCAAGATGACATTCGCCACCTGTATGATCACCTACACCTGCGGCTGGAACAATGCATCGCCTCTAGAGGTGATGCCGCTTTCCGTTGGGACACCCTGTACAAACGAGTGCACGTCTTGGCTCCATTACCTAATAAAGATGTTTTCAGATGTATCTCTTGCTGTATACGTACTTTTGGCTCATTCGAATAACTCCTTGTGGGTGGGGCAATTTCATTGCAATGCAGTGTATGTATGCATAATAACTTATTAAAAATAAATAATTTGGTAACTTCCTCAAATGAAATATAATATGCAAACAAAAATATTAATGTTAAATTAAATTGGGAAAGGATCAGGATTTGAATCCGGGACCTTTAGCATCGTAATCTGCCCATTGTAATCGACGTACCCACATGACTGCGCTGACTACTTGAATGTCATACTGTCCGAATTTGTAAATATACATCAAAAACCGACATAACAAAAGTTAAATATTTTTTTCTTGTAAACTAATGTCTATTAGCATGAGTTACTATGCCACATAATAGTGAGATGGGTGCGTAAAAACATATTCAAAATTCAGTTGAATCCAAGCTTAACAGACCTGGTTCCCCCCTTGTGAGATGTAATCATTAATAGATTAATGCTATTTATTTTATTATTATAGCAAATTCTCTACTAATAATAATGACATTAATGTTTTGTATAAAATAGATGTATTGATTATTTACTATAATACTTTTATTAATAAACAATCGACTCACATAAATGTGACCTGTAATTAACCTGAATAATCACCTGAATAATCACATAAATTATATACAGTTCCGTCTCAATTCACAGTTCCGTACGATGCGTCGTTTGCTTCTAAAATACTGAATTTATTGATTCAAAAAATACTGATTGCATAATAGAAATGCAAAAACTTTTGAAACCCTCAATTCATTAGCGTGATAAAATGACAATTAATTTGAGGACTATAATTTTAACTTCTTTAATTTGATGTGAAAGTAAAGAAAAAATCAATTAGTTTCCGAAAAGTGGTCTTTGCTTTCGCTGAGGGAATTTGTCTGAAGGTGCGTCTGTTTCTCGAGTTTTTCGAAAATTATAAAATATTAAGTAACGGTTTCTAACCTATAAATATGAGCAGAACCGGACGAGTTCGAAGACAGCGAAAATTGGTAGAGCAATATGAGCTCTAATGATACCATAGGAAATTTTTAATGTCAAGATAAGCCATTTGATTCACATTCAATTTGTAGCAATGTATCATGAATGACTATCATGTATCTTATTAAGCAGCGAGACATAAAAAATAATGTTTTCCTCTCAAATGTTGGAATATCACTGCTAATATTTTTCAAAAACAAATTGCTGTTAATCCCATTGTTATTAGCTGGTAATTGTTGTTCAGCTTCCTACTGTTATCATTAGGTATTTGCCAAAAGTGTTAGGTATTTCTATCACTGAAATTCCAGCAGACGGCGACAACAACAACAACGACAATAATAATAATAATAATAATAATAATAATAATAATAATAATAATAATTGTAACAACAGCAGGGAATAACCCACCAGATACACCGGAGAGTAAAGCCTCATGTTGTCCCCCAACAGGCCAAAGCCCAAAATCGGGGTTAATAAATAATACAGAAGTAGAGAAGGCATCGGTTGGGGTACATATTAATGAGGTGGACGTGGCAAAAATTGACCAATCCGCGTGCAGTATTCGTGTCACGTGACCACACACCCCTCCAACATCATTCTGACGGCATGGGCGGCCATTTTTGGGTCACGTGATGGGGTTTTTCCCTAACGTCTCAGCTGATATGAATTTTGACGTAGAACTACGTCTATCAGGGGTGCAGCCGAGGAAAAATT
>JAHWFO010068141.1:270236-300974 GCA_023313115.1 Rhysida immarginata
GCTCGTGCTATAATGGTTACATTACGATACCCCCTTAAAAATTTCCTCTAACCAGATATGGCATGTAATATATAAAATAAATCGTCACGACGTCTCATGAACGAATATATGAGAGTAACTAGTGATGGCACAAATTGGTGTAACAGCACGTGTACGTGTAAGGAAGTATCATTAATGAATATAACGCGTAAATAATGATAGTAGTAATTGGTTTACTAGCACGTGCCTAATAGTACTATATAGTACCGATGGAACTTTCAATACTAAAATACGGCATGTAATATATCAAACAACTCGTAACAACATATCATGACTGAATATAACCAGTAAATAATGATAGTGGGAATTGGTTTAGTAGCACGTGCCCTAATGTTACCATACGATACCATGTTACCATTGGAACTTTCATTGCTAAAATATGGCATGTAATATATCAAATAACTCGTAACAACGTGCCATGAGTGAACATAACGAGTAAATAATGATAGTGGGAAATGGTTAAATAGCACGTGCCCTAATCGTACCAAACGTTACCATATGGTATTGTTGGAACTTTCAATGTTAAGATATGGCATGTAATATATCAAACAACTCGTAATAACGTGTCATTAGTGAATATAACAAGTAAATAATGATAGTGGAAAATGGTAAAGTAGCACGTGCCTAATGGTAACGTGAGGTACCATATGGTACCAGTCGAACTGTTAATGCTAAAATATGGTATGTAGTATATAAAACAACTCGTTACAACGTGTCATGAGTGAATATAACTAGTAAATAATGATAGTGGGAAACGGTTAAGTAGCACGTGCCCTGATGGTAACTTAAGGTACCGTATGGTACGATTGGAACTTTCAATGCTAAAATATGGCATGTAATATATCAAACAACTCGTAACATCGTGCTATGAGTGAATATAACAAGTAAATAATGATAGTGAAAAATGGTTAAATAGCACGTGCCCTAATGGTAATGTGAGGTACCATATCGTACTGTTGGAACTTTCAATGCTAAGATATGGCATGTAATATATCAAACAACTCGTAACAACGTGCCATGAGTGAATATCACAAGTAAATAATGATAATGGGAAATGGTTAAGTAGCACGTGCCCTAATGGTAACATATGATACCATATGTTACCGTTGGAGCTTTCTATGCTAAAATATGGCATGTAATATATCCAACAACTCCTAACGACTTTTCTTGAGTTAATATAACGACTAAATAATGATAGTGGGAAATGGTTAAGTAGCACGTGCTCTAATGGTACCAATTGATACCATATAGTACCGTTGGAACTTTCAATGCTAACGCTGGAATTTTCAGTGCAAAGATATGGCAATTAATATATCAAACAACTCGTAACAAAGTATCATGAGTGAATATAACGAGTAATTAATGGTAATCGGAATTGTTTAGTAGTACAAGTTTGAATGGTGGTATATATATTGCCTTTGGCTTAATGGTATATAAAACTAAATACTGTGAGATATAATGCTAGATGGTAGTAGTTAATCACTTGCTTCAATAGTAGATGATTACGTAGAAACACTTTAGTAATTGAATATGAAAAGATGGTAGATGGTTACACTTAACGCTTCAGCAATTAAGGCTTACTTCGTTTAACATTATGTGGGAATGCCTTACAAATTATAGAACTTTTATTTGTTCAATTATATAAAGAATAAGTTCACTCTTCGTTTAATCCTTCAGTCCTTCAAGTTAATTCTTTTAAATTCTGTCTATACATTTGTTTACTTAAATAGTAATTTACAATTTTCATGTTTATATATTTTCTCTAAAGTGTGTTAAAATGTTGGTTAATCTATATATATCTATGTATGATGCTATAATACGAGAATGTTCTCCCTTTATCTGCTTTGGCGGTAAAGTCATTTTTGTTAATTTATTTCGTTAATGACTTTATTGCTTTATTTATGTCATTATCTTTTCCTCTTTCTTTGTTTTTGTTTTGTATTTATGATTATATTTAATATTTTTTTAAATAGGATTTCCCGTCAATAAATAAATAAATAAATAAATAAATAAATAAATAAAATATTATATGTCGACTCTTCGAGCATTGTTTAAGCTAGCTTGGAACATTCGCCCGTTACAAAGGGATTGTTGTAGCACGCGCACACATCCTTAGCTTGCGCGCGTTCGTTAGCTCGCGTCTGCTTCATTAGCTTGCGGTCGTTCGATTCCAAACAATGAAAAATGACTTAGGAATACTTTCGAAAGTTATAAAAAGAAATTTAGTCATAATTATAAGCTGGTTGAAATTTATTCACAATTTATTCACAAGTACAAGGAAGAAAAGTGCGGAACAGAATAATATAAACGTCGCATCTATTTGCAAACAATAGAAGCGAGTTGTGCGTTTTGTCGACGAATTCATAATGTAAGAAACGAATGAACGGATAGGAAAAGGAAAGGATAGGTAAATTGCATAGCTATCATTTCATAATGACGATTCACGAAAGAATACAATTTAATATTTCACTCATTGTTGGCGCTAATTTGATGCACGGGGGTGGGGTAATGTAAATCGTATTTCTGCCAATATTAAGCCCGAAATTGTCCCTACCGTAGAGGAGGCAACAATGTATGATTTTTCCTTGAGCATGCCGTCTCTCTAGGCGGTATTGATTGCACACGCCTCCGTTACGACCAGTTTCGTCATTTCAAATTTACACAAACTACAAATTAGAAGTTTTTCGGGTGGAATATACGAGACTAAACAACGCAGTTCTTCAATGGCTTATATAGCAGTATACATTTAGCCTTTCGGTACTTGATTATATCATTCATTAATGGTTTATTAAGTACCGAAAGGTGCTTTAAGCTATCAGTGTGGGGAAACGTGTCTGTCTGTCTGTCTGTAACTCAAACTCCTCCGAGTCTATGAAAGATTTTCAAAATCTGTTTTGGTCAGTCGATGAATATGATTCATGGCACGAACCAGTTACAAATATTATCTAACTCGGTTCATTGGCACGTGCACAAATGGTACCTCTATTTTCCCGCCTAGCAGTTTTCAATGGGAAGATACAAGGCATGTTTTTTAAGTAAGTACCGTTTTGGAATTAAAAAAAGACGTGCAAAGATATCGCAATAATTTTATTTTTACATGAAAGCCTGTACCTTAATCTACTTTTCTACATAATTTCCGTGAATATTGAGGCACTTGTCATAACGTGGCACCAGCTTTTGAATACCCTCCTCATAAAATTCTGCCGCCTGACTTGTTAACCACTGTATCACAAATGTTTTGACTTCGTTATCGTCTTGAAGACGCTGACCACCCAGGTGTTTCTTCAAGTGCAGGAACAAATGGTAGTCGCTGGGCGCCAGATTAGGGCTGTATGGAGGATGATCTAGAGTTTCCCATTTAAAAGATTTGATGAGATCGTTGGTCCGATTAGCCACATGTGAACGGGCATTGTCATGCAGCAAAACGATACCCTTACTCAACTTGCCACGTCTTTTGTTCTGGATTGCACGACGCAGATTGTTCAATGTCTCACAATAAGACGCTGCATTGATTGTCTCATTACGAGGCAGAAACTCCACTAGCAATACTCCTTTTCTGTCCCAAAAAACTGTGCACATGATTTTCCGGGCAGAAATTGTTTGCTTAAACTTCACTTTTTTGGGTGATGATGAATGTCGCCATTCCATGGATTGTTGTTTCGATTCTTGTGTGACGTAGGCCACCCATGTTTCGTCACCAGTAACAATTTGGTCTAAAAAATCTTCACCTTCATTGTGGTACCGATCAAGGAAAGTCAATGCACTGCCTAAACGTTGGGTTTTGTGCACTAAGAAATCGTATAACAGCCCGTACTTCACAATCGGCGGGACTCACGATTGTCGGAGGCATCTTAAACACTCAGTAAACAACGTATACAATGAAGAATCAGACTGTAATGGCGTCAGTGCGTAGACAAGAGATGTAGTTAACCAGCGCGCATGCGCGGAACGCCGACCGTAGCGCTGCGGCGGCGGAATCGCAAAACGGTACTTACTTAAAAAACATGCCTCGTATATTGAGTAATATATCAAACAAATCGTAATGACGAGATAGAAGCGAATATAAATTACTATTTTCGCCAATTAATAAATAAGATTCCGGGAATGAACCATTTTGAAAATGGTTGAAATCGAAACAATGACACGTGCTTTAATGGTACCCTTATGAAACCCTCAAAAATTTTCAATGATAAGATATGACATGTAATATATCAAACGACATGGAATGATGTGTCATGAATGAATATAACGTAAAATTAATGATAGTCGAAATTGGGTCCAAAGAACCTGGTTTAGTGGAACCATTATGGTTCATTGGAACTTTTGATGCTGAAATATGGCATGTAATATATCAAACGATTGGAATGATCTGTCATGTAGGAATATAACGTAAAATTAATGATAATCCATATTGGTTCAAAGGTACATGGTTAATGGATCATTATGTTCCATTAGAAGCTTGCAATATTAACATAGGGCGGTTTAAAATATGGTTCCGCGAATGGTCTAGTTTAACCTTTCGGTACTTGGTTATATCCTTCCATAATGGTTTATTAACTACCGAAAGGTGCTTTATGCTATCAGTGTGGAGAGACGTGTCTGTCTGTCTGTCAGTCTGTAACTGTAACTCCTCCGAGGCTCTCAAAGATTTTCAAAATCTGTTTCGTCAGTCGATGAATATGGTTCTTGGCACGAACCAATCACAGAAATTATCTAAATTGGTTCATTGGCACGTGGACAAATGGTACTACCATTTTCCCGCCAAGCAATTTTCTATAGGAAGAATATTAAGTAATATATCAAACAAATCGTAAAGACGAGATAGAAAGGGTTATTCGTTACTATTTTCGTCAGTCGATAAACATGGGAAATGGCGCGAAACAATCACAAAAATTATCTAAATCCGTTTAATAGCACGTGCACAAATGGTACCTTCACGACCCCACCAAGCAATTTTCAATGGAGAGATATATTAAGTAATATATCAAACAAATCGCAATGACGAGATTGAAGCGGATATAAGTTACTATTTTCGCCAATTAATAAATATTTACTTTTATTTACTTTACTTTATTTACTTTTTATTTACTTTTAATTTTTTTACAATTTACCTTTCGGGGTCCATATGGCCGATAAGGCCGACAAGTACGTCCCCGAAGGTAACCAAGATAAAAAACTAAGTACAAAATATGGTTCCGGGAATGAACCATTTTGAAAGAGGTTGTAATCGAAACATTGGCACGTGCTCCAACCGTACCTTTATGACACCCTCGAAAATTTTCAATGATAAGATATGGCATGTAATATATCAAAGAAATTGGGATGATGTATCATGAATGAATGTAACATAAAATTAATGCTAGCCGAAACTGGCTTCAAGGAACCTGGTTTAGTGGAACCATTCTGGATTTGTGGAAACATTATGGTTCATTGGAACTTTTAGTGCTAAAATATAGCATGTAATATATCAAACGACTTGGAGTTAGGTGCCATGAATGAATATAACGTAAAATGAATGATAGTCCAAATTGGTTTCGAGGAACCTGGTTTAGTGGAACCATGATGGTTCATTGGAACTTTCAATGCTAATATATGGCATGTAATATATCAAACGACTTAGAATGAGGTTTCATGACTGAATATACAGTAAAATTAATGACAGTTCAAATTGGTTTCAAGTGTGGGGAAACGTGTCTGTCTGTTCGTCTGTCTGTCTGTCCGTCTATAACTCAAACTCCTCCGAGGCTAAGAATGATTTTCAAAATCTGTTTTTGTCAGTCGATGAATATGGTTCATTGCACGAACCAGTTACAAATATTATCTAAATCGGTTCATTGGCACGTGCACAAATGGTACCTCTATTTTCTCGCCTAACAATTTACAATGGGAAGATATATTGAATAATTTATCAAACAAATCATAATGACTAAATAGATGCGGTTTTTCATTATTGTTTTCGTCAGTCGATGAACATGGTACATGGCACGAACCAATAACAAATATTTTTTAAATCTGTTTAATAGCACGTGCACAAATGGTACCTTTACGACCCCACCTAGCAATTTTCAATGGAGAGATATATTAAGTATTATATCAAACAAATCGTAATGACCAGATAGAAGCGGATATAAATTACTATTTTCGCCAATTAATAAATAAGGTTCCGGGAATGAACCATTTTGAAAACGGTTGAAATCGAAACAATGACACGTGCTCTAATAGTACCCTTATGAGACCCTCAAAAATTTTCAGTGCTAAAATATGTTATGTAATATATCAAACGACTTGGAATGATGTGTCATGAATGAATATAAAGTAAAATTAATGATTGTCGAAATTGGTTTCAAGGAACCTGGTTTAGTTGAACCATTATGGTTCATTGGAAATTTCAATGCTAAAACATGGCATGTGATATATCAAACAACTTGGAATGATGTGTCATGAATGAATGTAACGTAACATTAATGATAGTTGAAATTATTTCAAAAATACGTGGTTTAATGTTATCATTATGGTTCATTAGAAACTTCCAATGTTAACATAGGGCTGTGTAAAAAAATAGTTCAAAAAATGATTTAGTTTAACCTTTCGGTTCTTGGTTATGTCATTCCTTAATAGTTTATTTCTCCGGCACTATGGTAAACTCGCTCAGCTATACAGAACATTCCAACTCGAACTGGGGAGAACTGTTAGAGGGCTATCCATTATGAACATTTTAAAATTATTTTTCGGTTTTTCTATATGAATTTTTATTGTTTTAATGTGTTAATTTTTATTGTATATTCCCATTCAGATATTGCAAACGTTCATCAAAAAAGAGCCCGAGAAACGCCGGGTATATCAGCTAGTATAAAATAAATTGCCTTCGTGTCGACTATTCTGTGTCATTTTTTAATTTATTAATTTATTAATTTCATTTATTAATTTCATTTATCTATTTAAAAGAAAAAACGAAAATAGAAACTACATATAAATACGAAAACAATATTTCGAAAACGAAAGCGGACGTTTCATGGAATAGCTAAGCGATTTACTTCCCGTTAACGTCTATTGGCTGGCGTTGAACTTAGGTTGCGGCAGCTATATACAGGGTCTTTATTATTAAAGTTCCAATTTGATATTATTATAAAAAAAACTACTGGACCAAAAGCTATAATACTTGGTAATATTATACAAGAGGGCATAACAAGTTCATACCCATCAAAAAAAGTAGTTCAAAAAGTCACGACCAGCATGGGATGGCGCTCTATGCAATATTCGTATACGAAATTAGACACGAAGACACAGGTTAACAAATCTTTAATCGTTACTAAAATTAGTTAAAATGTTGAATGTGGCCTCCACCATTTACTGAAAGCAGGTTACACCTGTGTCTTCGTCTCTAATTTCGTATACGAATATTGCATAGAGCGCCATTCCATGCTGGTGGTGACCTTTTGAACTAATTTTTTTTTTGGTGGCCATTCCATGCCCTCTTGTATAATATTACCAAGTATTATAGCTTTTTTCCAGTAGTTTATTTATGCCCATGTCAAAATGGAACTTTAATTATAAAGACCCTGTACTTTGACTCACTATATGAAAAAAGCTGCAAGGCAGCATGGGAAAGCCACGTTACCAATTGTTATCTCATTGAGATCAACGCGTAAACAATAAAAAAGAAACTGAAACCATAGAGGCTGATATGAAACTGAAAAAGTGCTTCATGTTTTTGAGAACTACACGTGCGCAGTCGGAGACTACTTTACGGGGCGGAGGTGAACAAGTAGTGACGTGCTTTTCCACACGGCCTTGCAGCTTTCTTCATATAGTGAGACAGAGTATATTGTTTATTATTGCAAAATTAAGCTCTATTAAGCTCACTAAATAAAACGTTATTAAAGCTTGGTTTGAAAAAACTTTTTTCCTCTTATCTTGTTTTGTAATTATTTTCTTTACTGATGATTTTGATTGATACAATGGTTAACTAAATGATTGTTTATATCTTTGTTACAAAATGCCCTTTCGTGCTCTTTTATTTATATATGTATTTGTCGTTTTGTTTGACCTATGTAAATGTGTTCACAATTGCTGCAAGGTATTTGATAAATTAAGTTGGTGGTGCTCCAATGTTCTTTATTAGCTTGGCATATGTGTTTAAAATTTGTGTTTGTGTCATTTTTTTGTCTGTCTGTTGTTTTTATATAGGTGACGGTTATTAGTGCTTTTGTTAGGTTGCTTGTTATTTTTGGTATGATTTATACCTCGATGAATAGAGCTAATTAGAAACAACATTTGATTTTTATTTTGTCGAGATATCTTAAAAACAACTATTTGAATTGAATAACGTTTTTATTAAGTAAGATTGAAACGAAATTGAAATTTTCTAAAAAAGGCTATAAATTTTTATGAAAAATCTGATGGATACCATATATACCTCGAGGAATAGAGCTAATTAGAAGCTACATTTCACTTTTTTATTTTATTGAGATATCTTAATAAAACTTTTTTAAATTGAAAAAATGTGAAGAATTTTGCACAAAATCGATTATCCTGACCAAACCTCAAGTCAATTTTTTTAACTTAATTGCATTTTAACTGATTATTATCGACCTATAGAACATTTTTGTTTCATCAAGATAATTATTATAGTTCGGTCAGAAGTGAGGGAAAGTCATTGATGACGGTCAGAATAACATTTTTATTAGGTAAGTTGAATAAAAAATTCAAATATAATGCAAATAAAATGTGTAATTAAAAAATTTGTTATTTCTTTAAAAAGTTACAATATAGAAATTAAAAACTGCAATTTTGAGAAATGTCGAGCCTAAGCCATCAATGAAAAGGCATAGAGCAGGTGCAGTTATTTTTCATATATTTTCACTGTAAAATATGAGTTATTTTTCATATATTTTCTCGTATATTTTCATTACGGCGAATAAAACAGCTAGTGAGAAGGTCGTCTGGGGGCGCAATCCCCCATTTTTGGAAAACTTAATTACATAGCTAATATTATAAAATGTAGAAATGAGTAGAAACCGGTTTTCACATTTCATAACTTGGTATAAATTAGTTTTAATTCAGTACACATAAAAGTACAATAATTCTTCCATTGAAAGTACTCTGTCAGATTTGTATTTTAGAAGTTAGCTGTTGGTTCACTTTCGGGGAGACACCCTGTATTTTCTGTAATAAGCTGATTGAGGTGGTTCCCTTATTACTGTACATGTGGGAAAAGAAAGTTTTTCAAGAATAAGCATATATAAGTGTTGATGAAGCTGAGGCGTTTGGATTTGCATTATTAATAGATTCAGTCTTATATTTATTCCCTAGATAAATCCAGATGGAAGTTTTAATGTTGGACTACTATATGATGAAAATGTGAAATATGCTCAAGAAGAGGTAAGTGCATGCTGCACGATTGTATTTTTGCGAATTTTTTGCGATTTGGCAATTTAATATAGGCCTATGTATTGGAAATAAATTTTACAAAATAGTTTTTAAGTGTTTTTTTAAATACATGATTCCAGTATGAATAAATAACATTAGCGATTCGTTTCTCAATTTTTTTAAACAGTGAAAATTGATTGGATTTTTGTTTACAAGTGATTTTGGAACTTTCTTCGCAAGTACTAATTAGGGTATTTATGCAGTAGTGTTTTGCTATTGCTTTCTGTCCCATGTTGTTCCGATCTATGGTTTCCAACCACTTTAACTTACGATATTTGAGCATGATTGGAGACGTTGTAAGTTAAGTTTTGTCACATCTGATTATGACTATACCTGGATTCACTAATGGCCCTATTCACCACCTCGGGTTAATCTGAGAGTTAGAGTTAAGGTTAGAGTTAAGGCGAGAGATGGTATTTTAACGTTTCTCTATTAGATAACGAGAGTCACGTGCTAAGGTTTAACTCTAGGTTGCCCAACTCGCGCTTTAATCCTAGGTGGTGAATACGGCCGTTAGAGTCTGCAGTGGAGAAAGTGTTAGGCGTTGCATTATTGGAACCTTTTTCCAAAGATCTATCAGCGTATGTTTACAGAAAAGAACTTTTTTCTCCTTATTTTCTCCCTCCTTCTCTACCATTTTTCATTTTCTGGAATTTGCAACCTTTATTTTCTTTTATCCTGTTTAAGTTAACCTATTTCCCACCCTTTTCGATCATTCCGTTAAGCTTATATCTTTAAATTTGGAGAAGTATCGATAAGGTGATGCTGCCGTAATGATCATTTAAATGTTTATGACAGCGATATGTATATACTGCGCATGCGCGAAATCAAAATATTGCTATTGTTTATTAAAATTCGTTTTTGTATTAATATTAAAAACTTGGCTAACATAAACACTTTTTTACGTTTATACAGATTAATATTACATTTATAGAGACTACTATCCTTTTTACGTATAGACTATTTCTTTTGGGTAGGAAGTATCCCTCCAAACGACTAAGCAGAAGGGCACGAAACACATTTCTCCACTGTAAACTACGAGGTGCGTTCAAGTTCTAAGGTCTCCTAATTTATTTTTGAAAAACTATTGACCCTAGAAAGCTGAAACCCCCGTGATTTGTCCACATAGTCAACATTCACCCGTAGAAATTTTTCACAATGCTGACGCCATGATTGGTAGGCCGCCGCAAATGCTTCATTAGGAACCAGTCTTTTCTACAGGAAAATGGCTTATGCAAGAACGGAATAAAGCTTCTGCTAATCGAGCGGCTTTTCAGTGTGCAAAACAGTAGACTATAGAAGTGTTTGCAGCGGCGTTGCAATCCTGGCATCAGCGTTGTGAATAATGTGTACGGCTAGAGATTGACTATTGCCTTCTAGGGTCAATAGTTTTTCAAAAATAAATTAGGAGACTTTAGAACTTAACGCATCTCGTATTAGTCAATCCAGGTAGAGTAGAAATTTTACAAATACGGATTGTTTTATGGTACGCTCTATCCAGTCAGTTTGTTCATAAAAGGCATTTATTAAGTACCGAAAGGTGCTTTATGCTATCTGTGTGGGGAAACGTGTCTGTCTGTCTGTCTGTCTGTCTATTTGTCTGTTTGTCGGTCCGTCAGTAACTCTAACTCCTCCGATGCTATGAAAAATTTTCAAAATCTGTTTTCGTCAGTCGATTAATATGACTCATGACACGAACCAATCACAAATATTATCTAAATAGGTTCATTGCCACGTGCACAAATGGTATCTCTATTTTCCCACCTAGCAATTCTCAATGGAAAGATATAATACATCTAACAAATCGTAACGACGAGCTATAAGTGGTTATTAATTACTGTTTTCGTCAATTGATAAATATGGTTCCGCGAATGAAGTATTGTGAAGATTGGTATAATGGATACAATGGCAGATGCTCTAATGGTACCTTTATGACACCCTAAAAAATTTTCAGTGATAAGATATGGCATGTAATATATCAAACCACTTGGAATAACGTATCATGAATGAGTATGGCGTAAAATTATTGATATTCGAAATTGGTGCAAAGGCACCTGGTTTCGTGGAACCATTATTGTTCATTGGAACTTTCAATGCTATGATATGGCATGTAATATATCAAACAACTAGGAATGATGTGTCATGAATGAATATAACGTAAAATTAATGATAATCCAAATTAGTTCAAAGATACGTCCATGAAAGTGGGGACGTGCATGATTAATTATTGTTTTCACCAATTGATAATAATTACTGTTTTCTCCAATTGATATTAATTACTGTTTTCCCCAATTGATATTAATTACTGGTTTCCCCAATTGATAAATATGGTTCCGCGACTGGTTTAGTTCAGCCTTTCGGTACTTTTTATTCATTCCTTAATGATTTATTAAGTACCGAAAGAGGCTTTATGCTATTACTGAGGGGGAGCGTGTCTGTGTCTGTACGTCCGTCCGTAACTCTATCTTCTCAAAGCCTATGAAAGTTTTTCAAAATCTGTTTTCGTCACTCGATTAATATGATTAATGGTACGTAACAATCACGAATATGATTGCAATCGATTCAATGGAATGTGCACAAATGGTACCTTTATGTCCCAATCTAGCAATTTTCAATGCTAAGATATAGTATCATATCATGAAACAACTCGTAACGAGAGCTATAAGCGGTTATAACTTAATTACTGTTTTCGCAAATCGATAAGTATGGTTTCGCGCATGAACCATTTTGAAGATGGTCGTGATCGTTACAATGGCATGTGCTCTAACGGCACTCTTATCACACCCTATAAATATTTCAAAGATAAGTTATAGCAAGTTGTACATCAAACAACTCGAAATGATAAAATAAGAGCGAATAAAACGTTATTATGTACGTTTTCTCCCAAGCATGCATACTCGAATTCTTATCCGAAGACCTTGCTGACCACTCAATGCAGTGAACATCCTCACTTTGCAGAAAGTCCTCCACCATCAGAACTCTGTGGGGACGTGCATTATTATTACTTACTGTTTTCTAAATTGATAAATATGGTTCCGCGCACGAACCATTTCGAAAATTGTCGTTGTTGGTACAATAGCAAGTGATCCAACGGTACCCTTATGACACACGCTATAATTTTCAATGATAAGATATAGCAAGTAGTATGTCAAACAACTGGAAATGATAATGTAAGCGCGAATAAAACGTTATTATATACGTTTACTTCCATGCATGCTCAATCGAATTCTTATCCGAAGATCTTGCTGACTACTCGAAGCGTTTCATATCCTCACTTAGCAGAAAATCCTCCACCATCAGAACTCATGCATTATTGTCCATGAGAATAAAATCTAGAATCACGGCACCTCTGAATCCTCTAACATGAAATTGTTTCAGTAGTACATGTTTTAATTATGGTACTATTGGGAATTTCCATGCTAAGCAACTTGTAAAGACATGCAATAATATAAGAGTATTGAATAAGTCAGAAAATGTGTCGATTTGGATTCAGATTACCTGTGCTAATGATACCAATATAGTACCATTTGGAAATTATCAATGTAAAAAAATTGCATGTAATGTATGAGACGACTCGTAACGACCTGTCATAAACGATTATAAGAGTAATTAGAAAGTTTGAAGATGGTTGAATTTCATTGAGTCGCACATGTTCTAAAGATACCATTATTGTACCATTGAAAAATTTCAATGCTAAGATATGTCATGTAATATATAAAATTACTTGTAACGACAGACCATGAACGAATATGTAAGAATAGTTATAATGTAAAGATTTTAATAATTGGAACCTGTTTTAAGGTGATAAAAATCAATTCAAACATTTTGGAAATATGCTTTTGGAAATATTTTATGTGGCATTAGTTTAGCCTTTCGGTACTTGGTTATGTCATTCCTTGATAGTTTATTAATAATGTACTACAATTAAACCTTGCAATTAAATTTCGGTTTTTCCGAACGAAAAACAAACTATAAACGCAATTGAGAAGCAACTAACTTTTAATTGTAATAAAAGAGTGGATATAGGACATAAGAAAAGTGCTCTAATTTTGGAAAGCAAAGCTTCTACTCTATTGTCATAATACATATGATATAAAGTGGAAAAATAAACTTAAAACGTTTATTTTGTTCATCCGAATTGTTTCGAGAAACCAATGCTTTGCTGCATTTCAAAACAAGTGTCGATATTTTTCATTATAAAGAATTCGCTAGCAGTTTTCAAAGTACCAGTACAAAAGAAGACCTTTTTAAAAAAGAGATAACAAACGTAAATTAAGCTAGTATAATTAAAAATGTCGATATTAAGTATAGCAAAGAATAAACATACAATTTCTTTAGCAACAACACAGCAACAATAATGACCTAAAATAAAATGAAAACGACAGAGACCAAAATAACTAGAATACCTATTTCAAAGCCAAGCTTTCGTCATTCGGCAGTTTCCTGTAAATTCATATGAATAAACGGCAGAAGATTATTCGACCTGTAAAAACAATGTCATCAGAAATTTATGTTGAAACCTTTTTCTCTTCTTTCAGTACCGTGAACAAATTGTAGAATTGTTTAATACTTGCACTGTAAAAGAGGTAATTTTTTATTGATTTGGTTATATAGCATAAATTTCATTTTATATTCTGCAATATTTTTTACATTTAACAATTTCTATCTTTTTTTAGGAATTCTATAAATGTTTTATGCTAGGCCTTGGAGACGTAAGTTCATTGAAATTTTCTCTCACCTTTGGAATAAAATAATAACTCTAAAGATTAACATCACATATTAACTAGTAATAATAATTAATAATAATAATAATCATTATATATAAAAATTCAGGCTCAGGGTGCGTCTGTAAATGTTCTAAAAACTTTTGAACCACTTATCGCATTGAGCTCATATTTGCAACATATATTCTTTTGGTCCAGAGTAAGGTTTACATGTCCCTAAAGTAGGGGGAGGGGGAAGGTGTAAAATCATATATCTTGGTCTATATGTGTTTGTTTACTCAAGAGATGGCGCCAGAGATTGTTTATCTTTTCCTTGAAATCGAAACTGGACTAACTGCGGAGAAGCAGGACAGCAAAAAAACTTCTGTTTTCCTCCGGATGTGTAGTAGTGTTTGCACGTTTCAAGGGAGGAAACGCAAGTTATTTGCTTCCTGCTTCTGCGCAGTTATTCCAGTTTCGGTTTCAATGGAAAGGTCTATTTAAAAATTCAGGGTGCGTCTGTAAATATACTTAAAACTTTTGAACCACTTATCCTTTTGAGCTCATACTTGAACCAGACGTTCGTTGGGTTCAAGGTAAGGCTTACACTTGCCGAGTGTCAGGTTGGCCCAAAAGGGAAAGGGTAAAATAATATTTTGCTTGATCTGTTTGTCTGACATGAGCCTACGATATGCCAACAATGTATGTCATGTCCTACAATCAAAGTAAAGTTTCTGCAACAATAGGCCATAAAAATTACTTTAGCTATGGCCATGGATGAAGAAATACAGGAGGAAACTCCATTGTTTAAAGCGTGATTTTTTTTCACTGGCACTCTCTGGCCATTTGCGTGGGCATTACTCTCGGTCTAGCAGACGACTTTACTTTTTCTTATTGGCCTCGATGGCTTAGTGGTTGCGTGATCTCCTCTGATCACCATCTCCTATACTCTGACCAACGAAAGTTGGAGTGGGCGTGTCCAGTTAAAATTCTTATTAACTTGGGCGTGTCCAAGTTTGCCAAAGTAGAATCAACAATGTCTAACAACTGAAATAGGAAGTTTAACTGGACACGCCCACTTCAACTTTCGTTGGACAGAGTATAGACAGAAGGCCTGATAACGGAAACGTCATACATAATATTTTTTGTAGGGTTTAATATTGGTAGAAATAGGATTAACAATGGTCGACTAATGATGATATAACAGTGTATGATGTTTCCTTTATCAGGCCTTCTGTCTAGGTGGTGTTGCTCTGATGCTTGTAAATGTGGCTTCGATCCCAGCCGAGGATGACGAGAAGTTTTTCAGGGGGGAAATACTATTATATAAAAGAAAGAGTGTAAAATGTATACACTCATTCATTCATTCATTCATTCATTACGAAATCTCCAGAACTTTGCAGCCTACAAACTTGAAATTTGGCAGGTATATCTCTCTCGGCCTCTAGGTGAGGGTGATAGAGGTATAAAATTTAAGCAACATTTACCTCTTTAATTTTTTTCTCTGGGGCATTGTTTTTGAGATAAAAAATGTTGAAATCCCACCTGTAGAAAACAGTTGTTTGGAATCGGTGGTGACACTTAAAGACATTGGTATACGAGACACCCGGTGGGATCCGATGAAGAGCTGGTAGCCGGAATTACCATAGCTGCGGACCAGATTCGCGAAAAATCTGGAACTTTTGAACTTTTTACGTCAGTCCATGAGGCAATGTTCTGAAGCATGCATTCATACCAGAGGGAGCGAATTAGAACATTTATTATCGATGAAACTATGAAAGAAAATTCCACAGGCTGAGTTCGAACTTGGAACCTTCTGCTCACTGTGCAGATGCGCCAACCAATTGCGCCACTGTGGACATGGAAGCATTAACGCTATCTACATGTCCTTAGGGCTGGTTGGAGCAGTACCCAGTTCATAGGCTTGGACTATCTTTCCTACTGCGTATAATCGTTCCTTTGGTTCGAACCCAGGCTGTGGAATTTTCTTTCCTATCTTCATCAATAATTTCAACACCTCAGGTTTGGCGTGAAAAAAAAAAAAAAAAAAAAAAAAAACCAATTGAAAACTTTTAGTTATTAATCTAGAAAACTAATAGTAAAACATTTGCATGTTTCATAAAAAAACAAGTCTTATTATTGTACAGTATGCAATGTGTTTTTGTTCTTTTTATTACATGATTGACCATGATTTTGACGTGGTACAGAATTACGGGTAGAGTGGCCTATTACGTCTACGCGATGTCCAACATTTTTTATCTCAAAGACAGTACCCAGAGAAAAAATGAAAGAGGGAAATGTTGCTTAGATTTGATTCCTCTATCACCCCCCCCCCCCAGGTTTGTACACCACCCTCTATACATCAATATGAAAAAACTATATTTTTCTTCGAGCGACGACGGGTACTTCAGCTAGTTATTATTATAATAATTATGACAACAACAGGGGAATAACCCACCAGATAAACCGGAGGGTAAAGGCCGATGAAAATTTACTAATACGCCAAAGCCCAAAACGGCGTTAATGAAAATACATATGAAATAGAAAATAAACGAAAATGAAAACGAAAAAAACTCGAATTCAAAAAGATAAGCTCAGCCAAATAAAAAGTACCATTAAAAACGATGCAAGAAGCTGAGTCCAAACAACTAGTTTGTAGTAAAAATATTCAGATAAGAATACCAAGTGTTCGAATTTTAAATAGCAGAAAACAATGACAGGACCGATCCACCCAGCATTACTACGAAAATTAGGATACGACAAAATGAGACCATTGTAATTGGCAGCACAAGAAAAACGAAAACGAATACGCATCCGAAGAACAAGAGCATTGATTTTTCCAGAAACAATTCTTTTCAGAACAGAAAGAATGCTATTCTCAATCATTCCCTTTAAATATGGATCTAAAAAATTACATAGTTCCAATGAGATAAAATTTTCAGAAATTTAGAATGAACACTCTGGAGTATATTGAATATAGAGTTATCGCCAATGTACCAAATAAGCAAACTATACAGAGTAATTCAAAAGTTACTGGAAGTGATATTTAATGTTAATAGATGCTGGAAATGCTCGCCACCGACCTCACGACATCAGTTAGTACACAGTTGGATGTTGTGAAATCTTTGCTCAAAATGGCTGATGAAATTTACTGAACTTCAGTGGTGATTTCTTCCTTCAGCTCAAGCAAAGTGATGCACTACTTCACAGTAACTTTTGAATCACCCTGCATAAGATCTTTGTTCGGAACTCAGTTTTATATACACAGTAGTTATAATTCAAAAATGTCCATTTTGCAATACAAGGGTTTTTATTAAGATATTAAACTAATCGACTGTCATCCTTTCGGACATATATTTCCTTGATTTGTTAAATATTATACATGTACATCCCCAGTTATTCTTAAGGAACTATAATTGCTAGAAATTTCCATAAAATCGAGAACAAATCTCTGTAATACTAATTCTTTATAAGCTTCTTGTTAATTTCCATCAGTTTTCTAATATAATTGACGTGTTCTCCATGCAAACCCCTAGGCATAATATATTTGGTTAGATTTCATGGTTTCTTTTCTTTGGGTCTGTTTGTAGTTTATTGTTTGTATAATATTTATTTTATTTGTGTTTTTTTGTTTTTGTTTTTTATATGTATTCATTTGTCATTGTTTGGTCCTTGTTGTTTTGATTGACTCAGCTGTTCTTTTGCTGTGATTTTATTCTGTTGATTATGCGTTTTGTTTTTTTTTTCATTTTCATTTTCATTCTAATTTATATGTATTTTCATTAACCCCACTTTGGGCTGTGGCCTGTTAGGGGGCAATAGGAGTTTGGCCCTCTGGAATATCTGGTGGGTTTTCCCCTACTGTAGTCACAATTACTATTTAATTATTTTTTAATTTATTTAATTAAAGTGGGTTGATTATCGTTGTACAAAGACAGCGATAATCTTGGGACTAATTTCATGGGAAAATTGCGCCAAGCCCAGGATAAACACTGAGCTAAACACCCATGTCCTTGGCAGGATTTGTCGCGATTCTTCCATTTGATAGCGACAAGACCAGCGCCTTAACGCTCTCAACCACCAAGCTGACATTTCTTATTTTACTTATTTAATTAATTACTTTAAATTTTTTATTAATCGTTCTTTTTATTTAGTTATTTTTCTTTATTTTTACTAAACGCATCAGCGTTAAGAGATATATATTGCGTATTTTTAAAAAAGTTTAATAAATGGATTTTATTCCTTTTACAAGCGATTTATATATAATAACGCTATTACGATCCCTTAATTTATTTAAAGTTGCCCGTCTATGAAGAAGTTATAGATTTTCAGTCATTTTTACTACTTACTTTAACCATCATATTATATGGGAAAGGGCAAAATCACCCACAAAAGTAATCGATTAATGTGTTCTGGACATGCTGTAATTTCGGCTACGCTTCGCGCTAGTATTTCTCCACTGAGTCAGCGATCTAGGAGTTGTATAGATACCATTGGCTTCAAGCCATCGCCAAAAAAGCTTAAACGTGCAATAACAATGCAAAATTATTTCCAGGAGGTAGTGGCATGTTCTCCTTTATTTAATGTGTGGTGATTACAACAATGAGTTTCTTTGTTGTTTCACAAGAGAAGTGTTTGCTTCAACGAGTTCGAACATTTTTTCTCCTTGACAAAAAAATTACCATCTAAATAAGCTTCACATTTTTTAGACATTTATCTTTAACATTTATTAAAAACATAGTAGTTGTAATAAATATAGCAATGTTTGTTTAATCAATACATGATCAAATAATGGTCATAATTTATGGCTTTATATTAGTAGAAATAAGATGAATAATGAATGAATTTTCAGTGCACAGGCTATCTTTCTAAGAGGTGTAAGTTTAATCACGGCCTCCTAGAAGTACCAGGTCTGAACATAATGTCAGTAATGCATTGTTTGAGGATAGCAAGAAAGTCAGGCTCCGAAAAATTCTGATCAAAATATGTCCAGCAACAATCCAACCTTCATTGTTTGCAATAAAGGAAAAACATTGATTGTAAAAATACATGATGGTTAAATTATCACTAGTTCTCCGATGATCAGGTGAATTTCCCGCTTCCAGGCCTTGTTATCTCGTTGGCCTCAAGCACCACTAGAATGACATAACAATGTTTTATCTTTTCTATGTTCAGGCCTGGTAGTTTCTAGAAGGCCGTGGTTTAATACACACTCACTCACCAAAAGTCACTCACACGCCCCTTCCAATCAGGTTCCCTGTCCGTAATGAGACAGATCACGTGGCTTCTATTTCTCAGAATGCAGGTGCACAGAACTCCTTGATATCACACAATCATTGTAAGCAAAACTAGTTGCAGAAATGGCAGCACGCCGAGAGCTATCCGCATTTGAAAGGTGGACGATTGTTGGTGCCAGATGGACGGGTGCCTCAATATCAGATGTAGCCAACACCCTCCATTTTTCCCGCACAACTGTTGCAAGGGTCTATCGACAATACAGCCAACGAGGGGTTACAACCCCTGTCAGACAGCGGATGGGTCGCCCATGCCTTGTTGATTCCAGAGGTGTTCGCGGGGTCAAGAGGCTTGCAACTGCTGATCGAAGGGCGACAGCGGCACATATCACCATGCGGTACAACCAGGGACATCCCACAACTCTGTCCGTGACGACAATTCAGCGAATCTTGGCAGTTTCAGGCTTTGGGAGCAGGAGGACTGGCAAAGGGTCGCCTCGTCCGACGAGTCACAGTTTCAGCTGCATTGGACCAATGGTCGTGTCCATGTCTGCCGCAAGCCACACGAAGCCATGGACCCAGCTTGTCAGATGGGGACCACTCAGGCAGGTGGAGACGCCACACTGGTCTGGGGTATGCATCCATAGGTCCATTGGTGCATCTGGCATCCACTCTGCGTGCTAATTCCTACATCGATCTGATTGGGGACCACCTGCACCCCTTCTTGAACTGTTTTTACCCCGTGCGCGACATCACCTTCCAGCAAAATAATGCGCCACCACGCATGGCTTTTGTGACACGGTAGTGGCTGGAGTAGCATGCTACCGACTTCATGACAATGATTTGGCCTCCATGTTCCCCAGATTGCAATCCCATTGAACATTTTTGGGACGTGATCGAACGATCTCTCAGGTCATCACCAATGCAACTGGTAAATGCAGCATTGTTATGGAGTGAAGTGGAGGTGGCACGGCTTGCATTGCCTGTGAACGTCTTTGGGGATTAGTAGAATCTCTTTCACAATGGGTTGCTGCAGTTATCTGGGCCAGAGGGGGGCCAATGCGTTATTAGGAATGTATGCAATAACTTTTGGTGAGTGAGTGTATTCAATAAGAGCTCATACTGACATACGGACAACAATGTAAATTATCGTTCTCCTCATTCTTTTCATTGCCAGAACATTCCAACCAATATGCTCTTGACAGTGATTGGGGTAGTCTTTTGCTGAATAGAGTATAATAAGTATTATGATATTTTCAAAATGTTATTTTGTTTGTTCTTGTCTGGCCTTTCTTTTCTTTCAGTGAAGAATGTAACTTATGAACAGCGTTGGCATCACTAGATAATAAATCTAGTTCGCTAAGCTACCGCTATATCAATGAAAATCTAGCTAATTATCGCTACCGTTAAAGCTATATAGACGAATATCTAGCAAATCTCCGCTATAGGCTACTATCGCTAGATTAATAAAAAAAAAAAAAGAATTGCATAAAATGGCATGATAATGGTGCAAAACCAACAGCGATACATTTTAAGTGACATGTATTTTTATATATCAAATTTTTATAGAAACGTTAATTCCTTTTTCTTATTATCATTGTTTGGTTCATAAAAGTTTCTCATAAAGCAAAAGTATGATTTTATTTTTCGATTTTAGTCTTTATTTTGCATTCGTATAAGAATTTTAACTTAATTGCTATTTGCATAGCTCGAACTATAAAATTATTATATTAGAAAATTAATGATTATAATTGAATTAACCAAACATATATAAAAATAATACAAGTAAAATAGATCATCAAAAATAATTTTTTTGCTGGACTATACCCTAATTGATACATTTAAAGGGTTGGAAATTAGTTTCCTTGATACAAACCATCGTCGATCCGACGAGTCATGGTCGCTAAAAATTGGAATTATTAGGAAACCGTCAGGCCTATGGAAAAATACCTCCATCCCTTACTATAATGGAAAAAGTAAAAGAGTTGAAGACACTGTGCGATTCGATAAATGCATTAGGCGTTAGAAATTAGGAAGAAAATTAAAAAACAGCGTACTTGATTCGATCTTAGCCAACAAGTTGTTTCTCCTTGCTGGCTAACATTCGACGAAGCTTAGTAATCTAGGGTTAATTAATACCTCCAAAGTAAGACTAATTCCGCTCGCATTTTATAAATTACATTTGTTTTCAATGTGAATTTTTTTATAACATTGGTACACTCTTCAAATAACATAGATGTATCAAAGAAGGAATACAGTGTACGGGTCCCAAACCCTAATTAATGCAGTCGTCTGCGCCATTAAAAAACATTATTTAAAACACCAATTTTTGTTAGAGTCTGGTCCGCCCTTCTGTTTGTAAAAATAAACGGGTAGCCGAGGTTCAATTTGGTCCGACCCGGTTGTGAAAGTGCAACGGGGTTTATAGTGTTATGAAAATGATGTTTAGAGAAACCATTGGGACAAGAGTTCTAGGTATAACCACACACACATTTATTCTATAATAAAAATATAATACATAGTTAATAAAAATTATAAAATCTTCAAAGGTAATCTCTTAATTAGAATGGATTACTAAATTCCATTTTTAACAATCATAATTCTAATCCTATCCATTCAGATTAAATATTAAATTTCTAAACTTTTACAATGGGTATTTCTTAAAAGTTTCTTAAAATTCTTTTTAATGATTTTTCACAATAATTGTTGTTTTAAGCACTGTACACAAGATTTTTAGTGACTTTAACTTTTTAGATTACTTATTCTTCTTCTTCTTACATTAAATAAACTTTAAATAGAAAAAATATTTCACAATAGATTATGTCTACAAATTAATCTGCTCTGTGACCTTTGTGATATAAAGAGAATGAGAAAAGGATGTGCACCATTACCCGGTCTTCTCCATGTCTCCGTCGTCGCTAGTTGCTCGCTGCAGTGAGTGGCGGGGAGTGGCGTTATTTCTTCTCTTGTCGGGCTCCGCGAAAGTTTTTAACTAACATTTGGCTTAAATCATAACAATAGTAGTAATAATAGTTATTTTTTATTTGATCTTTTTGTAGGATAATAAACTGTTTCTAACTAAAGGTAGTTTTTTAGTGAAAGTGTTTCACTCTATAACAATATACGACTTTTTCATGGTTCGTCTCCTCTTCCTCCATCTTTCTAGACAAACTCACACAACGTCAGATTCTCTGAAGATCTCGCCATCAACTGCTTAAAGTCCCTCTAAAAATTGTAAAAAGACCCCGCTCACTGACGGTAAAATAATCATCGTTGATTGTTCAAAAAATTTAATAGGTGCTCAAGAATTGATAGACACGGCACAGAGCTCGCTATCGAGGAGGAGGGGGGGTTTCAGGGTGAAAAGATGACCTCCACTCGACTCGACAGAGCTAACTGTAAATTAACGCCGCTGTCAACCAACTCTGAAAATAAAATACCTTAGCTTCACGAACGTATTGTTTAACAATTCCAACGGTTTCAATTATAATCAGTTTTATAACAAAAGTTATAAAACCATCCCAAACTGTTAATAATCTTCATCAGAGATTATGATTGTTCTTAAAAGTTAGAACAATAAAAACAGAGGGGTGCGGGTCGCCACATGGCTCCCGGAAATTCAAAATTTGTCCATCTACTAATGACAAATTTTCAACAAACGCAAATAAAATAAACCCTCAATCTTCTGAGCCATACTTGGTCCGAAGCCGCTACTGAGGTCTTCTTGAAGTCTGCCACGATGGGGCATGAATACGCATACCTCAACTCACCAGTTCACATCACAAAGATCTCTTCTCCTCCTGCACAAAGCTTATAAAACTTTTTATTAAAACATCAATAATAAAGAAAAATTGATTGAAATTCAAAAATTACAGTCTTAATTCTGGTAAGTCACAAAATTATTACAAAGGGAGAATTTTAATTTCTTTTTTCACAGAAATTCTCCAAAAAATCTGGGCAATGCGCCTTTATTGTTTACATAACTCTTCAAAAGAATTATTCAAAAAATAATCACTATTAGGTTTCCTAATAGTTCATGAATACTCAAATTGAGTACGCGAAAAGTCACACAAAAGTTCATAATAAAGTCATAACGATTGACTCACGTGTTTTAACAGTTCATTTTCGCATGATCGTGAAAGTTCTTGAGTAACACCGATGAACTGGAATTAAAATTGTAGACTTGGAAAAATTGCAAGTTCATAATTCATGTTCACTCACGGTTCTAAATTGTTCACTGTTCCGTTGTAGTAGTTGATGATAATTCCTTGGGAAATCGCTTAGTTTTCCTGTTTTCATCTTGTCCATTTGAAAAGAAATGAAGAGATTATCGTTGGCACTAAGTTTTCATCCATCTCGCTTGCATTGCTAATCATATTGAAATTGATCCACCTGATAATGGAAAATCACGGCGAACAGGAGGGGGTGATTCCTCATTCTGATGGCTGAAATCGGTTCGATGTCGTCACAACGTTTCTCCGCTACGCTTCATTTGTTTCCTCGTGTCGTCATGAAATAGAAAGAAAAATCGAGAAAAGAGGAAGACGCCTTCTTCTCTCGCTCTGGCAAAAGTCAATTACGTCATCAAAGGTCATTGTTCAAGTAATAATGCCTTATACTTTACTCATTCCATATCACATTGTCTTTATTTTTTGTCATAAAACATCAACTTGTAAAAAATGACTTAATGAATAAAACTATTCAAGCTTAATAACAACCAATATACCAATAACAGTGCGTAAAACTCACAACTAACTTTTTTCTTATCAATTCAATGTTAATAAACGACGCAAAAGCTTTAATTAATCTCTCTCTAATCAATAATTATTTAAATATGAACAAATGTTTAATTTAAATTCATTTGTTCAACCACTCTCAATCAAAAGTAATGATCCACCATTAATGTAGAATCTTAAAATTATTTGAGAAAAATTTTATTATTTTCCCCTAAGTCAATTGGATCTCCTTGAAAGTATTTCTTACTTTTATTTATATCACACAAAGAAATGAGAAGGAAAACCTTCTCCCCATTTCACATAATGATCATAACCCCTTGAGGGTGTTTGACCTCTTTTCACGGGTGGTGATAAGGATTCAGTTTGACATTCCTTCTCTATCTCTTTATCATTCTCTAAGAATAAACCCTCTTCAATTGAGTTCATATCAGTTGAAGTTGTAACGTTGTCAAACTCCAATCGCGCTCTGTTATGGATACTGAAATTCATAATAAACGTGCCACATCAACTGGATTACATTTAATAACTTCCTGCATTCGTGTGTCAAGAAATTCACTCCTCTGTTCAAAAGAAAACGCATGGTGACTGACAAAGGCAACATCACCGCGTACATCAAGTTTCTTCAAAATATTCCGGTAAGACAAATTCCTACTTCAGAATATCATTTCTTATTTCATGTCTCGAGTCAATACATTTATTAATTACTGATTAATTAAAATCATAAAATTCTAATTAATGGCTACGTTAAGAGATTCAATCAAATGTTTCTATTATTCGGAGGGGGGTCCCAAATAATTTTTTTCTCTTAATAAAGCATTTAAACCTCTTAAAAGTTACAAAGCATTAAGATTATTAAAATATTGAATAAGGTATTCAACTCTTGTGCATTAACTAAAATCAGTTGATAAGTAACTTTATTATAAGATCCTTTTAAATTCAAACGTGGCTTAACCATTATAGATGCTTATCAATCAAAAATTGAGATTGCAGTTTCTTGACAATAAGATCAAATGACTGATCCTTATTACGGTTCAATAATGCTCAACGTTTATTCCTATGATACATAACTTATTTAATTACTATTACAGTATAATATTAATACGACATAGGATGATTAATATATTTCTTTTTATTTATCCTCAGTAATACTAGAATATAAACACTATTCCATCTTAATAAATTAATTTTGTTTATAAGTAATACTTATACTCCTTAGATTAAGTTTGGAATTAATTCTAATGATAAGTGACTATTAGAATCTTTTCATAGTAAGAGTATCTGTTAGAATCAAGGGAAAGGGTGATCCCTGTCTTTTCCTTCTATCTATTATTCCCTACTCCTCTTTCAACACGGAGCATCTCGTAGCGTGTTTGCTTACGGGTGGATGTCGAACGTAATTCAAAGCTCCTTCGATCATCACTTTCATTCCGCTTCAAATTGAAACCTGTTGATTAATTTGCTACACAATTAAGTGTTCGCTAAAGAGACAAACAATCCTTTAGACATAATATTAAACTTTATAATTAATATCAGAAAAGGAGTCGCCATTTCCTGTCCCATCTGTCATACAGATTTACGAGTGTAACTTTTTCACTCCGAGATTCTTTTACTTCAAGAGATTTTCTTTCCAACTGACATGGTCAAGAAAGAATTCTTGTGTAAAAAAGAGAATCATATTCACCTGATTTCTCCTCCGACGTCATTTTATCTTTTAGAAAAAGGAAGCGGGGACCTCAGGTCTCCTGACACTGAGAATCACCGTAAACAATGACGAAACTAAAGCTGGCAAAAATAAATAAATTGCCGAACGCAAAATAATGAATCTCGACAAAAGTTAGTGAGATTTATAAAGTTGCATATCCCTAAAAAAATTTCAAATTACAAATTATAACACCAATTAATATACGCCAATACTTAGATGATTAAGAGAAAAATAAACCCACTCTTCTCTGAACCAATCTCTCAAACTGGGGGACGGGAATACAAATCTCCCCAGAAATTCCGGTCAATCCAGAACAAGGAGGGAGGATAGGGGATAGTTAGCAAAACACCCACGATCCCACTACCCTAGTCCATACAATAAACAATAACTCCTCCATGAGGTAAAACTCGATTTCTGTCATTATTGTAGCATTAACAATATAAATGAAAACGATTAAGGAAAATTGACACCTGTTGCTTATTTCAGAATGACCTTTCCATTTTCATAAACTCCTACTAATCTGAAAAGATTTATTCTAGCTTGCGTAACTGTGCACTTAGGAACAAAATAAATTAAACTGACTATTACTAAATTAGATTCATGGAGCATATTGTCTGCTCTCATGTGATAAAAATTACGGATGAATAGAAAGTTTTAGCGTCCCTGGGTATCTGTGAGTTCCATTAATAGGGACCGTCGCTGTTCTGGTGAAAGATTTTTCACTGTCAAAGAATGAGTTGCGTTCACAGTTGGAGATACTTCTGAATAAGTAGTTTCTGCCTTGTTCATAACAGGTACGGAATAATTTATAAAATTCTCCTGTGTCATAGGCGTGTTACTGCCCGTCATGATTACAGGTTTATTACCCCCGTAATCGCGCACTGGTTGGGTAAGTCCCACGTTTCGGGGAGGCGCTATCCATTCCTCCGCCGATTCTTATATTCCATTGGATGATTATAAGAAGGTATATACGATTGCATCATAGGCGACCTATCTACATATGATTGGTATGCTGATTGAGCATGCAGTGGGGGAGGGGGAATTCCTTTTTCCCTTTTCTGTTAAAACTGCAATGGTTTTGCTCATTGCTTCTATTTGACTCCGCATTCGCTGAATTTCTAACGCTTGCTCTGGCACCTCGGGTTTGCAACGAGTATTTTGCAAAGGATAAACAATCTGCTGCTGCATAGGCGAATCGATTGTTTGATATGAAGGATAAATAGATGTCTGTGGTTGAGGGGAGAGGAATTTTTCTGGATTCCTTTCCTCTCGTATTTCGTTAACTTTTTCTCGTATTTTTTGGTTTCCTTCTTGTTTTATTTCCTGCATATCTCCCACTACTTGTTCTAATATCCGTTCTAATTTTTCCATCTTTGTATTTACTTCTTCCCCTTGCTGACTTTCTTGGGTTATTTCCCTATCGAAGGTTTTAATATCGTCCCCTGGTTCATGATTCTCTATTACGTCGATCATGTTTACATTCCTTGCGTTTTTTGTGCTCGCCTAACGACTAAGGAATCACGGGGGGAACTTCTAACCCTTTCTTCTTCAGCTACAAGGCCTAAGCTCCTTAAATTGTACCCATGTCGAGGACGAACAGGTTCCTTCCATCTTACTGGTTCAACGGGGTGTGGAGGTACAATATTACCTCTAAGTATCTGCAGGTTCCTCTGCCAATACGTATAATTGTCATTAGGAAAGTGAAGATCTTCTGTTTCTGTTTCTGGTCTATGTTCAGACTCAGGATTTTGAGAAGATTGATTCTCTGTTTGCTTTTGCATTCCATATGCTGGTTTAAGTCTATTAGCGTGAACCAACTGTTTATCATGTCCATTGACCTCTCGTATAATGAAATTCACTAGAGACAACTGTCTCACTATTTCATATGGTCCTTTAAAATTGTCAGCTAACTTTTTCGTTAAGCCTCTTTTGACTAAAGGTGAGTGTAAATAAACAAAATCACCGACTTTAAAGGCATAAGGTCGCTGCTTAGGGTCATGATAACTTTTTCGTTTTTGCTGCTGCTCCTCGAGAGTTTTACTTGCTATCTCGTAGGCATCTTGCAGTCTAAGTTCAGCTTCATGAGCATAATTGTCATCTAAATGATAGATTACATGCCTAGGGGTCGTTAATATATCTAACGGTAGAGTTGGCTCTCTTCCGTAGAATAAAAAGAAAGGTGTTTCTTTCACTGCACTGTGGGGAGTCGAGTTATAAGCGAAGCTAATGTACGGCAAAGAAATGTCCCAGTTACATTGCTGCTTATTAACATAATGCTTCAACATTGCCACCATTGTTTTGTTGTAGCGTTCTACAGCTCCGTTCGATGCCGGATGATACGCTGTAGTGAATAAATTCTTTATCCCCAATAATTTGCATAATTCCTTCATTAAGTGAAATTCGCTCCACCATCCGTGAGTAATTGTGTTGGGATCGAATAACGAGCAAACGCCGTCTCTACTAACGCTCTCGCCACCGTTTCAGCTTTCTGATCAGGGAGTGCAATAGCCTCCGAATATCGATTAAAATGGTCGACTAACACAAGAATATATTTATTTCCTTTATCAGTTATTGGAAACAGACCCACGAGGTCAGCACCTACTCGATAAAAAGGTCGTTCTGCACTAGGAAATTTTTGAAAAGGTTGCTCCTTCCTTTTCAGAGGGGGTGTTTTCTTCTGACAACTCTCACAATCACGACATTATTCCTGAATATCTTTGTTCATCCCCTTCCAATAAAATTGTTTATTTACTTTCTTTCTCATCCTTTTTGCTTTAATATGTCCACTCATTGGAATATCATGATATAATCTCATAACATATTTCTTATATTTTTCCGGTACTACTACTCTTTCCCATTTCTCTCTCCTAGAAGCACTTTCTTTTAAATTGTATAACATGTCGTCATCATCTAGAAAATAACCTTCAGAGTCCATTGAACCATAGGACTTTAATCGTTCAATAATAGGGCTTAATATTGAATCTCGTTTTTGCTCTTCTGCAATTAATTCATGAGAAATGACTGGTTCATACTCCGTGACAGCACCAATGGCTACACGACTGAGACAATCAGCATTGCCATGTATGAGTCCTGGCTTATGTATTATTTCGAAATCAAATTCTTGGAGCGTCATCCCCCATCTAGATAATCTCGACCCAGGCGTTTTTATATTAAACAACCCCTTCAATGATCGATGATCTGTGACAATCTTAAAATGCTGGCATCAATATACTCTGAATTGTTTTACGGCATAAATAACTGCCAACCACTCTTTTTCAGTTGTGCTATAGTTTATTTCGCTCTTTTTTAAGAGACGACTCGCATACGCGATAGGAAATTCTTCTCCGTCTATCTTCTGTGATAGAATTGCTCCAAGCGCCAAATCACTTGCATCTGTTGATACAATAAATTCTTTAGAAAAGCCTGGGCTCCTCAAAACTGGTGCTGTATTAAGAGCATTTTTTAAAGCTTGAAATGCAGCTTCTGTTTCTTCTATCCATTCAAATGGAACTTCTTTTTTCGTCAGATTCGAAAGAGGTTTAGCTATATGACTAAACGAATCTATATGATGTCGATAATATCCAGCTAATCCTAAGAAGGATTGTACAGTCGTCAAAGGGAAATAATCCACACTTGAATTTTACTCTAGGTTTTACCATTTCAATATTAATTTATTTTTAATAACTTAATATTACATTTAGAGTTAACATTATTAAGATTATTAAATTTAAATAATTATAATTAAAAAAGCTATTAAAACATTACATTAGCATGAAATGTAATATTAAGTATTAAACTCGTGTGGATTATTTCCTTTGGTTGACTGTACTTCTTTAACTGTGGTTGGTCTAGGAAATTCTTTTACTGCGTGTATTTTATCAGGGTCTGGTGCAATACCGCTCTCAGAGATGATATGGCCCAAAAACTTGACTTCTGACTTCACAAACTGACACTTCTTTGGCTTCATTTTAATATTTGCCTCCTTTATGCGTTCAAATAGGAACTCAAGGTCCTTTAAATGCTGTAAATAATCAGCTGAATAAAGCAAAAAATCGTCTAAATAGACAAATGCAAACTTTCCTTTTATCTGTCTAATGATATGCTCTGCAGTCCTCTCCCAAACACTCGGCGAATTAGCCAATCCCATAAGTAATCGTTTAAATTCATATTTGCCTCCTGGGACTACAAATCCAGTCTTGTATCCATCCTCTATTCCTAGCTGAAAATATCCCTGATTTGCATCCAAAACGCTAAATATTTTAGCTTTACCTAGCACTGAAAGCGTCTCCGATATCAACGGTAAAGGGAAAATGTCAAGTTGTCACCTTGTTTAATTTCCTATAATCAACAACAAACCTAAAGGTTCCATCCTTTTTCTTGACTAAAAGGGCGGGTGCTGCCCATGGAGACGTTGATTCTTTAATTACATCATTTTTCAGTAAATTGTCAATAATCTGATCCATTATCTCTCGCTGTGCGTACGGAATACGGTACGGTGCTTGTGCAATAGGTCTTGCATCTCCATTATCTATACAGTGATGGAAAGCATGCGCATATCCCAAATCAAATTCCCTCTGTGCAAAACAGATTGTAAATTTCCATAATAACTCCTCAAGTTGCTCTCTTTCTTTCCTTTCCATATGATCTAGTTTAAATAGATCTAAATACTCTTCTCTATTTAATGGCTGTTTCGTTTTCTCATCCCTTATCTCAATTGTATGATTCATAACATAAGGGGGTTGTTCTGCTTCCTGTAAACTTCCTACTCTCTTCCCTTTATCTAGAGTTAATTCTTCTTGGGAGCAATTTAATATCCGAATAGGTACAGTATGTTTATCTGTCACCTCTACCAATACATTGGCAGTCTTCAATCCAGGTATTCTTAAATCATAGGC
>JAHWFO010068141.1:310974-348218 GCA_023313115.1 Rhysida immarginata
CTTATGTGATTAAAAAAAATTAAATTCTCACTCACCAGCAGAAGACTACCCTATTGGGGTGAATATATAATGAGGTAGGCGTGGTCAAAATGGGCCAATCAGTGTGCAGTATTCCTGACACATGACCCCACACTCCCTACTACCTCATACTGACGTCACAGGCTGCCATTTTTGGATCACGTAATGGTTTTTTTTGTGACGTCACAAATTATTTGAATTTTTTTAATTCATTTTAATTAATTAATCTTAAGTTTTTAATCTTAATTTTTACCTACCATTTTTCTAATTTTTGGGAGTTGCCATTTTGGATGTGGTCTTTATGTTTGGTGGTGATGGCGATTCTTGTTTTGGGTGGTGATCCTTATTTTGGGTGACGGTTCTTGTTTTTTGGGTGTTGGCCCTCTGTTTTCGGTGGTGGTGGTCCTTTTTCTGGGGAGTTCGTCTTTGTTTTGGGTGTTGGCCCATGTTTTGAGTGTTGGCCCATGTTTTGGGTGTTGGTGCTCTGTTTTGAGTGTTGGTCCTTTTTTTGGGTGATGGTCCTTAATTTTTTGATGGTATTCCTTGTTTTGAGTGCGTTCACTCATGGGGCTGCTGTCATCTTCTTGTTTAATAACGTGATTGCGGCCATGTTCCTTGAGGCTGATAATAATAAAATTAATTTCATATTCTTAGTTATGCACAGGTGTTGGCATTTCACTGCAAAAGGGGCTTTTGTGATTTTATCACACATTATAAGTTACTCGGGTCCTGGGGTATATATACCTACTAAGGTGGGGTGTGCTAAACATGCTAGCATCCCAAGTTGTTTTTACCTAATTACTAAGTATCTTTTAGTTTCTACCACAACCAAATTTTTCCCGTATTACTTTGCACTCATTTCTATTTAACTATTTCTGTTTCAAGGCGCTCACTTTGATTTTTAATTTTCAATTAATTTTTAAAAATTGCATTGCATTGTGTCGTTTGAGTGGGTGTTTGTTTGATACCGCAGCCTGATGAAGTGTTTGACAGGAGACTGAATTCACATTTACATGCTTACAAATACAGCTTGCTCACACAGCCTGATAGAATGTTCAAATTCACCTGCTATTTAGCTTATTTTAAAGGTAGTCTGTTTGAAATGTGTTTTATTTTCATTCTTGCCTCTCTTACTGATTGCCTTTGCTCGCATGAATGGTTATTGTTTCACGGGTTGAATTCGGTTGAAATGTTCAAATAAAAATACAAATTTCACATTTCTCAATGCTGGTGAGGCATACTTGGCTCTCTCTTTTCCAATTTGCACAGCCTTGCTACGCCGAGATTAATAAATGCATTGTTTGATTCCTGCCTTGCGAATTCAGTCGCCCACCCCCTTCCCCCTCCTCTCTCTCTCTCTCTCACTCTCTCGCATACAGTATTCAACTTTTTCTGTTCACTTATGGTATTAGGATACGAGTGATATACTTCGTATTTGTACTCTTTATAGTGCAAGAGCCAGTGTTTAATGTAAGGCTGTGGCTTTTACTTGCGCTAGTTTAACAGCGTTCGACACCAGTCGACATGTATAGCTGTTCTCAAAGTTACGCACTTGTTTGATTGTTTTACAAATTGAATTTTATAATTTTCACTTAATAAAGGTTGTACGTGGTCTGTACTTTCGTTTCACATCACTCTACAATTCACGACATGGTGACGATTACGAAAGCTAGCATCTCATTCCAGGTGTGTGTCTCATGGCCACGTTGTTTTGCGGGCATGCTTTCTCAAAGTGGTGTCCTTGCTGGCTTGTTTTTCTGTCTAATTACATTGATTTTTACTTTTTAAAGGCTTGTCATGGGATGTAAGTTCGTTTCACTGTCCTTTATGATGTGCTGCAAGGCGTTAGATGCAGTGCATATGTGTGCTCAAGCGAGGGTGATGGTTGCAATGCCTCTTCTTCTGGGGTGTCGTTGTTCAAAGCGTTTGCTCATAGTTGCATTGTTCACGCGTTTGTGTTTGCTAAAAAAAAACTGTCTTCCAGCCAAAGGTATATGTGATATGTATTTCTGTACTCTTTTAGGGATATCCAACTGTTTCATTGTTATTTTTTTACTTAATTAAAATCTCTCATGCTAACAAATTTGCACGCAGTTGATTTTGAGATGATTAGTTGAGGCCTAAGGTGCGTGTACAGCGACGCCCCGTAAATATGATCGACGTTTAAAGCTAATCCAAGCTAAAATCTACGTTTTCCAACCCTGGGTATATGAAATTCGTTCGTATGTATTGCTTTGGTGTTCACTTCATTCGTTTCACTGATTTTTCATCTATTTACGGCCTTTCCTATTTAAAAAAGTATACGTAATTCTTATCACACTGGCCGTACGAATTCTAGCGTATCCGCTACGTGAACAGCAGCGACAGCCACTGTGTTCGATGTTCACGCTCATCTAAGCTAAAAGCCCTGTCTCTTCATAGGGTTACCGCATTTTCCTAATGTAAAATGCAGTGTTTCAATTTTAATACAATAGTATCACATGTGCAGTAGGACTTGATCATATCTTAGTTCTTGCAGCCAATCTTTACGTTGGGAAATTTATGTCCACATTTCCATATCTCTGTTTTTTTTCCGCTTTTGCATTGATTTCTTATAGTAATAATTACAAATAATATTGATGATGATGAAAAATTTATAGGTTTTTGCACTTTTAAGTTAGTATTTTACTGACTGCTTTTTATTCCCTATATTTTTAACTGACGTTCTAAAAAAATAAAATAAAATTTAAACTTTACTTTTAATGTATTACTAAAAAATATTTTATTTTGTTTTACTAAGTTCACATTTTAAAAGGCATTGGTCAATATTGTTACTTAGTAAAGCAGGCGTCATTACTCTTTTCTATTTTTGGGTTATTTAAGTGGTTTTGTTAGTAAAGTAGGTAGGGCCACGGAATTGCAAGTTAGATGAGTTTAAGGCCTTCTTTATCGTCGTTTGGTTTGAGTTGTTCATAAGCCGAATGTATAACCGGGAAGCTCAGTTAGCTACACATTGTTTCTAATTTTTACCCACACTGGGTGAGGCAAGCGAATAGTGAACCAACTCAAACAAGGCCAGCAACCAGTGTGTACCCGAAAGGTTAGTTTAGTAACACTGCTTTGCGTGCTAACAGGTGATAATGTAATGATAGACTCACTATTATCTGTCTACTGTTGCAGTCCCTCGGGTGCCCCTATCCAACTAATTGCAGTTGCATTCGATTTTGGTCATCTTACTCTTTCCACTGAAATTTTGTTTATTCAAATTTTTCGATCTCTTTAACATCAATTTACTGTTTGTTATTCTTTCGTTTACGCATGCGTGAGCTGTTTGAAAAAAAATTGTCGTTCAATGTGTCCCTTGGTAGCAAACATGCACTACCTCTTACAGTGCTGCTGGTTTTATGTGAATTTAAGCAAATATTGTGTGTTTAAAATTACAAATTTTCCTTTTTTCAACACTGTCGCGGTTTATACACACTTTTCTTTAGTAATATATGACTGAAATGAATTGCTATGGTCGTTAAAAATACTGCATTTCTCGCTGCTTCAATTCGATACGGTTGACCGTATCTTCATTCAGTTCTCTCTCTCTCTCTCTCTCTCTCAAGGTTTCTTGTCCCTTTAATTTTTGTAAATACAAATGCTAAATGGCTTCTTTTCCTCGGATAATTGTCATCGCATACAATTATACAATGTTTTTGCTACAATACCGTTTCACTGATTCCTCAACAACAATAGTGTTCAATGGGATGATGTAGGCAGAGTTGATGTTCAAATATTCTTTTGTTTCACTGGTTTATTATGCTGCTTTCATTTGCTCACAGCGTTGCTAAATGTTCAAATATGTTGACATCCATCCACTGTTTCCCAACGATTGCGAAAACAATTTCATAATACAATTTTAAGCAACACTTTGCTAACTTGTATTGGTTATATATGAGGAGAGAAAAAGAGAGAGGGAAGGGGGTGGGCGACTGAATATCGCGAGGTGGGAAACAAGCAACGCATTTATTAACCTCGGCATAGCAAGGCTGTGCAAATTGGTAAAGAGAGAGCCAAGTATGCCTCACCAACATTGAGAAATGTGAAATTTGTATTCTTATTTCAACATTTCAACCGAGTTCAATCCAAGAAAAGACAACCATTCATGCGAGCAAAGGCAATCAGTGAGAGAGGTAAGAAGGAAAATATAACAAATTTAAAACAGACTACCTTTAAACTAAGCTAAAAAGCAGGTGAATTCGAAGATTTCATCAGGCTGTGTGAGCTAGCTGTATTTGTAAGCATGTAAATGTGAATTCATTCACCGGTCAAACTTTTCATCAGGCTGTGGGAGCAAACAAACACCCACTCAAACCAAACATTGCAATGCAATTTTTAAAAATTAATTGAAAATTAAAGACAAAGTGAGCGATTTGAAACAGAAGTAGTTAATTAGAAGAGATTGTAAAGTAATACAGGAAAAATTTGGTTATGGTAGAAACAAAAAGATAATTAGTAATTAGGTAAAAACAACTTGGGACGTCAGCATGTTTTGCACACCCCACCTTAGCAGGTATATATACCATAACCCGAGTAACTTATAATGTGAGATATAAATTACAAAAGCCCCTTTTGCAGTGAAGCATCAACACCTGTGCATAACTAAGAATCTGAAATTAATTTTATTATTATCAGCCTCAAGGAACATGGCCGCAACCACGTGATTAAACAAGAAGATGGTAGCAGCCCGATGAGTGGACACACCCAAAACAAGGACCACCACCAAAAAATTAGGGCCAACAACCAAAACAAGGACCAATACCCAAAAAATTAACCACACCCCAAAAACAAGGACCAACACCCCAAAAAAGCACCACTACCACCCATAACAGAGGGCCAACACCCAAAAAACAAGGACCAACACCCAAAATAAGGATCAACACCTAAAACAAGGACCGCCATTACCACCAAAAATAAAGAGCACACCCGTAATGGCAACACCCAAAAATTAGAAAAATGCTAGGTAAAAATTATTATAAAATTAAGATTAATAAATTAAAATGAAAAAAATTAAAAAAATTCAAGTTAGCTGTGACATCACGGGAAAAACCCATCACGTGATCCGAAAATGGCCGCCTGTGACGTCTGTATTACGTAGGAGGGTGTGTGGGGTCACATTGCACGAATACTGCACGCTGATTGGCCCATTTTGACCACGCCCACCTCATTATATATGCATCCCAACAACGTAGTCTTCTGCTCTGAACTTTGTTCCTCTAATGGAAATCCAAAAAAATAAAGTTTCTTTTCACCAAAACGATTCATATAAAATTTGGCTGCACAAAATTTACGAGACATTTTCCTAACAGCAGAGTCTGTCTCTGCACAACCGTCTCCGTTACAGTAACGAAAATGCTGTCTGCCGTCTCCAAGCATAACAGTCATCTGAAATGACTTGTCTCTCACCTTCACGCAGCGTTTACATTGAAACAAAAGCTGTAAATTCGAAACTTAAAAGCAGTTGGATATTGTTGACCAAGCTCTAAAACAGGATGTGGTTACACATTAAATGGTGAATTGTGTATTCTTTTTCTTTGACTGTCTCTGGTGAAAAGGCTGCGACTTTTGAATGCGTAATATAGTATATGCCTGGAAACGGAATTCGCTTCACTTCGCAAATTCGCCGAATGTGAAACAGCCTTAAATACGAGTGAGACCTGTTACCACATTCGTCTAAAAGCCCAAATTCACTTCGCCCAAAATTTATCTAAGTGACACAGGGGTTTCTTCGATGGACGAGCTTCTGTAAACCCTTCATCCGAGCAATCAACAAACATGGTACTCTACAAAAAATACGAAAATTTCCGAAACGCTTGTAATACCAATCAGGGACCACATAGAAGGTCTTAACTTCAAACATAAATAAAATAATAGTGTGCATTACTTTGAAATGGATTTCTTTATATAAAGTGAGGCTAACTTATTAAGTGTTATGCTTTTCAAATTCCAATTTTTTAGTGAAATCGCGTGCTGTGAATGAGTATTTTGTATTTAATGACAAAGGGCTATCACTCGTGGCTTTTTAAATTATCTGCGTTTGCTCCGGTCATATATTTAATGTTTCATTGAGTAAATAATGAATGTAAACTGCAGCTGAATCTCCAAACATCAGGTAAGGATATTATTTGAAAAAATGGAAGGAAAAATTCTGCGACCTGGATTCGAAACATGAACCTCGAGTGTTATATGCTCGATGCCTCTACCAATTGTACTATCGCAGACACGCGTACAGCCATGCTGCCACTAAGTGTCTTATAGGCAACCAAGTTTTCAAAGTGGAAAGCCCGATGGGAGGCGGGCACCCGGCTCAGAGTCGCAGAATTTTTCCTTCCATTTCTTTAAATAATATCGTTACCTGGGAGCCCGCCTCCCAACTTGATTGTCTATATGACACTTAGTGACAGCATAGCTGTATGGGTTTCTGCGATAGTCCAATTGGTAGTGGTATCAAGAACATGACACTCTAGGATCATGATTCGAATCCAGGTCGCAGAATTTTTCCTTCCATCTTTTCAAATGATATCATTACCTTACCTTTTTCATTGAAATGAAATAAATTCATCCCTCTAGAATATTTGCATTTCTAACAAAATATTATTTGTTAATTTCGAACAAAATATTGTTTGTTAATTGACGTCTTTATTTTTTCCAGATTTGCCCAAAAGATGAATTTTTTAGTGTGAATTGAAAATGAACGATGGCAATACAAGAGTCATTTTTGGACAACTATTCTTAAAAAACAATTTTATTTAACAATTTTTTTAAATAATGCAATTTTTATGGAATAATGAAAAATCATTGTAATATTCAAATACAAAGTTGTACTTTAGAATTTTTTTGATATAATAAAATATAAAATTTAATTTTATCAAGTTCATTAATAATGAATTTGCGTGAAAATTTCTGGAATAAAACTTTTAAAACGTCTAATCTGCTACAAGTTTAGAGGACAAAACGTGATATTGGAAAATTGTTTTTATCAGTGGTAGAAATGCTTTCATTAGGTTTTTGAGTGGTTTCGTGGTAAAATCAAAAGTAAAAGTTCCACCTTTTCAATGGTAAAGTCAAAACTGTTTTCTACCTTATATCGAAACCATTCTGACCACCACTATATCTCGTTATTTTCCTACTTGCCTTTATTTAAGTAGATAACATAAATTATAAAATGCTCTGTGAAAAAATAACATGGCACATTTTTATTAAATATATGGCCATTTTTCCACTACTTTAAATGGAGGAAATAGCTTTTTATAATGTGAAAATATGAAATTCTCTTTACGGAGTTCAGGGGCGTTCATGGTGACCAACAACTGATTTCATTACAGATGCATGTCACCATTCGTTTTGAATCTGCATTGTGCCGAAACCAGCGCCTTCTGGTGATGGACCTTTCAAATCGTAAATACAAAGGAATATTAGGTGCTGACCTCATTTCTAAGCTGCACCTTCATTTGGCACAGCCATAAAATTTTCTCTGGTATTAAATAAATTTTTCATTAATTCAGATTTTTATTTGATCTTGAATGAGGGGCATGTGTGACAATATAAAATTGTCTTTACGGATTTTTTAAATGAAAATCCATGTGGATTCATCTCTCTTTATTGTATTTATTCATTTTATTCATAATATACATTGTTTTATTTCATTATTTTATTTGCTCACCTTGTGTGCTTGAATTTTAATGCTTTTCTCATTGACCAATTCTTTTAAATTTTAGGAAAACGTAAAGTTTTGCTTATTATCCTGCATTTGTTTGTTCTTTGTGTGGAATTCCTACCTTTACGTCAATTGAACCTATTGGGAGGGAGAGAGCATGCTCTCCATTCTTAAGCTTTGGCGTCCACTCGTGATCTTTTCCCGATACATGAAATGTGAATGAAGTGAATGAACAGTTCATAACAGTTTCAAGTGTCTACAGAGCGCCCGTCAAATGGGAGATCCTATCTACTTTGAAAACTGTGGAGGTTATAGAAACCTTTGTCGTCTTTAAATTAGTGAGCTAACAGATAACGACAAAATGCAATGGAGCGATAAAGAAGATGCAATGATATAAATTGTGAAGGAACATCATCACGGATGTTGAAGGCTCTACGGCAAATATGCTCACAATTGTAGTGGAGACAGCCATTTGTGAACTGTCAATCTACTACAGTAGCTTGAACTATTGATTGAGTCATAAAGGGATGCTCTTCTAGTTTCATGACGGCCATCTCCTGTTCACTATCAATAGCAGTGGCATGAGAAGTTCTCCTGCAAGCTCGAAGAAGGAAGACGCTGAGTAAAGCACCAACAGACGTGAGATCTAAATTCACCGCGCCGTTTACCCGAACTGCAGTGAGAAGGAGCTGAGCTTGCATCAGGTTCACCAACTGGTTCGGTGGTATGTGGAGGGATTCCCCGGTGTCTTTAGTGGCAGCAATCAATGACAGAGCGACGTCAAACATGTGTCCAGTGCATCACGTTTCTTAGGAAAGCTTCGCAGCATAGAAGGATTGCTCTACATTCAACGCAGCAGGAACTCAGTGTAAATACAGAAAAGTGCACTATGATAGTTCATTTGTTTTGCTTCCATGCATTTTTGGGCCCTCGCGTGGGTTAGTTGTAAGACTCCTTTAAAGAACAGTCTAAACCCCATCACATGGTTAATTTTTTAGAATATTATTCCTTCCTTGAACAAACGTTTTCTATTTACATTTATTTTAAATTTTAAACTGGTGGGCTTGGTTAAGAAGTTCCTTTCCAACAAATTTAAGTAGTCAAGATTTGCCTTACCTAATTTCATTCATCCAAAAAACATTTTGAAATTATTTTTTTTTCTTGAAAATAAAGAGTTTCTTAATAAATAAAAATTTGGCCTGTTATTTTTCATTAAGAGCTAAGTTTGGAGACACGAAGATTCACTATACGACACGAGTGTCAAATGGAAATCAAGACTATTACTTAATAGTAAAGTGTTAAGCCTTATTCAGCACTCTGCTTGCTTAATGATATGTTTATATAATGTCATCAATGTATTGGTAATTAAAATACAACAGATGAAAAGGTAATTCTCACACTTGGTTCTTGTGACAAGGATATATTACAGCACCGCTAAATAGAGTGGGAGGTATTTTATCACTCTGAGTACCTGTGACTTGGATTCATCACAGTAGGTTCACAGTGGTGATATTAAGAGGGTAATATCACAATAGAAGGAGGCATTGTTCACACTCGTTCCCAATTTAACTGAAAATATAAAGACCTTAAAGGTCTCTCACATATTTCATTAAATTCAACATCAAAAATTAGGATATACAAGGTGTCAAACATTAAATCCAACATTTTGTAGCTCATTGCAGAAAAAACTCATCATCAGAAATTCGTGAAATTTTGGAAATGTCTATATTACAAGATGGGATTATTTTCCAGAACAAAAAAAATTTTGTTCCGAAAACCACCAATGGAGGGCGTATTTCAAGATGAAATATTGACAGATGCTAATTTTGTTTATGTAAACTACTACTGCGAAACCACAGTGGTTTAGCATCCTAGAACTTGGTTTGCTAGTAATATTGTTTAAACAAAATGTTGAAGCTTTACGAAAATTTGGTTCTTTGAAGCAGTTATGAAAATCTCCACTCACTGGCAACAGACTGAGAGGAATGATTGTGAAATTTGAAGACACAGGCTCAAATTAACTCTTACATTAAAGTCGGACAGAATTATGGATTGTTTTTAAATTAATGTTCGACACAGCAAAAGTAATTTTATTAGTAACTCACATTCCAATTGCTCCAATTCACTGGTATCCAATTTAGGATGTGACAAGCTGAATATTATAATTTGACTATTAAGTTGCATGCAATTTGTCATCCAATGTTTAGTGCATTTTTAAACATTTAACAAGCTTAACGTCACAATAAGAACTCAGCCTAAATCAGATGATGATTGTTGTAAGTTCACTACACAATAACCATCGAGAGAGAAGGAATTCCGCAATGAAACATGATACATTGTTACATCATCATAAATGGGGCTTTGTTACACGTATTTCTACAAATAATAAGCCATAAATTTGCCCTAGCCAATGACGTATATTAAAGATAGACTCCGAATCCTATTGTTAACAGCGGCAAAAAGTGAAGCAAATTGAGCCATGATTGTTCTGGGCAGGAGTGAGCCGTGGAGTAATTAGCTGTCTGGCTGCTTTGTTTGTGAAGATTTTGGGCCTGAGGAATAAATAATTCAAAACCATTCCTCAGAGTTAATTGCGTACAACTGTACAAACAGACAAGAAAAAGGATCAAGAATCATTTACCACAAAAATAAATCAAAAATACGTAACTGAAAGACAATCGAAACGAAATTGAAATTGAAACCATGATCGAAACATTGCTTATAAAATATAATAAAATACTTCAAATACAAAGTAAACAAAAAGATAAACTTATCACTCCGTGACCGGCGTGTGAAAGAATTATTAATTATCACACTTGTGTTTAGCCATGTGTTTTGCATCATCTTCACTCACTTTCGGCCATGACAGTTCTGGGCATGGAGCTTCCCAATTTGCTTCAAGTTACAGCAATAGGATTCGGAGTCTATCTTTAATATAAGTCATTGGCCCTAGCAATGATGATTTAACAATGTATTACGTTTCATTGCGGAGGCCTTCTCTCTCGATAGTTACGACTATACACAGTTAACAATTCTTTTCGCACTACTTTTTGTAGAACTTTAAACGAGAGAAAAGGCGATCTGTAACGTGATTAATCTGACTGTGATAGCAGAATATGGAAGAAGGATGTATTCAATAGGGTATATTTCAAAAATTTAATGACAATAAATTGGCTACATCAAAATTATTAAACTGTAATAAATAATCTTAAGCTTTCAATACAAACGTATTTTCAAAGTACCACAATAAAAATTGTTATAATTCTTCTAACTGGTTTCTAATGAAGTTTTCCTGGCTCTGGAACCTAACCGCCGTCCTTGTCACACTATTTGGAGAGTGGGTGCTCAGACATGCATCGAAGACATGAACGTAACCATTAGAAATAAAAAGCAAATGAATAGTTGTTAAAGAAAATGCTGCTTATTGATTAATAAATAGTGACTCATTTAAATTACTCTTATGATTCATCCTGAAGCACTTTTGTTAAATTTGCTAGTGAATCAAACACCAGTCCTACTATATTCCTTTTCTCACTGTTGGGTTGAGGATTAGTAATGGGCCAGCTTGCATGGTCAGTTGAGGATTATCCAATAAAGGGATCTTGGTTAGGTTAATGGCTAACGGGTGTTAGTTGCACGTGAAAAGAAAGAATGGAATCATCTATCTATATATATAAAGAAGGATGTTTGTGGGTTTGTCTGTATGTTTTTTATACAAATCTACAGTTTTATTCCGATCTTGATAAAATTTCGCATACATGACCTTCAAAGCATGAGGAAGGTCACTGTCTACCTCAGATTTCGGAAAAATAATAAATATCGATAAAAAATCGATATTCATGGTTATAGCAAGGCATATTAATGAGAAATATCTCATGACCAACAATGCAAGGCAAAGTTTGTACAACAATAGGTATCAACAATGGTATCAGCACGCAATTCACAAACACACTGCATGAACCAACAATATATATCTCATGACCAACAATGCAAGGCAAAGTTTGTGCAACAATAGGCCCATTGAGTTCGCATCAACAATGGTTTCAACACGCAATTCACCAATAACAATGAGCACAGAATGATGATGTAATGTTAAAGCAATCTTTCCAAGAATTATAACAATGAACATAAAATAATGATGTAAAATGGATAAGTTTCAATTTGTAACAATGCATAGAATTCCCGTTATTCAGGCTTTTCTGAGAAAAGACAGTTCTTAGTACTTAACAATTTCTTGACAATCTTTAAAAATGATCAGTAACTGGAGATAATGGAGAGTTAGCAGACTATTGAGAAAGAGTGGAAAGACGACAGTTAGCTCCGTGATGTATTGAGCAAATGGGAAGCAAGTAAATAGAAGAATCGGCGACCGCTAGACTGCACAAAGTGATGAATGGCCAAGTTTTGCTTCAACACATCGAGAGAAGAGTGGAAATTGCAACAACACTAAGTATACATCTGAGGTAAGATTACGTGAGTAAGAAATTATTTAGACTAGCAGTGGCATCCTTGGAGAGGTCCAGCCATTGTGAGCCTTTAAAAAGATTTTTTTCGAATTTTCCTTAAGAATTTTTACTGTATTAATTCTAAGCAGTTTCATGTGTTTATTTTTAAGATATTGCAAAATTTAATTTAATTTTTTGAGATTGTTCTGTTTACATCCAAGTGTAATTATCCCGGGCAACGCCGGGTACCTCTTCTAGTTCAATAATAAATAGTAACACAAATAATGTTTTCTCATTGGCTTAGTCATTAATAGAAGAAAGCAGGTAAGTGTCAAATTCGAGTCAATTGGAGAATAAATTCAGTTCTAAATTTACTATTATGAGTCCGCTTATTAAAGATACAAGGGGCAAAAAGTTGAAAATCGTTGAATAACTGTGGAAAGCGAAATAATAACAGAAGAAACACCTCTTATCCACAAATATAGGCGAAATGTTTTGTGGATAAGACGTGTTTCTTTTGTTATTATACGAGGGGCGTTCAAATTTGAACTGGATATATTTTTTGTAAAGTTTGTTCTTGTAAAAATCTAAACTTTCATCGTTGGGATGGCAACTACCGCCTGTCATGCAAATCAGTAATCCGGTTGCAATGACAACTGATTGTTTGTTTAAACAAAATGGCGGACAGCGATGTGTCGACCAAATTGGAACAACGAATAATCATCAAATTTTACAATGAAAGTGTGAAAGCATCTGAAATTCATAAGATTTCAAAGACAGTTCACTGAGTCATGTTTATCTCGATCATCCGTCTTTGCTTGGTGCCAAAAGTTTGAAGGAGGGCGAGAATCCACCAGCAATGAACTTGCTAAGGCAAGGGCAACAACTGCTGTTAATGATGACATCATTGCACAAACAAATGAACTTATAAGGGACAGCATGCGGATTCATGTCTGAGAATTGGCGTCGATACTGAACATCACCGCTGGGAGTGTGGAGACCATCATCCACGATAAGGTCAAATTCAACAAAATCTGTGCCAGATGGGTCACTAAGCAGCTCTCCAAAGATCACGAAACCATGCAGGTGGAAATCTGTTCCACGCTGCTGCAACGATGTGACACGGTAGGTGTGCATAGAGTGGCGATAAATTGACTCACCATGACCCAAGAAATTCACGATGACACCGTCGGTAATGAAAGTGATAGCGACTGTATTCTGGGACATTAAGGGTACCATTCATGTCGATTTTCTGGAAGAACGTCGAATTCTAAATTCACCATAATACATTGGTATTTTCAGGACGTCCCAGAAGCCAGCACTAAGGAGAAAGCGATCCGGACTCACTACCATTGGTGTTTGTTTTCTGCAAGACAATGCCAGACCACTCACAACCAAGCTGGCTATAGAGACATTGACGGAACTAAAACGGGACATCTTTTCGTATCCTCCATACAGCCTGGGTCTTTCCCCTTGCGACTATCACCTTTTTTGACCATTGAAAAAGTTCTTGGGAGGACACAGGTTCGGCTCCAATGAAAACTTGAAAAGAAGAGGTTCAGCTGTCCTGACGTGGTTTGACATTAGCCTGTAGATTTCTACAGAACCGGTATCGAGATGCTCCCAGAACACTGGAAAAATGTGTAGAGAAGCAAAGTGTTCTTTTAGAAATAACTGGAGTGTGTTTTATTTTGTGGCTCCCAGATTTTATAAAAAATAAAGTCCAGGCCAAATTCGAACGCCCCTCGTGTTTACAACGAAGAACAGGGAGTTCACTTAATAGTCGAAGTAATAGCATGAGATCTCATGTATGCGGCACAACGCACTAAAGCTGGTGCCAGCTACCAAGCCGCTGCTGGAACTTCATCGCACTCGCTGTGGATAACATCTTTTTTCCTCGTATTTACTCCACTAAAGTTCGACTTCCCTCAGATGCTCTCATCCCTTCTGCTTCTCCTTGTAGCTCCTTTTCCCCACTCTCATTGATGCCATCAAATAAACATTGTCAAGGCAAATGTTGCTGAATTCGTCTGATTATTCTCAATCAGTACAAATTTATTTTTCATGCATCAGTTGTACAAGGCTTTTTAATGTAAATTTTAAATGTTGTTCTGCGATAATATTACAGCCGAGGTGCTTTTTATCGCGGTGCTCACGTGCAGACTCGCGGGGATATTAACAAAGCAGAGGGTTGATGGCTGGTCGATATCATATAAGCTCTCATTGGCAATGTCAAATTAGGCTTTCCACGGAAATTGTTGCTGAATTCATTTAAATATACTCATTTAGAAATTGGTTATATTCACACATTGTGATGATATCGGCTTTTTAACACTTTATTTAAATGCTTTTCCGCGATACCAAGATGTCTGAGTGCTCAATTGTCATGGCTTCGCACATACATTCGCAAGGATTTTCAATGAGGCAGTGCTCTGAGAGCTAGACAGTTTCACATAATTTCTCATTGATCCTGAGGGCTTTTTCGCAGTAATTGTTGCTGAATTCATTTGGTTATACTCAGTCAGAAATAGTGCCACCAATTGTGGTGACAAAACCTTCGACCAAGGCTCCCGATCGATCCTCTCGATCGGAGAGCAAGCTTGGAAAAATAGTGTCGCCATCTCTTGACAATATAGCTAAGATAACAACCACCTCAGATGGCAACCGCAGGAAAAAGCGTCGTAGCCGTACTAAGTGGAAGACGCGCAGAAAACGGCGCGCGCGCGAAAATTGTGAGCGGAAATTGGATTCGAGGAGACGAGACTTGCAACCAATGGAATAGGTCACGAAAAATTCCAGTCTTGAGGAATCGATTCAATCTCAAGAATCACGACCGAAAATTCTGGGACGGTGGCTGCAGGAGGTCGATGAGCTTGCCAAGGTTGTCAGAGTGCAAACGTGAGAATTCAACAGTGAAAAGCGACAAGCCCCACAAGCGACTGGTGGCCATATATGTTATACTTTATTTGTTTCTTTCTCTCGACTTAAGAACATTGCAGCTTCGCCCTGTGAGCCCCGTTTCATCGAATTGCCGAGCGACGAAGAGAGCATGGTTTCGGAAGGCAGCACGTTCACGTCAGACACCCAAACTCTCCTTCCAGCTGCTGGATTCGCCTGCCGCCCTCTTCAGCATCGTAGCCGCCCCAAGCGAGGTCAACTTTCTGCATACGTTGGTCGTCGCAGCTAACCTAGATGCCTCCTCACTCGTGCTACTTGATTCATTTGATCCGTCCTGGATTTCCATCGAAACCTGTGCATGGATTACCCCCTGGACGCATGAAACCTTCTGGCGACATGGATTGGGCGACCTGGTTCCCTACTCAAGGTGGAACAATTTGAGTAGTAAACTTTGCCCTCACCTTTAGTCTCAATTTCACTCATATACTTAACCTTAATCCTCCCGCTCGAGTGCGTTGCTTAGGTTCTATACATGCTGATATTTAACTGCTCTAAAGAATTTCTATTAAAGCATTGTAATCTCCTTTAGCAGGCGAGCTGAGCACCACCCTCATTGGCTTTGGCGTAGATTTTAAGGTTAAGGCAAGAGGCCGTTACACGTTTCTCACTTCCTATTTTTTGCCTCTATTCCAGTTATCAACGGCTTCAAGCCGAACATTAAACGCTATTGCGTCACCATTTACGTACGTTGCAGCTGTGGACACGCAGCGAGCAAGTTATCAAAAGAGACCACATCATTTTCATATTCCTTCTCTTCCAGAGAAAAATACTGCCTCAGCGATGTCCTACAGTAATTAAGCATATTAAGCATAGTGATTTTGGGCATAAAGATATAAGTTAATATTGGCCCAATTCTTTATAAGTTTATTGTAATTAAAGTGTCCCTGTGACTTTAATTGCTCGGTTAGCTAGAAGCGCGTCTTAATGACTGCTCCTGTGTTCATTAGCTAATTATTAGCAGCCTTACTGCTGTGAGCTGCATTTCTCCTATCAACTCAATCAATTTTTGTGTAAATCTGAGATCCTTTTCTCAGATCGGGCAAGGCAGAGCCGTCATGCATTTCTTGCATGTAAGCAAGATCGTAGCCCGCTTATTGTATAGTTTAATTTTAGTCAATTATCTAATTTTATTGTTAAATAAATTAACTAAGCCAAAAGCCGTATTCTGTTGTCTGTTCTCTTATTTTTAACGTTTCCACTGCACATTTGCTCATAAATACATGACATATAGTCTATATTCATATGGTGAATAAAAAACCTTTTAACGTTAATTTCTAATGTTTTCAGGAATACTAATATGATGGCGCGCTCAATTGTCATGGCCTCATACGTGCAACCGCTGAGATGTTCAGCGAGGCAGAGCTCTGAGAGTCAGTTTCACATATGGTATCATTGATACAGTCAAATAAGGCATTTCCCAGTAATTGTTACTGAATTCGTTTGATTATACTCATTCAAAAGTATTCTATATTAATACATTGATTATATTGACTTTTTAACACAAGTATTAAATGGGATACTTAGAAAGACCTCACACATACGACTACACTCGTCAGGCTTGTCAGAAAGACAGTGCGTTGAGGGACAGACGACAGTTTCACATAACTTCTCATAGACAGCAGCAAATACGGCTTTTTCCCGAGATATATGTAGTTGAATACATCTGATTATGCTGTAGTAGAAGATTCTCTTTCTTTTCATGCTCTTTATAAGGATTTTAACGTAAATTAATTAAAAGTATTTTCTATGATACATATCTATTGATGATGCGCTAGGCAAAGGTTCCGTGAGGACTGTCAGGCAGTGTTGCAACAATGCATTGGAATGTAAGCGCGTTTTTTAAAACCCACTGCAAGTTCTGGATCTCGCATGGATCTACAACGCATATCCTGATTACCCTGAGTACAGAACGCGATATTCATTCTATTTGGACAGGTTTTTTAGCTAACAATCGCATATACGCGGGTGTTTGGCTGATGTTTCTTTTTACAAGAAAATTTAGTCTTAAATTCTTTGATATGTCGTCATATTTTTTCTTGGAGATGTTTATATTCAGTTACCATTTTATATTCACTTCGAAAGTTTTACACTTGAACAAGTCGGCAAATTTTCTTTAAACTGTGAATTTCCAGCTTTCTTTGCCTGTAAATTTCTCAACTGCAGTTTTCTATAATCTTATTATTTTTTCTTACTTTAGTTGAAAGAGTTCCTTTCAATCTTTTTTGAACTACATGGTTTTAATTTTGTGCTAGACTTCCTAATAAATAAATAAAATTCACTCAAATTATTTACTTTTTTGACAGTTGGTTAACATTTTATAATTATCGATTTGTGCAACGAGTAGTTGATAATGTATAATAGGCAAATTGTTTTTCAAAAATCCAGAACTATAATCGCACAATTCACGTTATGAACATTACACTAAAATGATTTTTTGTTTCACAGACAGTAACTTGAGAAACATTAGCTCTACTGAATACAATTCCGTTTCATTTAAGGAATTCCATAAAATTTTCCATGCCTGATTCTGTGTAAAGGTGTTTCTTTTTTGGGCTTCTTTGTCATAGTTTAAAGTTTTTGATGTTTGAGCTAAATTTCTTTTAACTGCTGGTTAAGAGTAGGGATATGTAAGGGTTTTTAAGAGGAATGAAGGGGCTTAAGATGTCATGCTGCAAATGTTTCCTGAATAAAGCTTCAATGTCTATGTTATTTGTAATACATGATCGAATGGACTTACGTTTTAATAATATTTTTTACCCTTTCTACTTTCCTTCATTTGGTTTGTTAACATACACTGTCATATCACTGAATTATGACCACCCGCTTAGTATTGGGAGTAGCCACCCTTCGCCACTATGACTGCTGCTAGGCGTCGTTGCATGGACGCAAGAAGTGCGCGGTAAGTATCTTATGCTATAGCAGTCCATTCCGCTTGAAGCGCTGTGCACAGAGCTTCGAGAGTCATAGGGGGAGGGTCCATCTACTGTACATGGCGATCAAGGTGCTTCCACAGATGATCGATTGGATTGATGTCCGCGAATTAGCAAAAGATGTGCCTTTTGGCAGGGTGCATTGTCCTGCTGGAACACGCCATCACACATCGTGAGCAGGTACGGGTGCACCTGGTCCGCTATAATTGACAGATAGCCACAGGCATTCAAATTGCCCTCTAGACACATCAGTGGACCTAATTGCTCCCAACAGAAGATCCACCATACATGCACACCAACCTACCGGCCTGTTTCCGGCCCACAATAGCATCTTGCAGTCTCTTTTCATGGCGTTCACGACGCATTCGCCATCGCCTGTCAAACTTACGGAGGAAAACCCTTGACTCGTCGGAGATGGCGACCTTAGCCCACTCGTCTGTGGTCCAATGGCGGTGCTCACGTGCAAAATCTAGGCGTATTTGACGATGACCCTTGGTCAACATGGGTGCAGCAACCATGCGTCGACTGTTCAGGCCCATCTGTAGCAGAGTGCGTTCAACGGTAATGTTGGATACACGTCTTTTGGCACCACTGTTGAATCTGTTGGTCAGTTGATGGACTGTGGCTTTCTTGTCACCTTTTACAAGTCATCGTAGGCGCCGTTCACCCCGTTTGTCGATAGCTCGTGACCCTTTACAGTCATAACGTTGGGACGAGATTTCTGTTCCTGCTGTCCACTCCTTGTACACCTTCACTACAGCGGACAGGGAACAGTTCAAAAAAAGCTCCATTTCGGATTTGGTGACACTCTTGCTGCGATAGCCTACTATCATCCCTTTTTGGATGTTCGTTAAATCTGGACATTAACTCATCTTGAAGCTCTAGCACCTGCAATTTTCCGCACCAGCTTTAAAGCATTCTCAGCCTGTTATGCAAATTTTGCAATGTAATTCTTGTTAGGGCGAACCATGAGTGTGCCTTGAAGGGGTTCTGGTCATAATTCATTGATATCACAGTGTAGTTCCATCTTGGTGCTAATCGTAATTTAGTTGTCAATTTAGTCTTCAATTACTGGATTGTCTTGCTGCTTATGATATTTATCATAGTTGTCATAAATTCGACACTCATAATTTATTGGAGCTGCTCAATATTCATGGTCTTAAGATCTAACATCTTCGCACTCAAGGCTTACATATAATTAGCACAGGACTCTCTGTAACCTACAGTTGTGAATTTTTGAATCAACGGCGATTGCAGAACTACCCTGCTCACAAATTCTTTAGACAGAAGACTCGTGCTGCCGGAATACCGGTCTCTGAGTAGAGACCTAGGAAAATTTCAACGAAGATGAATTCTCTGTTTTGTTTGGGACTCTGTTATGCAGAGTCAATGCAACACAAAGATATCTATCTACACACAGAGTGACAACTTGAACCCCTAAAGAGCAGCAGATGCCTAAGACTCGATTGCAGCACCCCTATACATTTTTAAAAGAATACTAACAACAAATCTTCTTTACTCTACAAGTGTTTTAATTGTGAGGTTTAGCTTACGATAAAGATGTGAAAACGTGGACTTACTGGGCTTCAGCCTGAGTTGCAACACACGCACTACTGTCCAGATTGTTTCGTCTAGATGTAACTAAGGACAGCATGCGAAATATGTTACCCACGCAATTGCAACAGAAGGACAATTAAATTAAATTTGCGTTCGAGTTCTCAAAAAGTGTTGATAGAAGAATAAAGATAAAAAAGATACTTAGGATATGGTATGTTCTACAAGCAAGAATTATAAAGTGTGAAAATGACAGAAGTGCTTACCAAAGAGAGGTCTTTTTAATTGTCAGTTTCTATTTGACACAAAAATGAACATTTTACATTGTTTGATTAGGTTTCAGTATGTTTTGTGATATGGTATTTCTTTCTTTCATCCATTTTTTTGTTATATATTTCAGCCTCTATGCCATCAATTTGCATTTTATTTTGTCCAAAGTATTCAACTAGTTGTACAGTGTCTAGCCGAATTTGTAATCATTTGGATGCTTTGGCGACATGTTAAAATTACATTCCCCGTCTTCACACAGAAGACTCGTACGACCCGATTCTCACTCTCTTAACAAAGTCGAAATCTCTGTATTGTTTGGGTCTCTGTTACGCAGACGCAAAGCAACGCAAAGAGATTTCACTGCACACAGAGTGACAACTCGAATTTTTAAAGAGCACCAGGTGTCCAAGACTTGATTCCACTCAAATTAAATTCACCCTATACATTTTTTAAAAGACACTAATAAACGATCTGAGGGACTTACATGGTTACATCCGGAGATGTAACAAACAAGTGTACAGACTACTTCGTCTAGAGCTAACTGATGACAGTATGCAAAATGGGCTATCTCTGCAATTGAAACAGAGGGACTATTAAATTACAACTATGCATTCATATTAGGATTACAATATTAGGCGCATTTCACGTGAATATTTCACGAACAAAAACAAGCGTTATTTACTGTACAGGACACCATTAGTGTTCAAGTTTTTCAAAAGTGGTGATAGAAGACATGTTGGTTATAAAATTAAAGATTAAAGATTACAAAAAACAATACTCTGACTTTCTGAGAACTTGTGTATGGTGAGTCCTTTTTAGTGATAGGATGACTACTTATACAGGAGATTTCTACATTTTTACTCGTTTAAAACAAAAATGACCATTCATTTTCTCTAATTCATACATGAAAGTTGATTTTACTTTGGATAAAATAGATATATACATAAATGCTATTCTCCACAAGTGTTCTTTTGGAAGACTTGTTCAACTTTTCACATTTCTGTGGTGTCTCAATTTTCAATTTTGTTACACGTTATTTTGAAAAACCCTCCAACAACACGTAAACACTTTGACCTGCTACATGAATTTTTGGTCAGGGTCAATCGAAGGTGTTCAGCTGAAATGAGTGAGGTTTATGTTGCAGACTCTTGGGCACTGTTTTTGTTAAAGGTTTTATATGTTTGTCAAGTGTTCCAATTCACGAAATCTATTAGGTGGTACTTTTTCGGTTCAAGAAAACTTACAAGTGACAGTTTTTTGTTTCACAAAAATGTGCAGGGTTCGTTTTTTCTTCATCTGAAATTACCTGAGAGTCGAAAAATAATCACCTAGTTTTGGCTTCCTGAGGGATTTCAAGGGTAATATCATTTTTAAAAGCCAATACTTGTTTATGCGCAAAATTAGAAAGGGCAGTTTTTCGATTCAATAAAACTTGCATGGTCCATTTTTTGAATTCATGCAAACTTACTAAGATCGTTTTATGAATTCAACAAATCTTCAAGGACAACTTTTTGATTACTAAAAATTGTCTGAAAGTCAAAGATGTTCAGTTGATTTTTGTAGTTTTATGAAATCGTAGCCTAATTTTATTTTTAAAAAGTCAGTTTAGTTTTCTTGCAGATGCTAAAAGGGACAAATTTTTCACTTTCGAGATTTCGACAATCAATGAGTTTTCTGTTATTGCATTACTTTCTTACTATGTTTTTGTAATTTTTCAACCTCAAAATCATCACAGTGCATTTTATATTGTCCACCGTGTTCTGCTCGGAATACTATGTTTAACCGACGTCGTTAACCTTTCAATGTTTAGTGCCTTGTTAAAGTTTACTTTTATATGTTCAACAGTTCAATCTCTGTCAAGCAGAACATCTCAAGGTCTCTAGCATTGATTAACCAACATCCAAGATGGCACATCCCTAAACCTGACCAGCAGGGCCAACCAGGGTTGAATCCAGAATAGATCGCAGACTAGGCTTTTCATAACCATCGAATAAATTGGTAATATAATGGCGCCTTTCAGTGAGGTGCTTTGGAAAGGTCCCTCACTGGCTTCGGTGTTACTGAGTCTAATTCTATGGTTGAGAAACCTATAGTCTGCGAACCGCCTGTTGTTTGACTGTGCCCCCCCCCCTTTTGGTCGGGTTCCATGTGTGTCATCTGGGGTGTCAGTTAATCAGCACTAGAGACCTTGAGATGTTGTGTGACAGATTTCACAAAGGTTGTTTTCACATCTTTACGAGCTTTTGGAGGATTCCTGTATTGGCTGTGGACTTTGCTTGTGAACAGCGATTGGAGGACCGGTAGTCTGTTCCACTATATATTGTACTGACAAACTGTAGTGATTATCATTATGACTTTGAATAATGAACCCAAAGGGATCGAAATACGTATATGTCGATTAAATAATTTTGTGGACAAGAGTTTTAATTTATTTATTTTGTCACTTTCCACAGTAGTTCCACGTTTTTCATCTTTAGGTTTACAGACAGTCCTGTGCAAATTGTATGTAAGCCTCGAGTATGAAGATATAATATTTTAAGACCATGAATACTGAGCCGCTCCAATACATTATGAGTGTCGAATTTATGACAACACTGAAAAAATACCATAAGCAGCAAGACAACCCAGTAATTGAAGACTAAATTGAGAACTTAATTACGATTAGCACCAAGATGGAACTATGTTAACAAACCAAATGAAGGAAAGTAGAAAGGGTAAAAAATATTATTAAAGCCTAAGTCCATTCAATCATGTATAACAAATAACAGACATTGAATCTTTATTCATGGAACCCTTGCAGCATGACACCGTAAGCCCCTTCATTACTCTTAAAAAGCTTCACACATCCCTACCCTTAACCAGCAGTTAAAAGAAATTTGTATGAGATGAAACATCAAAAACTTTAAATCTACGACAAAGAAACCCAAAGAAGAAAAACCTTTACACAGAATCAGGCACAGATATTTTTATGGAACTCCTTAAACGAAACGGAATTTCATGCAGTAGAGATAATATTCCTCAAATTACTGCTTGCGTATCACAAAATCATTTTAGTGTAATATTCAATACGTGAAGTGTGCTTATAGACTATATCTTTGAAAAAAATGCCTAGTATGCGTTATCAACCACTCGTTGCACGAATCGAGAATTATAATGTTAACCAACTGTCAAAAAAGTAATTATTTTGAAGTAAATTTTATTTATTATTAAGTGGTCTAGCACAAAATTAAAAACCTTGTAGTTTCAAAAAGAATGAGAGAAACTCTTTCAAGTAAGGTAAGAAAAAAGAAGAAGTATGTAGAAAACTGCAGTTGAGAAATTAACAGGCAAAGAAAGCTGAAAATTCACCCTTTAAAGAAAATTTGCTGACTTGTTCAAGTATAAAACTTTCGAAGTATCGCGTTCTGTACACAGGATAACCAGGATATGCATTGTTGATCCATGTGAGAACGAGAACTTGCATTGAATCTTGAGAAACGCGCTTACGTTCCAATGCATTGTTGCAACCCAACCTGACAGACCTCATGGACCCTTTGCCTGGTGCATCAACAATACCGTTTGTATCATAGAAAATATTTAAAAAATTTTTAGTTAAAATCCTCATAAAAAGCATGAAAAGAAAGAGCATCTTATACTTCAGCATAATCAAATAGTGTATATTCAACTACATTAATCTCGGAAAAAAGCCGTATTTGCTGCTATCCATGAGATCTTATCTGAAACTGTCTCTCCCTCAACGCACTTTCTCTATGACAAGCCTGACGAATGTACACGTATGTGTGAGGCTTTGATAATTGAGCCCTCTGTCATCTTAGTATCCCAGAAAACATTTAAAATTAATGATAAAAAGTCAATATAATCAATGTATTAATATAGACTATTTCTGAACGAGTATAATCAAACGAATTCACTAACAATTACCGTAAAATGCCTTATTTGACTGTGCCAATGAGACCATATGCGAAACTGTTAGGCTCTCACACCTCTGCCTCGCTGAACAACTTAGCGGTTGTACGTGTGAGGCCCTGACAACTGAGTGCGCCGTTATCTTAGTATCCTAGATAACATTTGAAATTAGCTTTCAAAAGTTTATATAATCAAAGTATGAACATAGACTATTTCTGACTTATTATAACCTATATTATTATTATAAAATTAGTTATATGACTAAATTATTTTTAATGAACGGATATTTATAAGAAGAAAGGACGAGACACAAAAACCCTGGAATACAATAGATAATTTCGTAAGGATCTAAATTATTTTTAGTAAGGATTAAAGACTTGTTAACCTGTGTCTTATTTCGTATATATACGAATATTGCATAGAGCGCCATTCCATGCTGGTGGTGACCTTTTGAACTAATTTATTTTTGGTGGATATGAACTTCCCATGCCCTTTTGTATAATATTACCAAGTATTATAGCTTTTGGTCCAGTAGTTTTTTTTTATGGCCATGTCAAAATGCAACTTTAGGTATAAAGACCCTGTATATCATAAGCAGCAAGACAATCCAGTAATTCAAGACTAAATTAGGAACTAAATTACGATTAGCACCAAGATGGAACTACTGTATGATAACAAACCAAATGAAGGAAAGTAGAAAGGGTAAAAAATATTATTAAAACGTAAGTCCATTCAATCATATATAACAAATAACATAGACATTGAATCTTTATTCATGGAATACTTGCAGCAAGACACTTTAAAAACTTACGTTAAAATCCTCATAAAAAGCATGAAAAGAAAGAGAATCTTCTACTTCAGCATAATCAGATGTATTCAATTATATTTTTCTCGGGAAAAAGCCTTATTTGCTGCTGTCTATGAGAACTTATGTTAAACTGTCGTCTGTCCCTCAATGTACTGTCTCTCTGACAAGCCTGACGAGTGTACACTGTAACGTTCTCCGTTGGAACAATCTTCTTTTTCGGCCAGGTTTTCTGGTTCTGTTGTCCTGGGATAGCAAGAAAGGGGTTAATATGCCCTCCCTGGTATATTAAAAGGAGCACGCGACGCGTTCTGGGTTAAATTTGTAATAGTTTGTTGTATGCATCCTTTGAGACAACACTCCGTCTGAAGGTTAAGTTTTTCCACGGAGACACTAAGTTTAATATACTATTGATTTGTTGATTCCTTTTGGACGCTTTTCCTGCTAATAATATTTTTCTTTTCTCGATTTGGAGTTATTAATAGAAAAAACCGTTAGTGTTTTCCTTTCATCTGTGGGGCTTAAAAGACAGGAGAGTCTAGTTCACAGTCTAATAAAAACCGGGTTTTTGTTTTGGTTTACTTAACTCCTTTGGTTTTCCTCTCAAGGTAGAGCCGTTTCATTTAATTTAATTTTTAATTACAAACAGATTCCAAAACAATGGCCGCTACATTCACAGATACAAGAGACTATATGTCAGATACACACATACACCAGAACCCCTTTGCCAGTTGAACAGCCACACTGCATTACTATTAACAATAACGGATACGACAATATATCTCTATCTCACAAACATAAGCAGTCAAGTGATACGGAAACAATTGTTCATACAAAGCACAACACTACTTCAGGAATTTTACACACCGACAGTATTATGGGTCCAATTTGTCAATGCACAGAAGATACCCAACAAATACACTGCCACCAATCTCCAACAACTTCAAGATGCTCTCATGATGAGCAATTGGTCTCTCAACCAGGAGGGTCGCATCATCAATCGGAAGATGAGCTTTCCCTGGACGAAGAGAGCTCTATCAATGTTCCATCATCATCCCATAGATCGAGACCAGGCCCCTTAACCTCCAAGGATAACACAAGTTTCAGCAGACACCACACAAAAAAGTTTAACACTTTCATCATTCACAACAGAAACCTTAAATTCCTCACCGGAAACCTAAGACAAAACCGTCAATAAATAAACGATGCGAGTAGCTCTATCCTAAAAACGGATACTTCGCAATACCACCTTACAATTGATTCTGAGAAAAAAAAATTCAAAAGCTTAGGGTGGGTTGGGCGGGAAAAAGCGAATAGAATTTTTTTTGAACGTTAACCACGCTCACTACCACATAAAATATATACTCCTTCTCACGAACATGAGCAGTGGAAACGTGTGAGAGCAAGGAGTTAAGTGATCAAGGAGCATACATTTTATAAATTGTTTATAATCATATTTTAGTTGGAATAAATAATTCAAAATACAAATAATTATTAAATGTCAACAGAGCGAGCTTTCTAAACCTAGGTAAGCCGCGCTCATTAACAAACTAATATGATTAAGGGAGAATTCCACTTACACGTGGAAAATCCCCACTACAAAAATTTGATGCGAGAATAACTCGCTCGCAAGTAATAGATTCCAATGGATAAAGGTGAAGGGGAGCTGCCTTAACAAATAGAATGCGTTACGGTTCCTCGACATGTATTATAGAAAGAAATATTTTTCCGGCCCATTTCGGTTAGTTAAAACAACATTAAGAATTAAGTTGTACAGAAATGAATATCGTTCTGCTTGAATCCTTGTAAAGGTACGCTTGGATATCACTTCCATCAAACCGCAGCTAACTGCCAAAGTCCTCAAGCGTGTTCGCAACGCGTTGATCATCCAAACACAGTCCGCACGGGAAGCTGCAGAATATAAATGATAAGAGTATTAACTTAGTTAATTGACAACGCTCGTATACGAAAAAATATAGCAAAGGAGAAGACCCATAAACACTTTACAACTTAAGACTTTTAACTGTTAACTTCGCATAGCATCGAGAGCATAGCATCTCTTTTAACACCTAGCTCCACTATAAGCAAAATTGAATTAAAGCCAAGAATTGCGCCTACGATTTAAACAACGCAGTTAATACACTGTATCCCAGGGGGAGAGCGAGAGCTATATAACGTTTGCTGGGTCTCAATCATTTGCAATTGAAACCTTTAAGCAAAACGAACTTCTGCGTTATTTCTTTATGCTTGAGAAGTTAATAGGAATAATGGCTTACCTCGAAAGTAGGGCAAAGGTCTCCCGTCTGAAGGCTGAACTGGTTCAGGGTAAAATGCCAACAATTTTGTCGGCTGGAGAAAAGGACGACAATTCCTCTTCGGGATAGACGCCGTAGCAATCACTAACTTGCAGCGAAGCAACCAGCACCAGGGACGTCTCGCTCGACGCCGACAGGAATCGTCTTTCTTGAATCAGCTTCCAAAAAGTACCTTGGCCGGAATTTAGCGCTGTCCTCTGCTCGGTAGAGCAACGAATCCTCTGTCGTCTGATTCGGTAGGCGTGGAGGAGCGGCAGAGTTTCTTAACGCTGTCCTCGGCTCGGTAGGAGCAACGAGTCTTCCGTCCTCTGATTCGGTAGGTGTTGAGGAGCGGTGGAATTTATTTAATGCTGTCTTCGGCTCGGGATAGGCAAACTTGGCCTCGAAAGGCTTGAAGTCATACGCTGGAGTCGTAATGGCAACTCGCGATGAAACCTTCCTAGACGAACTCGGGACGCTGGCAGCTGGAGAAAAATCTAAAGAAGCACTATTAGTTACGAAGGAGAAATGCGCCGCATTCGCACAGTTCACGCTGGGTTGCGAGTCTCTCACGCTAGCACACGCGTTCAGTCCATTTACTTTCCTCCTCGCTGGCCTTCTTAAAGTTCCCGTAGTCGATAGGCCTTTCTTTGGTCGTATGCATTGAAAAGGGTCACTGTTTACTAACGACCTTTCCCTTCCAATCTCGGTAGCCGAATCCTCGTTTTGCCGCTCCTGCTCATAGAGATAGATATATACCAGAGGTGGAAACTCAATGCTAAATCAAGGGACTTGGAATCAAGTGCTCGCCAGGGCGGCGCGTCGATTCCGTTTAAGAATAAGCAGACGCTTTGTTGCTTAATACGGCATTTCCAACGTTCAGTGTCCTTAAACAGAGCACGCGTTTCATATTAAATTTTAATTTTCACACTATTCTGTTTTTACTTCTGGAGAGTGCTCTTTCAATAATAATAATAATAATAATAATAATAATAATAATAATAATAAATTTTAAAATGAAAAAAAATTATGCCCTGCTACACCTTTGTCTTTTTTTAATTTTATGAATTCTTATTTTTTTATTTCACTTTTTAAACCAAAAAAGGAATACTCTTTTTTAAAGTAAAAACAAGAATGGATGAAGGGGGGTAAAATATAAAAAAGTTTTTTTTTAAATATTTTATTTTATTTTTAGTAATTTTAGGAGGACAAACGAGTAATTAGTCAAAATAGTAAATTAACTGTTGTAGATTATATTATAAAAACAAATTAATTGTTTCAAATTTTTGAAATTTGAAATTTATTCATCCAATAAACAAAGAGCCTAAATATGTATACAAAAAAATTTCACTTTTGTGAATTCATTATTTCTTTTATTAAGATAATTTCAAAACTCCTTTGGCATACTTTAATTTTTTGTTTGCATATTGTTTGGTTAACGTTTTTAAATACTGTTCTAATCTCTTTTTTACATTTTTAATTATCATATTTGCAAATACAATTCAGCAGGAAAATGAGAACAATATAGTGATTACCGAGAAATAATTGGATGGATTTCTTGCAAAAGTTTTTCTGCGATCAACTGTCAACCGAGAAGTAAAACACCCTTTAAATCATGATTTATGGGGTTGTTTTAATAGTCAAAGTGTTGGTGAAAGGATTTTTTTTTGTGTGCGGCCGGTTCCATACAGAAGTTTATAATACAGAAATGATGGAATTCTTTGTTACTCAATTATTGAGAAGATCTGTTCATCTGAAGATATTATTTTCAAACAGGATAAAGTATCAGCTTACACGTCCAAAAGAAATCGGAAAAGAGAAATAATTGTCCTGAAATGGCCAAGAAATTTGCCTGCCATGAATCTAATCGAAAATCTATGGGCAATCATGATAAATAGAATACAGAAACCGTTGACAAAGAACAAAAAAAGATCTCACTGAATGCATCCAAAGTGTTAGACATATATTACACAGGAACTTTGCCCCGACATTACCAATATCATCGCCCAAAAGAATTGGGACTGTTGTTACGGCAAAAGATGATTCTACAATATGGTAAAATCAATTATATATATAAAAAAAAGATAAGGTATTTCCGATTTACCATTGCGTGAAATTAGTTTTATTTGCGCTGATGCATTTTGTAACAACAATATCTTCAACGCAGTGATTAAATTTAATTATTATTTTACTGATTTTTTTATTAATTTGTGCTTATAATTATTTCACTTTATTTATTTATTTAGCCAAATTTATTTAATTAATTAATTATTAACTTTATTTTATTTTGTGTTATTTATTGTATATGTTTATCATTTATTAATCTATTCTTATTATATTTTATATTTTAATTAAACTTTAGCTATTTTTTATTTATTTAATTTATTTTCATCAAATTCCATCATAAATATTTTTTTTATTTACTCATTTATATTTATAACTGTCATTAAATCGCCAAAATGCAGAAAACATTAGTAAGCAGTCTTCATAGCGCCGCCATCTTAGTTTGACAAAAAAAGCTATGAGTTTCACCCCCCTGCTCCTGCTCAACCGCCTTTTTTCCCCTGCGCATTTTCTTGCGCCGCTTTCTGTCTTTCCTTCCGCAACCAGGGATCATATATAAACAGAGGTCTCTCGATTGCCGAAGGCGCCATCTGTTGACATCAGATGGCGACGGACAAACTCCAGCATTATTTCTCAGCTTATTTTGATGACTGAGAATACTGGAGCCTGAAACCGTCGCAATGCTTTGTGATACCCCTCATTCATCGCCTTTGACCACGGAGATCATCAACACATTATCTTCGTCTCAATACTCGGAGGAGGAAACAGCCACAAGAACAAGAGAAGGCATCGTTAGTTATGGCCTCTACACAGTCTGTCCGATATCTCTGCAACTTCCTTCTCTATTTATTCAATACAAATTACAGGGGATACAATTGATATGGTACTATAATCTCAGAGGATCTCATAAGTGTCACATACCTTGCAAAAGCTATATTAACAGATTCTCAACATATTCAAAAAGTTAGCAATTGTCAAAATTATAATGAACAGCGCAAGGAAGCTAAGGATGGTCGTTACGGAAAGCAAAAACGCTCTACAGTCATCGAATTTATTGACTACAACGGCTCAAATTATTCTTCATACAAAATGAAATAGACATACCTGATTTCTTTGCATGGCTCGAAATAATCAAAACAAAGCAGCTAAAAAATCAATACAGTCGTCTTACAAGGGGAGACAAACGCAGGAAAAAGCATGTGTATAGAAACATTGATTGAGTCACTACAGCTTGAACTGGTCCCTCGGGAAAGAGTATTACCAATTTCATTTGGACCAATTACCAGATGCTGCAATTGTTTTGTTTGAAGAACCCATTATAACTCCAACAAACGTTGGTTCATGGAAATTAATTTTAGAAAGAAAATTGATAATAACTAACATAAAAAATAGCGACAAAGAGTGCATTGAGAGAATTCCAATATTTATTACAACTGCAAACCCATCACCACAAACAAGATGAAAAAGAAACAGAACAGATACACCAAAGGATAAAACTCATCAAATTCAAAAAGACTATAGAACACAGACATGAAGAGTACACTCGTTTATTGACATTCACGCCAAATTACATACAAACACCACCCGAGATTTTATTACCAGAAGATATGGCATTACTACATCATCCACATTTTCAACAAATTGAGAAACACAGTACATTAATTCTACAAACTCACACACGCGACATAAGCGCATATGACGACACAAACAGAAAGACACATAAAATACGCACACAAGCTAATGCTCTCATCACAGCATGGCATTCAGATTCACAGACAATCCAGACAGCGATCCTCCAACAAAACAACCACGAGTGAAGTTTACACCAATGACAGACCACTTACACGATGAACACGGATACAGGCCAGGAATATATCCAATAATACGTGCGGAACCACGGGCACGGCACATTCAATTACACTAGAAAAACACAGATATGGTACACAGTCGACTTCAGTAAAACTCAAGCGCCTTACATATTTACATACGCACATTGTTTTTTTGGACTGGAGGACACGAGACCGGTCAAGACTTAGCACGGCGAGAGTCTGACGATGCACACGCTTCCTCCATAACACATTTGATGGTAATCAGGTTGTTGAACATCCTGCGAGATGGAATGGAACAGGATTGCCCCGGATCAAAAAATTCCTCGGCGAAACATTTGAGCCTTGTAATAGGCCTCCACTGGGTGACAAGTTCAGGATCCGGTACCTTGTGGAGCAAGATGATTCTCCCCGTGGTAAAGTCAGACGTGATGGTGGAAGGGTCCTTGAGGATCGAATTGAACACTTGGACCAGGAAAAGACCAAGAAGTTCCCAAGTCGCATGAAAGGACGGGTAAGGGATGCTGTTTAATCCAGGGCTGGACTGATGATGGCCATCCATCGACAGAAACTTCTTAACTTCATCTTCGGAAAAGGGATGGGTAATTGACAGATCAGGGTCAGCAGTGAAAGGTCTAAGTGCCACGATCCACTTCATCGTGGCGTCGGATGGAAAGTCTGGGTGGCCAAAAATGATGAAATATGAGAGTGGAAGGCAGACAAGATGTGAGAGTCAGTTTCCATTGCCCTATTCTCCACCACCAAACGATGCCACTTCTTATAGGCGCGATGCCTCTCCTCAGCGAACACAGCTGACGACATATGTCGGCCGTCAGGCGTTCAGGACAGTTTCAACCTGAGAGCTGCGCCGGCGGCCCTACGGATCATTAGAGCGTTGATCTCGCTCTTCACCTGGCGGATGTCATCAGCATACTCCCCGTTCGGGATGGAACAGCGGAGGAGGAGCAGACTTTCTTGGAGCATGAGGAGATGGCACCGATTGCGTCTGGCGGCATCCAACCCAATCTTTTTTAAAAAACGATGGATCTTGGATTTACTGTAGCGTTCAGAAAATAAGGCACGAGTACAATTTTTTTATGTAAATTTAAAAACCATTATCAGACTGAACCAATATTTTAAAGGAGGGTGTAGAAAGGTGAAACACTTTATAAGACCCAAACAATTGGGAGATAATTCTCACACCAAAACTGAACAAACACTTTTGCTGGTTTGGTGACATTCAAAAAATAAGGCACAGGTCACGTTTGCTTAAAAAGTAAGTTTCTACTGTCACCAGTAAATGCATTAATATAACTGTAACAAAATACTCTTTCAATTTTTATAGGAAAATGTCAAATCAAAGGATACACCTCGATTGGAAGGTCGAGAAGGCAATTGCCAAGGCCGCTGAGGAGGGGAAATCTTACAACAGCATTGCATCTGCTTTTGATGTAACAAAAAGTACAATAAGAAATATTATTCAACGAAAAAGAGCAAGAGGAGACCTCCAAAAAAGCCTGGATCAGGAAGACCACATACTACCACTGAAAAGGAAGATAGACTGCTTTGTCGGTTATCGAAATCTCAGCCCAGACTTATAGCAGTGGATTTGAACCGTGAAATGCAAAATGCGCATGGGGTTAAAGTTAGTGTTTCCACAACAAAACGGTGTCTAGTAGAAGCAGACTGGAATGGTAGGCGTCCTGCAAAGAAACCTCTCGTTACAGCAGCGAACAGGAAGGCCTGACTAGCCTTTGCAAAGAAGTACCAGCACTGGAACTTCAACGAATGGGCGAAAATCCTCTGGAGTAACGAATCTAAGTTTCTGCTTTTTGGAAAAGAAGGAATACAGTATATTCGACACCCCAAGAACAAGCGTTTCAATCCAAAATACCAAGTGCCCACAGTGAAGCATGGAGGGGGATCTCTGATCGTTTGGGCACTTGGTATTTACAGTTTCGTGCACACTTTGGCCAAACGTTCATGATTTTCACCGAAAGTCACCAAAATGTGTGGAGCATTATTCGAGCGGCGTGAAACACTTTTCCAACTGATATTTACACTACGTTCTTCATTAATTTCACATATTTCATGTTACTTTTACTTTCGCTCTATAATGCGGTGCAGTCTAGGAATTGTTTTGCGCGTCTATCACTTCTTGGTGAGTCTGCCCTTTTAGTAGAAGTGGGGTGGGTCCTCTTGTGAGTGTTGTTGGTACTATGGATAAGAATATGTACAGAGATATTCCACAGAACCACATGCATCACCACGGAAAAAACTGCATGCCCAGAGGCTGGTTATTCTAACACGACAACAACCCCAAACACACGGCCAACCTTGTTAAGCATTATCTGGCTTCCAAAAGAGTTCTATTACTTGACTGGTCATCGCAGTCCCCTGATTTCAACCCCATCGAATGTCATCTGGGAGGATGAAAAATTTCAAATGCTTCAGGAAGAATGGTTTAAGATTCCGTCCGAAACCATGACAAAGTTAGTCGATTCTATGCCTAGCAGATGTCAAGCTGTTATCAAGAGCAACGGCAATCCGATTAAGTACTAATGTATGACATTATCTGCTTTGATTTCTCACTTTTGTTTCAAATTTGCAACATGTTTGGTATGAAATATGTATCAAAATTTAACCAGTGCTTTATTTTTTGAACACACATAAAAGACAATTTTCTTTTTTATGGTAAGATGTTATAAAAAATTGAGATATTTTTCTTTATAAAGTTGTATTTCCGTGTCATCTACCACTTGTTGAAAAAACCAAGTTCTGTTAGAATGATAGCCAAAAATTGTACTCGTGCCTTATTTTCTGAGCGCTACTGTAAGAGAAAGCCACGAAGCTAGCGACGGAGGCAGGTTGTGAAGATGTCTTTCCACAAACCGAACGAAGATTCCCTTCAAGCAGAGAAACGTTAAGAAACCAATTGTTCGAAGTAGAGCCTGCAGAGGAGGCTGGGAATGAATGGTTCCAAGAAGACTTGATGGCACTGTGGTCAGAAAACGAGCATGGAATGACCTCCATGGAACCCAGATCACCAGCAAAAGCGGCGTCTACGAGAAAAAGGTCCAACCTCGAAGACACAGAGGGCCCCTGATGAAAGGTGGACCCACACAGGCTGGAATGGAAGAAGACGCCCAAAGATTGAAAAGTGCATTCCGCTGGCACAACTGGCAAACACGCCCAGATGAAAAGGTGTCGTTCTCATCCGAAAAGTCCCCAGCAACCACTGCAGGCAAGGACGAGCACAGGTAAAGTTCTAGATCTTCAAAAAATGTCCGTTTCTCTGTTGATAAACGCGGGGCATACACATTAAGCAATCAGAATTTAAGACCAGATAGAAGGAGGTCCAAAGAAATTACCCTGCACTCGCAGCCAAAAACGCAGTTCAACCCACGATGGAGGGGTTGAAGATGATGGAGGCAACCCCTTGCCCTTGTGGCGAAGATGAGTTGATAAAAAACTGCGCAGATGGATACTGACTGCGAGGGCCAGGGAGGTTAGCAAGCTGTTGAGAAGCAGCAAGCTTCACCTCCTGAAGAAGAAGGACATCTGGTTTGTACAGGGCAATAAAAGGTGACAAAACCGATTGGTTGAAGGACGAGCGAAGGGAACGAACGTTTAGGTAAAACACCTTCACTGCGAAGTTAAGCTGACGGAGGCTGACCTGTATCTGAAGGACACTTGAATCTCACCGACGAGGGAGAAGCTCAGATGGAACAAGCACGTGCCAAAGAGGGAGAGGAGCTGCGATGATGATGATTTGCACAGCTGTCTCTTTCAGATGAAGAGGACACAGGAATCCCGTCCCTCTTACTACGATAACGTCGGGCTTTTTTCTTGCGAGTGCTCTTAGGCAGATGAAGGAGGTCCCAGCAGATGACGAAATTTTCGCAGACATAGGTGCACAGGCGATTCGCAGAGGCTGCGACGCCGATGAAAGCGCGGGTGGAGGAAGAGATGGAAATTCCTCCACAGCAAACACATTCCCGGAGCATAACGAATCGTCTTATGCAGAGGGACCATCTTCCAACGCCGGGGAGATGATGGTTTGTGCAGCTGCCTCTTTCAGAAGAAGAGGACACAGGAATCCCGTCCCTCTTGCTACGATGACGTCGGGCCTTTTTCTTGTGAGGGCTCTTAGGCGTCGCAAGATGATCTGCTGAGCAGACGCTGATGGCTTTGAGGTCCCAGCAGAGGAAGACATTTTACCAGGTGCAGGCGCAGGGATGATGCAAGGAGGCTCGATGCTGATGAAGGGGCGGGTGGAGAAAGAGATGGATATACTCCTCCAAAGCAAACACCGAATCGGAGCATAGCGAATCATCTACGATGACTTCAGGAGAGAGACAGTCCTCCAACATCGGGGAAACACGAGGCGAAGGAGTAGGAGAAGAAACAGTTTCACGGTCCATCCGAGGCCGAGGAGGGGGAGGTGGCATTTCCCTTTCAGGAGTCGTAGGAAGAGACGACGATGGTGGGGCCGTCTTTGATTTCCTCGGTGAAAGACGAGGCGTGATTGCTCTGCTTGGCTCTGGTGACTTGGCCGGAGAAGTCATCTTTGCTGGCTGCTGGGACGACATTCCTTGAGGCGATGGCATTGGGGCTGCTGGTAGAGCACCTGACCTCTCTGGGCACTGGTGGAACTTGTGCATGGTCTTGTGGCAATATTCACATTTCCGAAGAAGAGGACTATCTTTCCTGACGTGAGAAGTCTTTTTGCATACAAGCAGCACGTCTTTGTCCCTTGTCCTTTGTCCCCATTAAGACATGGAGACGCGATCTCTGCACATGACAACGAACCCAGGTAAGTGTCTATAGGGATCCATGTCACCTATCATCTGAAGAGGAAAATCTGAGTGCTGGGGGTACGAAATTCTTGGCACCACCCCTTTGTCCGACATGTAGTCTCGGAGATACTTTTCAGCCGTCAGTGGCGATGCTCCCCAGACGAGAACTGGAAGGTATCCGGTTTCAACATAACTCAGGTGGATGATGGTTTGCCCGAACTTGATAAAGTCAGCAGCCACTATGCGGTCCTCATGTTCAGGTTGTCTGCAGAGCATCCTCGACTCAGTCGGAGAAAGCCTCTGCAGGACAGAAACAGTGGGGTGACCCGACGAAAGAACAGGAGGAATACCCGTTTTGGAGTAAACCTCCTTCCTGAACATGCCGACGGTAAAGGGCCCGTCGGCAATCATATCCACCATGCGTTCAATCGTGATAGTGGATAAAGGAAAGAAGAAAGAAAGACCCCCAAGGAGACTCCAGGATGAGGGAACGCTATCACACACTACACCCTCTAATAGGCAGAGACAAAACAACTGTTAAGGTAGAGGAGTGGCAGAGTAGTCAGGAAATTTTCTTCAGCTCTTGACTTTATACTTTCTGTAGTAACAAACCAAAGGCACACGGGTAGCACGTGGTGACAATGGACAGTCACTACCCAGGAGCACACTCAAGAATATAAAATAAATTGGTATGGCGGAATGGTACACTCGCACAGGCCTACCACGAGATAATGATACGGAATCAAAAAAAATTACGGGGATGTGTTGGGACACGGCCGCTAGCTAAATCGTAGAATATGTCTTCAGGCCACATGGCGAATAAGAAAAAAACTTTGTGCAACACAATTCAAAAAAATAAATTCTGATATAAAATGTTCACACAAAAATGTACTTGCAATTCATCATAAATTGTTAACCAAACCTTTATGGCATTCCCAACTTACAAATCACTGGTCAATGATAAGAGAAATATGCTAGAAATGGCAACAGATAAGAACCAATATTTCGCGCAAACATCAAATTTATAGAAAATGTCATCCAATGTAATAGGTGATTCGATGGGTTTGAAATCTAAATTAAAATGTTTCTTCATAAAGCTAAGAGCGTATAAATTTAATGTAGCATTTACATTGATAATGCTAACTGTCATAATTACAATATTAGTATCCACCTCCATGTTGTCACTGACGGGTCTAGCTGTTGGTGAATATTTCATTATCGCACTGAACAACATTTCCATATCAGTTATCGACACTTTAGGATGAATATCACTAAGTGGCCAGATTATTATGACCATCCCATCAGTACTTCGTTGGGCCACCTTCTGCCTTCAATACCGCGGCGATTCGCATTTTCTTCAAGAGATGTTGAAAGATGATGCGAGGAATCTGACACCATGAATATCCGCTTCAAACCCCTTCAGTCTCTATCAGTGAGCTTCCACTTTCGGGCAATGTTGTGCTTGGCAGAGGAAGAAGAGCTTATTGACTGCCTCTTATAGGCTGTCATAACAGTCTTTGCCAGATGAATAACACTGTCCTGTTGTGTGAAATTTTTTGTGTTGGAACCTGTCTGATGGCTCTTTCAACTTTCTCCCACAAATTCTCAATTGGATTGAGATTTGGTCATTATGGGGGCCACCTAAGCCAGGTTCGTCTCGTTCGTAGCGATCGCAACAATCTCGCCTTCCTATC
>JAHWFO010068141.1:368218-399369 GCA_023313115.1 Rhysida immarginata
TCTATCCAGTCCATAAAGATAATGAACAAGATGGGCGACAGTACGCACCCTTGGCGGAGTCCAACACCCACGGTGAACGGTCTTGACTTAATGCCATTTATCCGGACACACATCTCAGAGCTTTCGTACAGAGACATGATAGCAACCAGTAATTGCCCATCCACTCCATACTCTTGCAACACTTGCCAGAGCTTCTCCCGAGGAACCCTGTCATATGCTTTTTCGAGGTCCACAAAGCAAGCGTAGACCTCTTTTGCATACTCCCAGGATTTCTCAAAGATTTGCCTTAGAGCAAAGATGTGATCCGTCGTGCTTCGGCCAGGTCGGAAACCACACTGCTCCCCTGACAGTTTGGAGTCGACTATTTCCCGACTTCTCTTCTCCAGACACTTAGCGTACACTTTCCCAGGAATGCTGAGCAAAGAGATGCCTCGATAGTTGTTGCAATCTCTCTGGTCTCCCTTTTTGAAGATAGGGATCACAATTCCTGTCTGCCATTGCTTAGGGGCCTGTCCAGATATCCAAGCAACCTGACACACTCGAGTCAGCCACAGGATACCATCCTGATTTAAGGCCTTTAACATCTCGGACCGGATTTCATCATCACCTGCAGCTTTGCCAGTCTTCAGGGACTTAATTGCCCATCTGACTTCTGTTTCAGTGATACTACCGTGACTATTCTCCGCTCCAAGGTGCATCTCGTATGTCTCAGTTGTTGTCGTCACCGGATTAAGAAGAGATGCAAAGTATTCCTTCCACCTATGCAATACGCTCTCCTCCGTTTTCAGAAGCCTCCCATCTGAACTCTTAATAGTTTGTGATGAAAGAGACTTCTTTCCACGGAGGCGGCGCACGGTCTGCCAGAACACCTTGTTTGCCGAACCATAGTCTGCCTCCAATTTCTCCCCGAACTTCTCCCAGGTCTTGGCTTTAGCTGTTGATACTGTCTTTGCTGCTGCTTTTCGCGCCTCAGTGTACCGCACTCGGCTCGAAGTTGACTTATTTGCAAGCCATAGCAAATAGGCTTCCTTCTTTGCCTTGACAGCTTCTTGGACTTCACCGTTCCACCACGCAGTCCTTTTCTCACCGCCCTGCGCCACACTCAGCCGCTTACGACCACAGCACAATGCAGCCGAAGTAATCACAGCAGTTTTAAACAACTGCCACTCCTCTTCAACAGTACCACGATCACTGGGTAGTTCTTTGAAACTTGAAGATATGCTATCTGCAAAGGTCTTCCTCACAGCTCTATCCTCCAGTGCCTCCCATTTGATGCGCCAAGTTTGTCTGAACCTAGTATTTCGCTTGGTTGGCATGGATTCAGAGAACCGCAAAGTGCAGACAACAAGGTGGTGATCAGTTGATAGTTCTGCCCCTCTTCTCACACGAGTATCCAACACTGATCGGAATAAGTCAGCTGAAACGATTACAAAATCAATCAGTGACTTCTGGTCCATTGCATCCCTGTACCAGGTATACTTATGGACATCCCTGTGCTGGAAGAAGGTGTTTGTGATGGAAAGTCCATTGTTGCAACAGAGATCCAACAAGCACCTCCCATTCGCTTTTAAATCGGGGTCACCATTCCTCCCAATCACGCCTTTCCACGTTTGGTCATCAGCCCCTACGTGTGCATTGAAGTCGCCCATCAGGATGACAGAATCTGCACTCCCTCTCCTGCTAAGAGCAGCATCAACTTCATCTAGAAAAAGTGGGTACTCTGTGACTGCATTCGGAGCATATGCAACGAATAGAGAGAGAGACCGTTTCCCTATCTGAAGTCTCAGGAGACACAGTCTTCCACCTAAGGGGGTCCAATCTGCAACATAATCTGCCAGCCGGGGACTTGTGAGTATCCCCACTCCCGCCTGGGCAGTCATGTTAGGGTCGACACCAGAGTAGAAAAGCTTCCACCCTCCTTCTAAGTCCACAGTTCCAGAACCCGGACGTTTCGTAGAGGTAATACCTATGATATCCAGTCGATACCGTTTGGCTTCCTCCACTAACTCTGATTCTTTTCCTGTCATGGAGAATACATTCCAAGTGCCAATTGACAGCACCCGATCCCGTTGTCGCTTTACCAGTTTCTCAAAAAATATGATGAAAAAAAATATCAAATTTATTTGAACATCACACAATATTACAACTCCTGCTCTTACATAATTATTAGCTCTATTTGCCTAACCATAACCTCCTTTATTATTACAGGCATGTTTTACTGAATATTTTTCATTGTTGCTTTTGCATTTCTTCAGTAATAATAAAGACGATCTTGGCCTAACGCTTGTCAGCAATAGACGTTCGGTAACCAATCAGCTATCTATGGCAAACTTTACGTCACACGCATCTCTCTCTGTTAAAAACGTTTTCAAATGGAGGGGGTCCGATTTCGCATATTTGTTGCCTCTTTATTAAAAAATTTGTAATTTTTCACTAAAAACCTGAGTTTTTGGTTATTTATTATGTCAATAGCAAAATTTTATATGTCATTTGCCCTTTAAAGTTTGTTTGGTGATACTTTATTATTAGTACCCCTGTATTACTGTTTTCTTTTACAAAAATTAATCCCTCATCTGTTGAAGTTCAAGCTATTATTTCGTCCCCGAGTCAAGAATGCGAACGTGGATCTGTTATAAAAAGCATATACTTCAAGCATATAAATAGAAGTATTTTTAAGCTCGAAGTATAAAAATAAAAATAAATATGACGATTGCCGTTGGCAACAAACAACACAACACTGACATAGTTTTTGGAATGATAAAAATATAAGATGGCGAAGAGAAGAGCTGGCGTCTTGGTGGAGATTAAAGCCAAGTCCCCGAGTTTTTATCTCTTTTGGAAAATGAAACACAACGGTAATTACCGGTCGATCAGCATGAAGCCGAGAAGACGAATTCCTCCCTCGTCGCTCGATCGAGTCGGAAGTTTAGGAAGACTGGAGAAGAGCGAAGACTAAATTCAGGAGATAGTGTTATTCAGAGAAGCAATCGTCTTGCGCCGAGCCGCTACTGCGACGCGGTTTGAAGCGAAGACGTTGATTTCGGACTTTGTTAACACTAGATCTTAGCGAAAATAGTTTCAAAAATTTGTGTACTACTTTGTTCGAGTGACACACGTGCTGTGCCGAGCGACGTGAAGTCGAACATTTGCCCTCTTTGTGTGACTCTCGGACTTTGTACCTGTGACTTCGGGGAACGTACGAACAAACTACTTCGCACGCTCTGCCTCAATCGCCTCACTCAGTAATCGAATCTAACTCCTGTAATCTAAGATGCAAAAGAACTTTCTTACCTAAGCCTGAAGCAGCTTTGTGAAAACGGTAATCGCCCATGCCTTCAGCAGAGAATCTCCCACCAGAAGGATTTTCCGTTACGCCTGCTTCAGTGGACAGTAGAAACGCCTAGGTCTTCGAGCGAGGTGTTGCCAGTATGATTTCAATGCCAATCCACGCCTCTTGAGAATCGGATAGCCTCATCTCACCGCCCAGCGCAATCGAAGACCACTGCTCACAGTCAAAGTAGTCTGCCCCTGAGAGAATGATGAAATTTTGTCCCCTTTCGTGTCGGTTGCCGTCAAATACAGTATGAGACGTTCCCCATTTCAGAAGCACGAATTGATGTGTCAAGCAGTAAATCAAAGTAATATGGTTTCTTCATCCACTTTTGGGAGCCCTTAAAATCATACCTGCTTTACCCACCTATCTGGATAGTAAGACCTTTAAGAAAGGAAAAAGAATTAGCACTCGTAAAAATAAAGACTTTCCTGGAAAGTTAAACTTGTCGATCTTCAAACCTATGAAAAGAGGAAGAAAGAACAAAAAAGAAATTAATTTATTTTAATAGAAAGAAAGATTTAAACCAAAGTTTAAATCTTTTAAAATGTGAAACTTCACAATTAAAAGGAATAAAACTGATAAACTAAGACAAAAGAAACAGAAAGAAAGAATTTCCACTTGTAATAATTCTTACCTGAAAAACGAATTAAACTCCTCAAACTAAAAACGACCCTCGTTGTAGTGAACTGCCAAGTTGATTAGTCAATGTCTGGACACGTCTCCGGTTTAACCGAGTGCGGGTTGTGTTTTAGACGGTCAGCGCGTGGGAGAGCCCCAATAACCATACCCCTTCCCGCTCCTTGAATGATTGGTAAGGCCTTCCCCCACTCGTGCTTTGTCGGCTAAAAGCCCCCTCAAAGCCCCCTCTAACCTTCAAGCAGTGGATTTTGATCACCTGTAATGAAACCAAGGAGTAAAATGTGATTTGAATACAGTAGTTCAACCATATAGTGTAGATGAAAAGACATTAGCCTAGTAGCTTACCTGAGCTTACTTGACTTCACGACAGTTGTTAAAACCCGTATCTTTAAGCTGCAAGTGAAGAAATAGACTTTAATTTTTGCCCGATTATTGACCTAGAGATTTCTTTTTAAGGATAAAAAACGAGAAAGAAAATAATTTGAAAAGACTAAAGATATATTGGGAAAGTCTTACCACTTTTGAACTTCTTCAGAGAGAAAGACTTATTTTTCAGTAACTATTTGACTCTGAGGCCTATAATGCCACATCGTCCCACAACTGGGGGAACTTTAGTTGAAAAATTCCGATTAAAGAAAATGCTCCTTTTTCATTTTGTATTGGCCCTTAGTGGGAATTATTTTTGGAAGAGCGATTGTATTATTGATATATTTAAGAATAGTTAGCTCTTTCCCCCTCCCATCCTTTTGGAGGGATCAACCAATTCTGTTTTAAAACTTATTTATGCCTTATCGTTAGTTTGCCCTCTACGGGGAGTTAATCTGAGTAATAACCTAGGAGTTGTCAGGATTGCCTACTCGCCATCTTGTATCGAGACACCAGTCCTCGCCGTATAGCATGTAATGATTTATTCCTTTGATCAGTCTGGCCCTCTAGTGGCAAAGGCGTGACGGCATAGCTAATCTGGATGAAATTTTCATCAATATTTTAAACATCTGAGGTTTGGCATGTAAAAAATACTCATAAGACCATTCAATACTTATTTATAGCTTTTTTTTTAATAGCAAGCAGCTTCTGAGTAGCTTTCATGAATGTGCATATACGATCTTGGAAGGACACTAGTCAACCTACAGTCTGTAACATTGCTATGGAATCAAGGCATATTTCAAAGTAACTTTTCAAATTATCCATATATCAAAATGCTGAATGTTATATATGTCTGTAAACCATAAAGATGTTTAATGAAACAAACAAACAAAAAAACAAAAACATTGTTTGATCATTAAACAAAAAAATCCATTAATTATTTGTAACAGTTCTATGAAATCACAAATGAAAGTTTAAAGAAAACTATAATTCAATATTTAGTTGAACCACCTTTTGCTGAAATTAATTGAAACACTCTGTTAGGCATTGATTCAACTAGCTTTCGGAGAACTGGAAGTTTTATGTTGTCCCATGTCTCTAAAATAGCGAGTTTCAGCTCGTTAACATGATGTCATGAATAAATCTAAGCTAGCTAAAGCATTCACGCAGTGGAATAAAAACATTCATGGACATAAGGCGTATAACAACAAACAACATGTTTATTGTAAATATGAAATAAAGCTAAACGTGAGTAATTAAAGAGTAGCTTATGCCTAAGGGAAAAACATAAAAGTAAGCTATACACTACACTAAACTTACATAGCACTTAAACAGAATAAACGCCCCTTGGGCTCAGCATACACTAATTCATTAAGTATATCACCTGAGAAATCCCACGTGACAAAGTACATTCAGTTTCTGAATCTGATAAATGAAACACTGTTTCGTTCAAAAACAAATAAAACAGGAGCGGTAAATCACAACCAAATATTAAGTAACTGTCAAGAGGTTGCTACAATAAAGTGACAAAGCTTAATCCTTTAAATATTTAAAAACAAGCATCAACTAGAAAAGGGATAGGATTGATCCTTCTCTTTAACCTCACCTTTCTTCAGGCGTGGAAATGATACATTCAACCACTCAAAATATTCGAATTAACACAATAATCAAAAAGGCGTTAGATTACATAAATTCACCGTTCAGTAGTCACAAATAAATAAAGTCACAGTTCAATAGAACTAATTAACTAAAGTCACAGTTCGGTAAGGCAAATTAATTAAAGTCACAGTTCAGTAAGGCAAATTAATTAAAGTCACAGTTCGGAAGAAATAATTATTTAGCGTCGCAATTCGGTAAAACTAATTATTTGAAGATACAGTTCCAAATGACGTCCGGCTCGACCAAAGGAATAAACTATTATAAAAATGTCACAATAACGTGAATAAAGTTATCAGAAATTCCTCCGCACAGAACCCGTTGCCGAAGACGGTTAAAAAGAATTAAGACGAAAATTGAACGACTTAATTCGAAAAATTTGGCATATCTTTTACTGCCTTCTCATTACGAGTACGAAGCCCATAATGTCCCAGACATACGATGATAGGCCGCACGGCCATAACCCTTGCACAATGCTGGCGTATCGAAGCTCGTAGTAACGAAGCTCCGGGAAAACAGAACGTGCCTGACGAGCGCTCAACCCCACATGAAATTTCGCACTCACCAGAAATGAAATGCCTGTCGGGATTGTCCACCGTTGAAGCTTCGGAAAACGAGCGGCTTCAGCTGGCTGGAAATGCTCTGCGAAACGGCTGTCACGTTCCCACGTTGACGACTTTGTTATAGTGGAGCTCACTCCATTCGCCACGCCCGACGACGCACGATGCTCGCCGTCCACTTGAAAAGCCGTCGTCGCCGCCCTTGCTTGAGCGTAACCTTGCTCGGCGCACGTCGACGTGAATCCACCTTCGAGCCTTGAAATTAAATTAATTGCTCTCCTTGGATCCTCCGCTCGCGTCGTCCATGCATCGTCTCGCCATCGACACTCCCTGTCACGAACTCTTCCGTCGTCTCTTTTCAAAACCTCTCTTGAGCTCCCATTCGTCCTCTCCTGATGACGATCTGCCTGACGTTCGTCACGACGGGTCTTACGTCGCTTCTCCCTCCTCTCAGACGAATAGAAAACCCGAGGGGGAAAGCGCTTACTTCCGTCACTGGAATTCGAATTGATGACGGAATTCCGTGACACATGATCAAACTGTTTCTTTTTAGCATAAATTTTCGATACCATGATACCTCATAAATTTTCTATGGGGTTCATGTCCGGGCTTAATGATGGCCCATTAATTACTTCAATTTTTTCATCAACGAACCATGTTTGCATTGCTTTTGAAACATGGTAGCTTGCGCTGTCTTGTTGAAATTTCCACGTTGGGCCACCAATCAAAGGGCCAAACGGTATTAAATGAACATAAAGCAATGTCTGATACTTTTTGGAGTCCATTCTTCCTTCCACAAACACAAGATCTGATTTTGGGAGTCGTCCTCAGATCATGCCAGTAACATGCATTTCCGTCTGCTCCGTCTAAGTTAAACTTCTTTTCGTCAGAGAAAACGATGTTGCTCCATTGTTCCACCCAGGACATCTTATCTTTAGCACATTCAAGTCGTGCATGTCGGTGAGCTTCTGTTAGTCGTGGTTTTCTAAGACATTTGGAATACTTGACGTTGGTGTTGTCGTGAAGACTTCTCCAGACAGTCTGGTGGGACAGCTGCAATCTGTCGTACTGATAATTGTTCTTTCGTTGCCATACGAAATATTTTTCTGTGATATCTAGTGTTAAGCTCTTTAGCCTTAGATCTTCTTTTGGAAGTACCGTAATTGTCACCCTTTGACAAAAAATTATAAACTGCTTTCTGAGATCTTCCTATCTTTTTAGCAATTGCTCTTTGACTTAATCCTTGAGCATGAAACTTGATGATCTTTCTTGATGATCATTACATGTGATTAAGGAAGTTGAAAAAGTTGATTTTGTAGTGTCATCATTAATATCTGATAATAATATCATTATCAGGACATCTTGTAGGAATTTTACAGCCACGTATTGAACATCCAGTAGATAAGATCAGGAAACTTTCTAATTTTTGATGCAGTTCATATACTGAAGTGTTTATTCAATAACTAGATTACTATACAAAACATGAAAGGATGTTCCTTTTACAGATTTTAGCATCTTTGATCTCACTGGTAATTTCAAATCTCTAATTTTATGTATATAAAAAGATTCTATATTGAAATATGTCAAATTATTGACTGAAAAGGTCTTTGTATCCTCTTATATTTCTAAAGTAATATCTTGAAGTTATTTCATGAAAGGAATAATGTTGCTCCAAATGTTTGGCTTGGATATGAAGAAAGATTTAACAACCTTTATAGAAAACTTATTAGCATAGATAGCATGCATTATCATTTCATGAGAAAAGTGTATCTGCTCATCGAGCATTAAGTTCTCAAATTTTTCAGTCTTTTTCCCATGTGAAATGCATTTTAGCTCTTGATTTAATTCATATATACGAGGGCGTATTGAAAAGTAATGCCTCCATGGCTGTAACTTTTTTATTTGTTAACTGATTTTCAAAATTCTTTTGTATCTTATACTCACATATGTCCTCTATGTAATGCACTATTCACATTTCGACCTAGTCTCCATCCCTTTCCACGCATTGCGCCAACGCGTGACTAGTTGGGTGAACCCGTAGGAGAGGAATTCCAGAGTTGTTGCCGACACCAGGATTGAATGGCAGCTTTGGACCCTCTTCTGGAGTACGATAACGTCCGCCCGCACACGAGTCGCCACACACCAGAGCTGTTGCAGCACCTACAGTTCAAAGATGAATGACTGAAGTTCAAAGATGAAAGACTTTGCACCTTGCCACTTTCACCGCTTCCCAAAAAAGAAAGAGCCCCCTAGAGATATGAGTTATTTCTGACGGCGAGGTAAACGCTGCCATTTAATCCTGGTGTCGACAACAACTCCGGAATTCCTCTCCGACGGGTTCACCCAACTCGTCACGCGTTGGCGCAATGCGTGGAAAGGGATGGGGACTATGTCGAAAAGTGAATAGTGCATTACATAAAGGACAAATGTGAGTATAAGATACAAAAAGAATTTTGAAAATCGGTTAACAAATAAAAAAGTTACTGCCATGGAGGCATTACTTTTCAATACGCCCTGGTACAAGTACATTTGCACATATGAAAGCTATTATATATTATGTAAATTCCTGAATGACAGCTTGGACGATAAATTTGCTGCTTATTGTCAGCTTAGTGGAAAAATTACTATAGATAAGCAATGTGTAAAAGAAAGTTAGGGTTTAGAAATATTCCTGTTGAGATTTACAATGAGGATATCTAATGAGAACATTACTTCCTAACTCTGATAAATTATAATTCTGCTGCAGCTTTGAAAAAATGGAAATATCAGATAATGGTTTGCCTCTACTAACATATAAATCTGATTATTCAGTTAAAAAAGAACTGTTTGTTAAAAACAAAGTTGAAAGTTATATTCAAAATAAAACTATTCTAGATATGACGGTGAAAAATTAACAAAAATTACAGAAAACTCTCTTGTATATCAGAAAGTAACTTTTTAAAGTGCATACTTAATCCTTTTGTATTTTCAGAATAATAAAGTGAACAATATAAAAATGAACATTGTTTATCTAAGTTTAAAAGCCTTGTCACTTGTAACTAAAACTTAAAATAAAGTTACTTTTTTTTTATTTAAAACTTGAGCAAAATATTTTCAGTTTTTAATATTGTTTAATATATCTAAATTCAAATATATATGTAATATAACTTGTATTTTCTCGGAAAATAAAGTTTTATTTTTAGCATACCATTGTTTGTTTTAATCGTCTGTTCTTATCCTTTATCTTTAATGCGTAAAAATAAATGCATTAATGCTACGGTTTGGAGCTTCTCCAAAAAATATTTGTATAATTTTAAGTATAAGGATTATTGACTCTACAACACTTAAATCCGTACAAAGAATGTATTCTTTTATTCCCTAAGACTCTATTCTTTTCATATATGTACTGTATGTAATCTCATAGCACAATTTTGCTGAATCAGTATTTATAATCAGCCTAGTGGATTATCTTTCACTTTAACCGTTTTTTGAAAAACTATAATTAAAAGGTGGAAAACCATATTTTAATGTATCGTGAAGAATATCTCAGGAGTACTTCTCAAATTTCAATCCGAATACAGATAAAAGGGCAGAGGAGAAAACGTAATCATATTTGCCTAAGTCATATGCTTAACTTTCCAGATTGGTTATATTTTTTATATCAGAAATATATTTATCATTATAACTATAGTATTACCATGAAAAAGCCATATAGTAGAGGATATAATTAAATGAATCTTTATAAGGCTAGTTTGTACTTTTCATTGCACGTATTACAATAAGCCCGGTCTAAAATCATAGAAAATCATGACTTATACAAACTTTACGTAAATAAAAATAACAATTTCTAATGATTATATATTTTTTAATTTTATTAAATATACGGATCGATGATAACTATTCTGTCATTCTGCCATCCTGAGGAAACAGGAAGATCGTGCACTTTTCATGCACTGACCGATATAAATAACTGGGTGGCGCATCCCTCATTAACAGTATTAAAAAGGGTGACGCCAGTGGACGCCATATTGGTAGAGGCAATAGTTTATACTTTTTTGTGACATTTTTATTCGAGATTATTCCAATTTGATGGGAAAACTTAAAATAAAACTTTTTACTAATATAATTAAATATTATCTTTTTTGGTTAGCAGAGTATAAAGTAAATAATATTTACGAAACACACACTGCTTAATCAAACCTTACACATTAAAAATTTGATTTAAAGTATTTAAAAGTATATTTTTAATTAATTAACATTTTACTTTGACCAATTGTTATGTTAACTTTGTTTACCTTTACAATGCTCTGTTTCTGGCATTAAAAATCAGAATTAATCAAACATACGTTGCACACAAGAGATTTCTTGCCCCTACTAAGTGGCGGATGGTGGCATCTAGTTTTTAGCCAGATGCGCCATCCAGTTATTTATATAGGCTGTGAAGAGTTGAAAACCCCGACGTCTGGTGGCGGAATATAAAACTTTTTGGTAGGAGACGATTACATCAAGCCAGTAAGCATAAAGCAAACTATGTCATCAAATGTTAATTGTTGCGTTTATGGTTGCTCAAATACCTATGAAAACACTCAAGGAGTACAGTTTTATCGTTTTCCTAATGGAAAACTGCATCAAGTTAGGCTTGAAAAATGGATTCAAGCTTTGAAGAGACAAAGGTGAGCGGTGTGTTGTTAACATGCAAGGAACACATAAGAAGAAATCTCCCGGCCGAAATTTTATTTTTCTGTGTATGATTTTTAGCTATCCTTTAAATACTGTTTACTTTCTCATCCTGTGTTTTAATGTCTGAAAGTAAAGTGGTGCGCGCAGCACAATTGATGATGCTCACAATTTCTAATAATGTTTGTTTTTCTTCTAGAGTTAGAGTTGACACTGCTTCTTTGCCCTACGTAATGAATGACATTTAGCATTAAAAAGAAAAACATTTTGCTTCAATGTAAAAAAAAATAAATTAAAAGTGTATCGCTTACTGGAAAATGATATATCGCTAATTAAAGCACCTTGCACTCCAGGTTTGTACTTAGATCTTTCCAAGTCACGGGAAAATTAGTTTTCCCTGAATCTTATCCTCATTGGCATAAGCTATGATTGCTGCCACATGCTTGCAACCACCTAAATCATCTTTACAGTGGCACATAAAAGAATCTATTTCACGTATTGCTGAAAGCTAATAAAAACGATTAAATGAAAAACGATTAAAAATTATAAAGAAACAATTATATGATTTAGAAAAAAATAAGGCTTCTTTTTTTTACCTTCATTTCAATGATGAAATTACCTTAATTCCAATGAGCTCTGAGTGAGTTCTCCTTCCAAATTGTTTGAAAGAATGTCACTAGGTGGCGAACTTGTTGTTTTTCCCATGAACTCCTCACACTCTATAGGTCAGTGTTTTCATGCCATATCTAATCGCACGCAAGACAGCTAGAAAATAAGGGTATGCTCACTTTGGGGTAGGGGTGGAAGCGATCTGCGCATGACGTCACAGATGACCGCCCAGAGGTGTCAGTCACGCAATTCACGCCAGACAACTATTAATAACATGTATTGCGCTTTTTTTGGTTTTAATAACTATTCTACAAATAATTAGAACTAAATTGACTCCAGCTGAAATTAAAGAACAAATTTATTAGAACAGGAACTTACAGTAGATTAAGAGAATTAAATGTACAAATATGTTTGCAAAATCAAAAAAAAAGAAAAAAGAATTAAGTATCTAAATTTACAAATTGTAAATAAAGTTTGCAAATTTATATATTTTATATATTTTATTTTATATATATTAAGTAAAGTTAATTCAATTTATATAATATTTATATATATTTATAATATATATTTATTTTTTTATATATAACAATTTAATTTAAAAAATGAAACAGAAAAGTAAGAAATAAATGCAATATTTCAGTTTGATTTGTTAAAAAATAAAGAAAATTTCTCTCTATCCAAGATACATAGAAATCTATTTTTCTATCTATAGACGAGGTGCGTCTTTACAAACATTAGCTTACTTCGTGCCTAGACGTATTTCCGCTTTCGTAATAACTGCACTTTCGTTGTTGGTTGTGACTAAAAGTCGAAATTATTCAGATTGACTGCCGAGTGCCGCGATTTAATATTAAATTTTTATCGAGTCAGAGATCATAAAACGGTACACGGAAATCGATGAAATGTTACTTTGCTCAATAAATTGGCGTTTTTCGAATTGATTGAACAAGGACAACACAATACGGTATTTTCTATTGGTTATTTCGTTCGTTGTTTACTGTTTTCTGCCTCAGACAATTCTATGGTCGGAAGTTAGGAAGGGACAGAAAGTGGTGCATACTTCCTGCACATCCCGTCTATAGCAGATGTAATGCTACGCCAAGAAACGTGGAGAATTTGGGCACCTGGACATCATTTCCGCCACATTCGGGACTTTTGAACCAGAGACAAATGAAGAAAGAGACTGGCAGTGACCTCCCCTCTAGTGGTGCTTTCGCGCCGCCATTATGGGATTGGCAAGAAACGCTGATCGCGGGAGGCAATGCATGTGAATCAATCGCAAACAATTATTTTTTATAATATCTACCTAAGATATCTGGATGAATTTATTATGGGACCACCAGAAAAACTTGCTCTATTAAATAAAAAATAATTATCCAAAACGGACCATCCGATAAAAAGTTATTTTGTGATAAATAAAGTTATTCTTAAGCATTAATTTTAAAAAAATAGCTTAAATGGAAAAGGAGGAGGAGATTATATTAAACAATTAACTAGGAAAATTCTCCTTTATAAATTATAATTTGAAAGTTAATAAAATAAAATAAACAGCTCAGTAATTATAATCCAAATTATTGTTGATTTGTGCGAGATGTACAAATTATAATTTCCCTTTCTAATACTAACTGGCGACCACATTCTCATACATATTGGTCAAATCGTTTTTTTTTAAAGATCCAATACTTCAGTTCACAAGTAATTATATTATTAGTTAATTACTTATTACAATATTTGGATTAATAAATTGATTATTTTATTGAACTGAGAATTATTTCTTTCTTTTCGTTTTTTGTTTAAAAAAAAAATTTAAGTACCTTTTCAAAAGTATTGTACGTTACCAGATTTCCTTTTAATTTAAAATTTTAAAATATTTTAAAATCAATTAGCTAATATTTGATAAATTATGTTAGGTTTGTTTATTGATAGCAATTAAACTTTTAAATATCCTTCCAGTTTAAATGTCTTGCCTTTACAAATATTCCATTATTATCAGATTAGCAAAAATTAAAAGTGCATTTTTTTATTATCTTAAAAAACAATTTTGTTACACAGCTTTTAAAATTTTTTATAAAGTATAAACATCTAACTGACATTTCAGTAAACATAGTATAAACGTTTTTATTGTGATGAATACATTAAAAAAAAAACAAAATAACTTGTCACTCAAGAAATAAGCACCAAGCTCAAACACCCGTGTATAATAGCTATTTCATAGCTAAACGAAAAATTAGAAAGTGAAACATTTGCATTGTAGATTTCCAAAGGATGGCAAATTAATTGGCATTAAATTTACCAGGTTAAAATTGAGTGCAGGGCACAAAACATTAATTCATGTATAACTCTGGTGAATATAATCATGAATCCATATAAGATCACTCTCACTATTATCCAATCCCTGATATTAAAATCTTGTCAAAATATTATGATTCGGTTGTAGAATATATTGCAGGATTTGTTTCTAGGTCTCTAATTAAATCTATAATCTACATTCAATGTAAAGAAGCGTTGAAAGAGCAATATAAGAGCTGCCACAACCTTAATTTCATTTGTGAAAAAAAATAAAGAGGCCTTAGCACACCATCGAAACATGTAGTAAGCCTGTGCAAAATTTCAGAAAAAATCATTAGGAGTGAATTTGAATACGCCTATCAAAATTCTAAAAAAACATTACATTTTATAATCGAAAACAAAATTAATATTTTCACTAATTTAACTCACCATTCATTTGAAATGAGTCCTTCTGACGATCGTGTGCTTCGACTTATTAGACTTAATGTTATTACATACTGTAATATTCGATATCACCATGAAACCAAGCGGCTGACAGAAAAAATAAGTGGAGAAAATATACGCAGTGTCTTTTCACGACTTATTATATTTAAAAATCAATAAAGAATAAATGAATTTAAACTTTTTGTGTAACTGAAGCTATTTTCGAAACTCCACTGGTAATGCTATATGAAGAGGCTTCAAATTTACTTTTTATTTAGCAATACAAATGAAATTCTTTGCTAGATATTAAAAATTGATTAAGTTACAATAATTAACTTCTTTAATAAGAAAAATCAGTTAAAACTGAAAAAATAAATTCATCCTTCCTCTAGTTTCATTTACTTTCACCATAGATGAAGAAATAACTTAGATTCTTCATTTTTCTTCATCTATGCTTTCACTTGTCTGTGGCTAAGCCTCCAATATAACGATCGGAGTTGCGAGTTGTGCGTGCTCTTTTAAAAATTCGTAAGGCATTGAATCAGCTATTGAAAGTCATTAAAAGTATGCGTTATCGTTAGTTAATGCAATAAAGTTTATTTTAAAAAATCAGTAAACAGGTTATGCTTACTAATACCACCTGAAATCATCTACAAAAACAGCTAAAATTACATTGAGAACATAGGCCGCCTTAGGTTTTTGCCATTCACAACAGAGCGACTGCTGCACTTCCGGCGGCACCAGTAGCGCTCGCTCAGCGAAATGAATAGGGCACTGCCAGTCTCTTACTTTCATTTGTCTCTGTTTTGAACCTGCGCGCGAGCATATTATTGTTTTCTATGTATGTTGATCGCACGTCTGCTTACCTACAGGGAGCGGTTAATTGCATGAGCTCGCCGTTGCGGTCACTCGCCACTCTCATACCGTCGAGGCTGTAAAAGGCGACTTTCTCGACCAAGAGCCCGAGCGCATTGGTTTCAGGGCGACCTTGAAGTCCTCTCCGTCGCGGAGAGCAGCTTAGCGCGACGGAGTGACGAGAAACGCGCCCCAGCTGAGTTTTACTTTGAGTGATGCGCGTGCTGCTTTATAGATCATCAGAGAGTTGATCTCGCGCTTCACTTGTAGGATACGGGCAACAAATTTCTCCTTGAGATGGGCTTAAAGGAGGAGGCTCAGGATCTAATGGACCAGGAGTTGGTGACAGATTTGAGCACGTGATTTTCTCGTTTATGCCTCTGAGAGGACTGAAACGTATAAAAGAGAAAATTTGACCGGTCCCTGCGTGGCTTTCATATGGAAAATTTAATTTTCACTTGTTATAAAACTGTTTTCGAACGCTTTTGACGGTGCTGCCATGTGCATTAAAGAATGTTAGCAGGGGTAAATGATAGGTATAAGGGTTGGAAGTTCCCAAAGGGATGAAATGATCATGTAAACTTGTGAGTAAAATGGCAATTTTTCCGCGGTTTTTCCAGACTCTGACGGATGAAAGAATTTATCATGAAACGCAGATATAAAAATTAGCATAAGGTTTGTGACTACCAAAGTAAGGTTAAGTGCGCAAAGATTTTGTGAAAATTTTAACGATTTTTCAGTTACTTTATTTTTCATGCCTTGTAAACTATATGAAGTTTATGACGAATTGTTTATTATGTAAAATTGCCATACACAATAAAAGTGCCCGAAATAAAGGCGTAAGTAAAAAAAATTGCAAACACATATAAAAATTTCCGCCATTTTATTTTTATGCCATTTTGCATGGAACTTAAAAATGTTATATTAAGCCCCTATAACAAAAGCCATGACGACTGACAATGTGAAACATATAAACATGAAAAATGAATGCAAACATTAAGCAAGCCGGACCAAGATTTAAATAAAAGTTGTGTGATTTTACTTTTTATTCCATTATGCAAGCAACTTCAGAATTATATTTTAAGACCTTATATTAAAAGCATAATGATTGAAAATGTCTAACATGTGCAAAAACATAAAAAGGGCATAAACATTATATAAGTTGGTGCAACGATTACAAAGAATCTCCTGTGATTATTTTTAAGATTGTTCATTCAAAACCATCTAACAAATAGAATAAAAATTAATCATTCCAACATTAAAAATTTTGTAAAAATGGTATAATTCCATTTCAACGTTGTTTTATTACATGCCATATCTTGGCATTGAAATTATCCAATGAGCCATAATTTTTCCACTAAACCACTTGCCTTTGAATCAATTTTGACTATCATTAATTTTACGTTATATTCAGTCATGACACGCATTCCAAGCTGCTTGATGTAATACTTGCCATATCTTAGCATTGAATATTTCCAATGGAAAATAATGGTACCACTAAACCACGTACCATTGAGCCAATTTTGAGTGACTTTGACCATCAAGGAAGACCACCACGTTTCTTCACTTAATTCCAATCCTTTTCTCTGCATTAGCTATGGAATGCGAAAGTGAGAACAGCATTGACCAGTGCACAGCCCAGTAATACATGGAATTGTATAGTAAAAAATGTGGCCCCCTCTGTTATTTGTGACCTTTTGAACCGGAAAAAGTTCACCGATTTTTTCCATCAACGAACTCAGGCTTCCGTTTAACCACAGTTTTAAGGACGAACAGATAGACAAACAGACAAACAGGCAGGCAGACGGACAGACAGACGAAGACACTGCAAAAAAGGTTTTCCCCTGCTCCGTAGGAACTGAGCTTACCGGATGTTGATCAGTTGCAAAATCAGGTAATTTTACTGAGAGTCAAGGCAGATTAGACTGGACCTGTCCCTTCTGCATGAAAAGAGGGTAATAGGTATACGATTGGGATGTGCTATTCACTTGCTCAATATGACTTAAGTCTAAACCTTTTGCACTAGACTACCTATCAGTCGTAATAATATAACAATGTATAATACAAACAATCAGTTATTTATCTAATCTATTTATATCTGATCTATATACATAAAAACCCTTCACATAAAATTATAATACTGAGAAACAATTTTTTTTATTAAAGTCTCTTTAAATTATTCGTTTATATTAAAAATCTGTTTTTTTTGTTATTCATAAAAAAAAAAACTGAGAAAGATTTTTTTATTTAAAACATAATTAAACAGAGATAGAGAAATAAATGGATGTCTAGAGTCATACGGATACTTAAGCGTTTATTGCCGACGCGTTTCGGTATTACACCATCTTCAACAGTGTCACGGAATTTTAATGCTATTAATAATTCCGATGACAAAGATGCTCGTTTTCGATCGAGAATATTCTACAATTCCGGTCGAAAACGGAGGCGACGTCATCAGCGTCGATTTGAGCATCGTGACGCAAGGGCCAATAACGGAGGAGGAAGTCTGGCGAGTGCGGGCTCGAAGAAAGAGACGGGAGAGAGAGATAGAGAGAGTTTGGCGACGACCGAGAGAGGTCTAGAGGAGTTAAGGCTTAAATGTTAATTCAGTCCACTGTTGCATGTTATTTAACCTTCCACTGCGCTACTCATATTTTAGCTAAATTTACATGTGACAAACAGGCATTACACCTGTTGAAGATGGTGTAATACCGAAACGCGTCGCAATAAACGCTTAAGTATCCGTATGACTCTAGACATCCATTTATTTCTCTATACTAAGTGATACTAGTCCAATGGAAATTTTAGATCTTAAACAGAGATATTCACTTTAGCAGAATTTTTTTCAAGAAAAAAATTAATGACCCATATTTTTATAAATGAGCATTCTTATTCGTTATGCAGTTTTTTAGAAGGGCTTGAAAAGATTCTTAAGCTGCATACAAAATGGCAAGAAAAATAAAATCACAGAAAATTTATTGTAATCATTAGACCATCTTGGTTCATGTTTTTCCTCGTGTTTGGCATTATCAGTCATAGTGCTGTTTGTTATTGGGGCTTAAAATATTTTTATTAAGTTACATGCAAAATGGCATAAAATTAAAAATGGCGGAAATTTTCATTTTACACCTTTCAGTTTTCGTAGAGACATAAACGAGAAAATCATGTCCTGAAATCTGTCACCATCTCTACAGCTTTTTCATAAAAGAATGGTACTGAAAATAATGACGCAGTCAGTGGGAACCAATCACAAATAAGCATGGTTGATGCATTACTTTCTCCCGTAACTTTCAAGAGATGTTACTGAAGGAAGATAAGTAGAACAATTCTCAGTAAAACGAGATCTACAACCTTTGTTTTATGTGAAAGCACTCGTACTTCACGCATTTTCGTCGTCTTCTGACGAGCTGGAAAATGGCAACACGCCGTCCATGCAACAACCATCCGAAATGGTTAGCGCAGCTTTCTTCTGCGCAGGTTAGTTGCCAGATGGCGCTGTAAGTCTTGATATCTGACGTAATCAAAGCGTCTTCAGAGTACTGGAAGCAGACGACAACGGCGACAAGGCAGAGATTTTAAGTATTTCGATGTTTAAAATACGACATGTTCCTTACATACGGAAAATTATTTAAATAAATCAAAAATTAAAGAAATTAAGAAAGAAATCAAAAAGAGTTCATTTCTATTTACAAAAAGAAGTATTGTTTGTTGGCGATGGTAGTTACGACACTTGCGAATGCTCTCTTGCCATTTGATCGTTTCTTACGAGAGGGCGCCACGGGTATTTTTGCCATATCAAGTTTGCTATAGGAATTTTGCTTGTTGTTGCATTTCGCAGATTAAGGGTTTCTGATGCCAGGAGTAACCAGCCAAGAAGCAGCTCACTGCGAATGGATTAATTAATGCCATTAATTGAATGGTTAATCCCATGCAACCCTCATTGTCTAATAAATAGACACATTCTTAAAACGGTTATGTTGTGACACTGAAGCATTTCCGGTAGATGATACAGAAACCGGAGGACCAAGACAACATGATGGCACTGTGGTCTGAGATTGACCTAAAATACACAATAAATAAAGAACAATAAGAAGGAAAAACTATAACAGAATAAAATTATTTACAAATTCTATCTATAATTAAAAATTCCAAGTTTTATGTAAAACACTCTTATAACGATTTGAGTTACAATTAAAAAGATCCAAATTCTTAGTAACGGAATTAATAACTACTTGTAAACGAATTATTGCACACATTGCTTTATAGTTTGTTGAGCAAAAGGGAATATGAAAGTTCTTTACTTTGGGTGAAGTTATGAAATTTTAAAAATATTCTGCTGAGAAATTCAGGGGAATCAATATACCCATTCATCAATTTATAGAGAAATAGAATATCTTGAATCTCTTTTCTACTCTATAATAATGGAAGCCTTAATAGTAGGGGATGCTGTTCACAGAAAGTGGATATGGAGTTAAGCTTAAATTAAGAAGACCAAAAGGAATAAATCCTTCTTGACCAAATTGAATTACGTCAATAAGACCCAGCTGTGATCGACCCCAAACAACGAAAGCGTATTCTAGAATTGGTCTCACATAACTGCAAAATTGAAGAGCTTAAACAAAGGGTTTATTAATAAATTTAAAAGAATATAGTAGAAGTCTTAAAGCTATAATCGCTTTTTTATGGTATAAAGAACATGGGGCTCTGAACTTAATGAATTAGTATGTAGAATTCCAAGGTGTCACGAAGAAAATAGCGAGCACAGTGAAAATTTATTTTGAAGTCTATTGCAGACACAGTCAGATATATTTTGATAACTTTTATTTAATAAATTACAAAAATTTATAAATTTATCTTCTATCTCGAAGATAATGTTGGGCTTTAGCAGCCCTAAGTTAATGAAATAATAAATGCGTCTATCAATTTTAAAAAATAATAATACTAACGATGTAAACTTCTCTACTACAAAAATTACAGGCTAATACGTTTACAAGTTACTTCTTTACCAATTACAATATCTCAACCGTACATTCTGGTATCAAAATTTAATCCAGCCAATAATTTAACTGCAGCGAAAGTGTGGATTAAATAACCTTTAAAATATTACTAATGCTAGTCATAAAATAAGAGTTGCCAGTTTATGCTATGTTCCTGTTAAGAATGCACTGCATCCTACCTTCCCTACATCAAAATAGCGACGCTCAATGCGTTAAAGGCTTGCCATGTCAGGGAAACTGTAAAAGTTCAAAAGAACATCATGCTGAGGAAAACCACATGCTGAGGTATTTGTTTTTGTTCTGCACGTGCTTTTAACGTTGTTGAGATGGTGCACGAGCAGGATGCATGTGATTGACGATAGAAAGGGGATATTGGGGACTAAACCAAAAGGATTTTTTAGTCGTAGGGAGATTATTATTTAATACGATAACTTGAAAACGAATTAACTTTTTCATACTCTGTTTTCACCAATTCATTAATAGGGAACAGAGCCCAAACAGGTTTAAAGGTGAGATAACCAAAATAGGTACAATAGCAGGTGCTCTAATTTTAGTATTATAATACCCCATTAAAAATTTCCAATGAAAAGATATGGCAGGTAATATATTTAACAACTCGTAACGACATGTCATGAATGAATATGACCAATAATTAATGATGCCAAAATTTGTTTACAAGTACATGTTCTAATGATAACCTATGGCACCTTTGAAACTTTCAAAGCTAAATTATGGCATGTAATAAATCAGCCACCTCGTAACGATGTATCAAGAATTAATATATTGAATGATTAATGATTGCTGGAATTGGTTTAGTTGTACGTTTTCTAATTTTACCTTAAGGTACATTTGGAACTTTCCATTATAAAATATGGCATGTAATATAACAAGCAACTTGTAATGCGTCATGTATAAAAATATCAAGCAATCAATGACAGTTAGAATTGGTTTAATAGTACGTGTTTTTAATGATACCATATGCTGCTGTAGGAACTTTCCATGCTAAGATATGGCATGCAGTATATAAAACAACTCATAATGACATGCCATGAATGAATATAGTGAGTAATTAATTATACCATATGTTACCGTTAGAGCTTTCCAATTTAAAATATAGCGTGTAATACTGTATATCAAACAGTTTTAACGAATATAACGAGTAATTAATGATAGTGGAAATTAGTTTAGTATTACGTGTCCTAATAGTACTGCATGGTACTGTTGGAACTTTTAATGGTAAGATAAGGCATGTAATGTACCTAACAACTTGTAATGATGTGCCATGAATAAAAATATCAAGTAATCAATGACAGTTGGAATTTGTTTAATAGTACGTGTTCTAATGATAACATATGGTGCTTTAGCAACTTTAATGGTAAGGTATAGCATGCAATATATTAAATAACTTGTAACAGCGTGCCATGAATAAATATAGCGAGTAATTAATGACTTTGGTATGAATGATAGTGGTAATTAATGAAATTAGTTTAGTAGTACGTTTCCTAATCGTACCAAACGGCACTGTTGGAACATTCAATGCTAAGATATGGCGTTTAATATATCAAACAACTTTTTATCATGAGTGAATATAATGGGTAATAATGATTGTGTGAATTAGTTTAGTAGTACGTATCCTAATCGTACCACATCCTACCATTGGAACTTACAATGCAAAGATGTTGCAAGTAATATGTCAACGAACTCCTTACGACTTGTTAGACCTATTATTACACATGGCTTATTGGTATAAGGACCATATTGCTGTTGGACCTAACATTATCAATAACTAATTACAGTTAGACATTGCTAATTACTAATAGCAAAAAGCACGTTTGCACTAGATAGTAATGTAGATATGCTTTAGTAACAGAATATGAAGAATTATTAGATGCTTACACAGAATGATTCAGAAATTGAGGCTCACTTCATTTAACACTCCAAAGATGGCGTGCGATCTCAGGGACCTCATCACTACATTTTTGTTAACATCTTCTTATGAATTTAAAAGAAACATCTTCTTATGACTCCTTCTGTAATTTCCCAACTTGGATCCTTCTAGAAATAGGTATGTCACAATCCACGATTTCTTCCCTAGATTAACAAATATTGGACGTGCGGTCTCAGGGACCACACTCCACCAACTTCATTACTAAAATACGTTGATGTAAAATTCATTTTTTTTTTTACTTCTTTTTAATTTTTTATTACCTGAACATGTTCTTCAGTTCACTTACAATACATTTTTTGTTTACTAATTTTCTCCTACTTAGAAACTTTTATTTGAAAAGTAATATTTGGAGCGAAACGGAAATAATAATGCAAGTATACTAATGCTGTTTTCTGAATTTCAAGCGCAATACACTCTTCCATAAATATAATTTCATATATTTTTAATCTCCGTTCATATAAGTTTTGAATAAAATAATTTTGAACATTGAGTAAAATTATTTTATAGTTTTTTTATAATAAAAATAGGCATTATTTACCTATGAGAAATGATTGCTATTATTCATTTTTATAATGATTTTCTTTTTTGTAAGAAAATATCTATGTATGAAAAGTAAAAATAATGCAAAGTATCAATTTTCGACTATCTTATCTTTATAAATGCCTTTCCTAAAATATTCATGTCTAATTTTGACGAAAAAAGTAGGGTTTTTTAATTTCTTTCTAAAAGTTGCGTTTCTTAGATAATATTGAAAAGTTTTTTGAGGTGTTCTATTAATAATGAAGTAAATTAGGCGATAGATAAAAAAATAATGAATTTCATTTTTGAACCTTAAAAAAAGTAGTTTCAAAATGTGGTCTCAGAGACAGAACCTTAAAGAACTTTTATTTGTTCAAATATATAAAGAATAACTACACTCTTCAATCCACCTTGTAGTTCTTCAAGTTGATTCGTTTAAATTCTCTTTTTATATTAGTTTGCAAAATAGTAGGTTAATGTAGGTTAATTTTATGTATGCTCTGTAGCATTTATTTTAATTGAGGAGACAACGTGGTACCCCTAACCCTGTTTTTCCCAAATTATAATTAAACAATTATAATTCAGTCTTTTTAGTTCAGTGAGTGAATTTAATTGTTTCCCTGTTTAAGTCTACTGGGAAATTAATATTATCTCAACCCTTCCGGTTACTGTGGCCTTTATTTTTTACATGTCGCATTGTTCTGGACAGTTTATTGATCATTCACTGACGTGATAGTCAGATAACATATATATTTCTAGTTACAAATTATTTCATCAACACTGGTCTCGGTTAGCGGCTGATTATTCCTCTTGAAGGTAATTCCATTCTGTCTTCATAAGTGCTAATACAGGAAGCAACCCTTTTCACCTACGGTAATTCAGAAACTGAAAAAAAAGGAAATATTAAATAGGATTCTCAAAATTGTCAACTTAGCAAATATTTAAAATCTAAGAAAATACAACTGTCTCTTATTTCTGTCAACAGCAATAAGGTAAGTATTAGTTCTAGTATTCGTGTTTCCTTTGGCAAGTCTTCGTTTCACTTGTCTCTGAAATTATTCACTTTATTAATTGAATCACTGCCATCTTTTAATATATTATCTTTTTTTTCACTTCGCTCCATGGATTTCATGCTGGCACCGACACTGGTAAAAGGTAAGTAAACTATTAAGGGGGGATTCTTTAAAGTGTTAGTTGTGTTAGTGATTGTCGGAACACCACACATCTTTTGGAGGATTGATCCATTTTTATCTTTTAGCGAGCGTTCCAATACACTTAGCATCTGGCTTTGGACTTCACGAATGTTGCAAGCATCAGGGTTTGACCATCTTACGCTTATCTATCTCCTATGGTTAGCGTCGTTCCACCGTCCTACGGTTTGGGATGCGGTTGCCTATATAAATAAATGCAAAAAACAACAAGGTGAGAGTATCATTGTCTATCGCTTAATCCTAGGCCCATTAATTTCCCTCATTACCAGATTGTCTTTGATTTGCTAAGACTTTTCCTTTACTTTTCGCCTTCATCATTCCTCATAACCATCCGTCCATAATATCATCGTTCGATTTTAAACTATCGTCTCGTTCCTTAGTCAAGATAAGTGTGTCATTTCCAGGAAATACCAGAGGTTCGATGTATTCTTAGTTCATATGGGTGTAAAAGCACGACGTTTCACAAATTTAAGGATATGTAGAGGATGATGTGGTGAACATTTTTTATTAATAAACCCATAGTCCCAAACGAAAAGCGACGAGGCCACTGCTTGTTTGATGTCCTGGTTTGTCATGCATTGAACTAGGCACGTTTACTACGATGTTCCCTATCATTGCATCTTGTAGGCCTTATGCAGACTGTCAGCTCGCAGGCTATTTTCAAATGGTAGCGTCCGGATGCACAGCACATTCTCCAATCACATAATCTTGCATATCAGGTTGGTACAAAATTCCCGTTGTTAATTTGGAACATTCCGTAAGGGTGAAGGTTTTTATGCCTCTACGTTTTGTGCTGTATGAGTTCAGGAATGGACTTTACTGTGAGGCAGGAAACGGCGAGAACTTTCGTACCCAATTATGTACAGAACCGTTACTGGACTGTCCTATTTCAGATCGCCACAAAACACTTTTGATCTGCCGCAAAACAGAGCATCAAACATGATGTGGCTCCGTCGCTTTTCGTTTGGGACTATGGGTTTATTAACAAAAAATGTTCACTACATCATCTTCTACATATCCTTAAATTAATGAAACGTCGTCCATTTACACCCTGTATACAAATCATTTCACTATCGGATAAAGGATTGACTTTTTCTCAGCATAAAGAGAAGGCACGATGGCGTCAATCAGTCCCGTTCAAATTCGCCCATGACTATGAGATTGGGCGTCCATAGCGAGTAGCTCCTGACTGCTTTCTCTTCCAAAAAGAACTGAAGAGTCCCGAGTCTCTCGGGCAACTAACTAACTCACTACAATTGAAGAGCGGCCAGCGTCGTTTCCATGCACTCAACAATGATCTTCTTGATGTCTCGTTCGTGCCTCTTTCAACCATTATGTCTGCATTCTTGCCAGTAAATAAATCTTTTCGTTTTTTCAAGTTTCATTTCCATTTCTTGTGCTCGGATTCCTGCAATAAATTTAATTTTTGTTACGGCTCCTGAGAGAAATTTGCTCAAAATTGGTCCAACGTGGCATAAAATCAGGATGGAGAGAGGGAGGTGTCCGAACAAACGGTTCTTCTTGCTAAAGGTTCGACATTCGCTATGAGCAGCATACAGTAGCACAGAAATATTTTTATGTCCCTTAATTTTTGTGGCTACACAATGTACATGTATGATCTCTCGATGCCATAAAATAAAAATTTTCTCTTTTTATCCGCTGTGACGGTAAAATCATTCTTTTTAGTCTGTTTTCACCATAGATGAATATAGGACGGAGCACGAACAAGTTCGAAGATGATATACCAGAAATATAGACAATAGCACGTGATCTAATGGTACCATTATAATACCCACTTAAAAAGTTTTCAATGCTACCATATACCAAGCAATATACGAGGCTCGTCCAGAAAGTAAGTTCCGTTCGGTAATAAAAACAAAACTACTACATATATATTCAAAATTTTTTCTTTCCCAGATTCTATGTACCTTTAACTATTTTTCCACATAGTTTCCAAGTTTATTTAAGCACTTGTCATAGCGCTCAATGTACTTCCCCATGATCACTTCGTAGAAGCTGCCGCCGGTGAAGAAAGTCACGCAGTTTTCACTTGTTCATCGTTGTTGAAATGCATGCTGCCGATGATCTTCTTTAGATCCCGGAACTGGTGGTAGCCACTGGATGCGAGGTCCGGACTGTAAGGCGGGTGGTCAAGTTGTTCCCAAACAAAAGATCTGATTAGTGTTTACAGTCCGGACCTCGCGTCCAGTGACTACCACCTGTTTCGGGAGCTAAAGGAGTTCATCGGCAGCATGCATTTCAGCGACGAAGAACAGTGAAAAATGCGTGACTTTCTTCACCGGCGGCAGCTTCTACGAAATGATCATGGGGAAGTACATTGAGCGCTATGACAAGTGCTTAAATAAACTTGGAAACTATGTGGAAAAATAGTTAAAGGTACATAGAATCTGGTAAAGAAAAAATTTTGAATATATATGTAGTAGTTTTGTTTTTATTACCGAACGGAACTTACTTTCTGGACGAGCCTCGTATTAAAAATCTGCTAACTGCGTTCATGAATAATTATAACGAGCAATTATTAAGAGTCAAAATTGGCTTAGTAGTAAAGTTCTAATGGCAACGTTTTGGTTCCTTTGGGACTTTAAATTCTAAGATAGGCCATATAACACAGTCTATCAAAAAGCTCGTATCGACTTGTCATGAATATATCAGGTCCAGGGGGAATTTATTTCGTTTTTGCAAATATTACAATTGGCGCTCAGATTAATGCATAGATGAATTTTTTATTCATCGAAATAATTTCCATCATTATCAACATCCCTCCCCCAAGGGGGTACAAAATTATAAATAGAGAAAAATAGTAAAGAAAATTTCACGGCCTGGACTCTAACCAAGGACCTTCAGGCTACCATCCCGATGCTCTAACCACTAAGCCACCGTGGACGTGGAAGCTATTGCTATTAAACCTGCCCTACCTGCATAGGTTAAAGCGCGGCTCATTGTTCGCAGGCCAGCACTATCTTTATTATTACATGGCGAATAATAATATAATAATAACTAGAAAATGGTCTTTGGGGGATTTTTTCACGCCATTACCTTTGATATTGATGAATAAATAGAGAAACATAGTAAAGAAAAGCACATAGGGCATGTTTGATAGGCACAGTTTCATGTCCACGGTTGCTTAGTGGATAGAGCATCGGGACGGTAAGCCGAAGGTCCCTTGTTCGAGTCCAGGCCGTGGAATTTTCTTCACTATTTTTCTGTATTTATTCATCAATATCGGAGGTAATGGCGTGAAAAAATCCTCCAAAGACCATTTTCCAATTATTATACTAAATTATAAATTCCTTTTTCATAAATGTCACACCCAGTTCATGTTTTAGCTCTTCTTCTGTCTTGAAGTAATTGTTTCTCAAGTGGTTATCGAGAGATCGAAAAAGGTGATAATCTGTTGGAGAGATCCGGAGAGTACGGTGAATGAGGTAACACTTCCCAGGCAAGTTTGTTTATTCATGCGGTGATTCTTATTGTTTTCAGTCAATGCATGGGGCAGCCACTTATCCAGTTTTCTCACTTTTACTATCTTATGCAGATGACTTCTTATTGTCCAATCGTCACATCCAAACTTAGAAGAAAGCTCAGCACGCAAATTTTTTTTCTAATAGAGAAGAGCCAAGAGCATCTCCTGCTCGTTTGCGATTGGCTGGCGTCACGAGCAACGAGAGTGAAATTTGAAGTATGGATGGAATGCAAAAAAAAACAAACAAACGAATATTTCCTAGATAGGAAAGCTGATACAAAGCATTGCACTTACGTTACTCTTGCTAGCATGCTATTTACGTTTATACAACTAGCATAATGCCTGGTTGCTACAGTTTTTATGGCTCTTGTACAATTTACGAAGACGAAAGCGAACATTTAACGTTTTCTCTGTCGAATGATGAAGATCAACGCCGAAACGGATAAGCGCGTTTTCCACCTCATCTGTCAATATGAACACATTCAGTCTTTTGCATCAAGTTAATTTTTATATAATTCTTCAATTATGATTTTTATTGAAAAATTTTTCCATTTCATGAATCAATGATAAAAATGTAGCCATGTTAAGATCTGATTTTATTAAAGCTCAAGGCATTATCTATAATATTATATAAAATACAGAGCGAAAAATGTATACAGTCACTCATTCATTCATTCATTCATTCAGCACGAAAACTACGAAGCCTACAAATTTGAAATTTGACAAGAATGATTGCTCTTGGCTTCTAGGTGCTGACTAAGAAAGGGTTTTATTTTTTTCTTTCTCCCTTTACATTTTAGTTTATTTTGAAAATTCAATTTAGCTGGAGGTGAATGGGATTTTTGGCATCCTTAAAAAATTGTGAAGTTGTCTTTGTTAATGAACATTTTTGCGATTGTTCCGTGAAGCAGCATCAACAATGACTGCAAGTCTTTTGCACCTGAATACAGTGTATCTTTTATTTTCTACAGAGTCAACACCTCCTAAAAGAAAGCCTCACAACTGCCACGTCATATATTATTACATCATCAAAATTCGACCATTGTTGATCGTATTTCTACCAATAATAAGCTCTAAATTTGGTCGACTTATGATGATGTAACAATGCATGACTTTTGAGTTGTGAGGCTTTCTTTCTAGGAGGTTTTGACAGACCAAAAAATGTATACACACTTTACTAGATATCATCTGTAATATTTTCCGTAACAGCAAAATCAAAAGCTTACACCCCAATATTATTACATGTATTGAATTAAGACGTTCCCGATAAAAGACGACCACAATTGCCACCTAGACATAGGAGTTATTGATAAGAGTTTGCTAGGAAATGGATAGGAGCAACTGTTCGCCGTATTCAAAAATATCTCAATGCTGATGATAATCAATTTGAACAGCTGCCGTAATTGTAGAAGTTCAAGAGGACTTATATTCATCGCTTGATCCCTGTATGAATTTAGTGTTACAACTTTTATAGAGTTTGCTTTTTTTTGCTGAAGCGTGTATACATTTTTTGGCGGACTCTGTATACAGGGTGTTTTCGAATAACGTGTACAAACTTGGAGGGGGGGGTGACAGAGGGATAAAATCTAAGCAACATTTACCTCTTTCATTTCTTTCTCTGGGGCATTGTTTTTGAGATAAAAAATGTTGAATTCCTACCTGCAGGAAAAACAGTTGTTTGGATTCTGTAGGGACACTTACAGACATTGGTATACGAAACACCAGTGGGATCCGATGAAGAGCTGGTAGCCAGAATCGCCGTAGCTGCGTACCAGATTCGCGAAGAACCAGGAACTTTTGAACTTTTTATGCCAGTCCATGTGGCGACGTTGTGAAGCATGCACTCATTCCAGAGGGAGTCAATTTGAACATTTATTGTAAAACATTTGCATGTTTCATAAAAAAACAAGTCACATTATTGTACTGTATGCAATATATTTTTGGTTCTTTTTATTACATGATTGACCATGATTTTGACGTGTTCCAGAATTACGGTTTGAGTGGCATATTACGTCTATGCGACGTCCAACATTTTTAATCTCAAAAACAATACCCAGAGCAAATAAGAAAGAGGGAAATGTTGTTTAAATTTGATCCCTCTATCACGCCCGCCCCAAGTTTGTATACATAAATATGAAAAAACTGTGCGACGCCGGGCACTCCAGCTAGTATAAAATAATTGAACGCAACACTAATAAAAAGCAAAGTTGTTAAAATGTGGATACAATGAACGCATTTCAAGTTCTCAAAGGGAAATTAAATTAACAAGATAGGCAAATAAATATTGCTAAACAATTGTCTTTCAAACTGAATATTAATTGAAAATGAAGTTCAAAATACATTAATTATGGCGAAAGTTAAAAAGGGGAAAGTATTATTTACATGTTGGCCAAAACGGTCTATATAGCACAATTAGCAGTTCCTCAGAAAAAAAAAAACTTCATCTATAGTGAATTGACACTTGCAACACAGATATCATGGCTATAAAATTAAGTGCTTATAAAAAAAACAATTTCATATTTTTAGTTTTTAAGATGAAAAATTGAGATTTTAACAAATGTAAAATCTAAAGTTAAATGTCACGTCCTGTACAACGACTTACAATTGCGTAGTTAATACAGGAACTAAGAAAAATTATTGTTTAAAATCCTTATTGGATAAGCCAATGTTTTATCTACAAGTATAAAAAAATAAAACTGAATAAGAATTTTGCAAGGTTACAAAATCCGAATTGCCGACTACACAGCCAATAAAGGAACAGACAATTTTTCTAAAACTTATGCCAGGAAATTGTTAGACACTAAATGCATTACTCATGTTTTCACTGCAGCTAATAAGTCATCTTAAATGCAGCTAGCTCTAAAGAAAATTCAAAGTACTTACTGCCAAATGGAAGACATAAGTGAAAGAAAAAAACTTTCCTCAGCAAAAGCAGGAAGAAAACTTTAGGCTAGCTCATTAAAGACTCATTTTAAACTTCAAGAATTATAGCTGCTTAAAATGAAAACAAAACGGAAAAAGTTTGCGAGATAGATTTATCCTCGTAAAAAAAATATATGCTTTAAGTTCCTAAGTTTTCATATTTAGACTTCATATCTTTTGAGTAATATGATTAGGGCCAAGTTATTGTATAAAAAATTATAATAGGACCAATTTCACCAACACAGAAGTTTCATAGTCTCAAAAGTGATATCACATCATCAGATAAAGATTATTCTTTGCAGAAAAACATGCTTTTCAGGCGTAAGTTATGCAGAGGTTGTCAAAAATTAATCTCAAATTAAGAACCAAAAGATAAGTTAAACTGAGTTAAAAAATTCATCTTGAGTTCAAGATGCATGGTTCTTTCCTCGACAAAAGCTAGCCCTGTAGTGAATTGTAGCTGCATTGTCATCGCTTTTAATCCAATTCAGCAATAACGGATGCGTTCAGAGAACAGCCACTGGTGAATTTCTTAAGAATCGGAGAATCCACCGTGAAACACGCGAGAATTCGAGAATACACGTTGGTCTCGAACGCCTCATTGAATTCTCGGTGATATTGATGGATTATCCAATTTGGAGAATGTGAGCTCGCCTGATCGTCTTTCGGAACATTATTTTCTC
>JAHWFO010068141.1:420836-478574 GCA_023313115.1 Rhysida immarginata
TTTTTTTTCGAATTTTCGTTAAAAATTTTTACTGTATTAATTCTAAGCATTTTCTTGTGTTTATTTTTAAGATATTGCAAAATTTAATTTAATTTTTTGAGATTGTTCTGTTTACCTACAAGTGTAATTATCCCGGGCAATGCCGGGTAGCTTTGCTAGTCTTCTATATACGAGAGTGGGCTGAAAAGTAATTCCTCCATGGCTGTAACTTTTTTATTTTTTAACCGATTTTCAAAATTTATTTTGTATCTGATACTCACATTTCTCCTCTATGTAATGCACTATTCACTTTTCGACATAGTCCCTATTCCTTTCCACGCATTGTACAAACGCGTGACTAGTCGGGTGAACCCGTCGGAGAAGGATTCCGGGGTTGTCGTCGACACGAGGATTGAATGGCAGCTTTGGATCCTCTTCTGCAGCACGATAACGCCCGTCCGCACACGATCGCCACACATCAGAGGGGGTTGCAGCGCCTACAGTTCAATGATGAAAAATTGCAGTTCAAAAATAAAAGACTTTGCACCTTGCGACTTTCACCACTTCCCAAAGAGGAAAGAGCACCTTAAGGGGCATGAGTTGCGTTCTGATGACGAGGTAAAACCTGCCGTTCGGTCTTGGTGTCGACAACAATCCCGGAATTCGTCTCCGACGGGTTCACCCGATTAGTCACGCGTTGGCGCTATACGTGGAAAGGGATAGGGACTATGTCGAAAAGTAAATAGTGCATTACATAGAGGACAAATGTAAGTATCATATAAAAAAAGAATTTTGAAAATCAGTTAAAAAATAAAAAAAGTTACAGCCATGGAGACCTTATTTATCAATCGCCCCGTAGATTTTATAACCGATCAACTTCGGTTAGCTCAACTCATGCCAAGCAAGTTTAAACGCTTTTGGAATTGACTGTACAGAGTGATGCAGATAATTACAGGGCAGTATAACGGGAAGCCTAACCTCTCGATTGCAGGGGCCGGTTTGACATCAAATGATAACTGGTTAATTTTATTTTGGTAAATTTGTTTGTTTGGATATTCAATGCAAGGCAAAGATTGTACAATATAGATAATTTTCAATTGGTAACAATGCATAGAATTCCTGTTATTCAGGCTTTTCTTAGAAAAGAGAGTTCTTAGTACTTATAGCAGCCGCCTCGTAAGTTGAACGATCTTTTTGACATGCGCAGTAAATCATCTCTTCAATATGCTTAGTCTGAATTTTAGCCACTGTGCACTTGTTCTACTATAGTAATGGTGGAGATTCGTTGAAGCATGGAAAGCCTATTAAAAGTCTTAATATAAAACAAATTGCATTCGCGTCGACTATTCTACGTCATTTTTTTATTTATTAATTTCATTTATCTATTTAAAAGAAAAAACGAAAATAGAAACTAATAAATACGAAAATAATGTTTCGGAAACGAAAACGGATATTTCATGGAATAGCTTAGCGATTTAATTCCCGTTAACGTCTATTGGCTGGCATTAGAAATGACGTCATCCTGTCGTTCAACTTATGTGGCGGCAACTATAACAATTTCTTGAAAATCTTTAAAAATGATCAGTAACTGGAGATAATAGAGATAACCGTAGAGTAAGGATGGGCGATATTTTCTAAAATATCGTATTTCGATATATCATATAGTTTGATCATCGAGATTATATTTTCGATATTATCGCAAAAAATCAGATATTTATCACGATATATTGACAATTTTAAAACTCAGCTAAATTAATGCTTTTAATTTGAATTGTAGTCAAAGTAACAACTGAAAGTGAAGTGAATAAAGAAACAGTTTGAAAAACAATCAAAGTTTTACAACATCCTATATAAGCCTTACAAAAAAAAGTTAAGTGCACTGTCACAAATCAAAGCATCTCATCCCAAAAGTCATCACCGAGTGAACTTCAAAATAATAATTTGGAAATTCTTTCGGGTTTCAACCTATTACGACTTTCTGTTACAATATTGCCTGCCTGGGAAAACAATCTTTCCGCACGGATGTAGCACATGAAAGAAGATATTTCAGTCCTATTTTTGACGCAGTTTTATTCAAATTAGGAGCTTTTAATCGTCAAAACTTACTGTTATCATTGGAAACAATTTTTATATCATGATCACTTTCAGGAGTTGGTGTTCGACTTCTAATGCCTGTTGGTTTACTAACTTCACTTGCTTCAATCAAAGCTGATAAATTTTTATGACGGTTCCAAAAGTGGCTCTTTAAATTGATAGTGTTTCCACTAGTTTTCACTTGTCGGGTGCAAAGAATACACTGGAAGACGTTCTTGTTATCTCTTTTTTAGATCCATTTTGTCGTCACCTTGTGGGCGAAAAGGCGCCATTCTACAGTCCCCTACGTGGTGACCACACATAAGGAAATTATCATACTTTTAAGAAAATTTTTTAGCAAAAGACAATTTTGATTTTATAATATTTATTTGAATAAACGGCGTTGAATTAGATCACGAAATTCTAGTACATGCAAGATAATATTTAACGTAATATTTAAATAGTCAACTTACCACTTGGATGAAGAACTAATAACCCGTTCTGGTCAGATGCGAATTTAATGAATAATTAAAATGTAGAGCCTACTGTAGACTCACAATGTGATAAAACACAGCCAATCGCACAAAGTTGCTACTATTACAGCCAATCACATACTATATCTATGAGAGCCACGTCACACGCTTTTCATGAATCCGTGATTGAAAAAAAAAAAAAAAAAAAAAAAGAGATAAAATTAAAATAAAAGGAAATTTATACGTTTGTCCACTTTGATATTCAAAGTTTGAAAATCCGATATATCAGGAGAAAATATCATATCGAACGATATATTAGACCATTAAAATATCAAAAAATATCGAGGAAACAGATGATAAACTGTGACAGTGAAATATGTGTAAATCATGATAAACATGTAAGAAATATAATAGAAAGCTATGTTATGGAACAACAAATGAGAGAGAGAAAGGAATGCTTTGACAAATCTCCCAAAAGGGAGGCTAAAATAAATTAAATTAAATTAAAATATCAAAAAATATCGATATATCAAAAGTAAATATCTCGATAACGATAATATCAAAATATATCGCCCATCCCTACTGTAGAGTAGCAGACTAATGAGAAAGAGTGGAATTACGACGCAGGAAGCACTCCTTTAGCTCCGTGCTGTATTGAGCTAATGTTAAGCAAGAAATAGAAGGATCGGCGACCGCTAGACTACACAAAATTGATGAATGACCAAGTTTTGCTTCAAGACATCGAGAGAAAAGTGGGAATTGCAACAACATCAAGTGTACATCTAAAATAAGATTACGTGAGTAAAAAATTATTTAGACTAGCATTGGCATCCTTGGAGAAGTCCATCCATTGTGAGCCTTTAAAAAAATATTTTTCGAATTTTTAATAAGAATTATACTGTATTAATTCTAAGCATTTTCATGTGTTTTTTTAAGATAGGGCAAAATTTGTTCCAAAAAAAAATTCCGAGCCACACAGGGGTTATCACTTAGCCTATTTGGTAGCACATCAGATCCAAACATTTCATAAAAATACATTTTGACTATATTCCGTGGGAATGTGTATATTTTGAAAACTGAGATCCTGATGCTGCGATGATTGAACGTTCGTTTCCACGAGTTATTAATAATTATCATAGAATGATGATGCAGTGGCAGGACATTAATAAGGCGGTGTTTATTGAAGAGAAGGAATGAGTATTGGTCAGAGCAACTAAAACAGAAAAAGCTATATGGGCATTTGAACCATCTTAACAACGGGAGTTTCGAATAGAGCAAAAGGGTATAAGATCTTCTACGTCAAGGGCAGGAAAATCTTGAGTCTAAAGTATCTGGTAATGCTCCGCAATGGTAACGGCAAGCCAAGAAGAGTTTAGATAAAGTCCCGGTATATCACCTAGAATTCCTGTTTTTCGTATTTTTCGTAGGATGGATAGGCCCTTTGCTCTGTGTTGTATTGTTAGAGTTATTATTTAACAACTGGGAGTTATAATTTAATTTTTGAGATTGTTCTGTTCACCTACAAGTGTATTTATCCCGGGCAACGCCGGGTACCTCTGCTAGTCTTCATTAAATATCAAAGCCCGCTCAATCTTCTACATCCGTCGTAAAAGTACCGGCTAAGTCCATATGGAAAAATTCCTCGAAGTATCTTTAATTTCCACATACGAATTCGATACTCGAATTTATCGACTTTACTCCAGAACACAATATTCATTTCGGTTATTGCAAAATGTTTCATTATCTTACCGGAGCATTTAGAGCGGTTTCTTTATAGAGTACGGCTTAAACATACTTGCCTTTCGTCTTATTCCAGTCACTTGCTGGTTCTCCAACTTCTCGTTGCTAAATAAGCATGGTTATCTTTTTTCGTACGCGTAATTCTTTCTCGTTACGAAGAAATACGATGAGGTAATAAATAACTGAATTAACAAATTAAATTACTTAAACTCAGTCTTATAATTAAAATAATTTATGTTAAAAATTTACAAATTGTTACTGTTACTTGGTAAAGTTTTCAAAGCTTTAGCGTTACGAACCGAGGTGTTTCATGAAATCTCCGAGGCAAAGCCTTTAAAGACTGGCCCTTATACGAGAGCTTGCAAATCAGATATCAGTTGAGAACTGCATAAAAATGAGCTTGAGCTCGCTTCGAGGCCAGTCATCTCTCAGCCCGCCCAGGAAGGAAATTTTGGATGGCAAGTCGTCTTCCAACCAACGATGGTAAAGGAAACATGACTGCCAGCTTCGAAGTAAGGATCGGAACAGCCGTAAAAAAATTCATTCTCGCTGGAAATATGTCTCGGAAAGTAATTTCTTTAACTTATTTGGAAAGAATGCAGAACTTAAATAATAATGACGTTTCCTCTTTCTCATTGAATCCAGTTACACTGAGCCACCTCCATTGAACTAGGCAGCATTAGAAAACTTTTGGTTAAACATTATTCTGATAAAGATTAATCCGCATTAACTATTTCTCACGAGGTGTACGGAATAATGTCGACTGAACCATCTGCTGCTGTATTCTTTGTAGCTACTACGTTTTCTTGATCTCAATTCCTGTGTCATTTGTCTCACTTAGACAATGTATAACCAGACTCTCTTTGTGATAACAATTACATAAATTCTTTGATTGAAAGCCTAAATTTTGTTTCCATTCTGATAATTTGAATTATGTTTTACGAGAGTCGTGCTCTCCTTCCAATCAGAGTTTCTCGATTTTCTCCAGGGGAAATTTAGAAACGGGACTCTGTGTATTCTCTTCGTCATTATGTTCACTTCGGATTCGACTGATATGTGTTTGCTTAATGATAAATGATTTATCACTTATAATATTTTCTTGTTTATTCATCTATTATTGATATACAGCTCCATCCTGCTGTCATCTCATAAAACTCAGCGACTTCATCTCTTTATCTTCTACCTTATCTCTTTACTTTCTATCTCGTGGGATACAGACCTTCTTTCTGCAAATCAGATATCGAATCCACAAACGGATATCTTCAATTCCATAAGGATCCGCATTTCGACAACGCGGGCTTCAACAATCAGTCGAAGATCACGTTCTCTCTTAAGATATTTTGTAACGTATTTGTTTGCATTATTATTTTGCTGACAGATGATCAGGACTGTAGAATTTATTTGACTTTAATATTAAATATTTTTGATTTTATTAGGAACCGTCTCTTACTTTTTTCATGTGATTATTATAAATTAAAAGAATATTATATTAAAATACATAAAAGATATTTAATTATTTTGCGAAAAAAAATTTCAAAATAATGGACCAAATAGAATTTTGAATTGAAAATTAATCAGTAACTAGAAATTGCGCTTGCAAACAATTTCAGTGTAAATTACGGTGCCGGGCGATAGTCCAACAACGTGGCTCTCAAATCGAACACAACTGATGGTGGCGCCATAGTATTACACCATCGTAACAGAACTGTAAAGTCGTCTCATGTTATCTGAATCAATCCTCCGTATATAGTAGGCGGAAACATTTGTCGAGCCTTTCATATTCTTGGGCTCGTGCGTGGGCTCGTGTAGTATTCTGCTTTTGCATGATTGTCACTCTTTGTTCGCCCCACGTATGGTCAAGTCTCTGCATAATGTCTTGCATACGAATACTTAAGAACTCACTAATGTCTACGCTTACCAAACGTCCACATGTGGTAAAGTTACCTAGTCCTCCATTCTTAATTCCACTAATCGCCTTTCTATTGTAACATTTCAATTATTTAAACATCATTTATGGTTATATTTATTTTAGTTGATTAAGGCACCAAATATAATGGTGTGCAAAGTTATTTAATACTTCTATTAATCACACCATCAAGTATAATTAAACGTTAAAAGTTAAGTTATTTTATTATTTAAATTTGACTAGGTAAGAATTACTTCAAAACTACTAGTTTATCAAGAGATAATCACAACATTTGTGAATAAAATTAAATTATAAAGTTAAAAGTTTGGCATATAGTATAGTGGATTTTAAGTTTTAAAAGTCATTGCATTGTGTTAAATTTTAAGAGGAAAGAATTAAAAACAATTATATTCTAGAAATTATATATAAAGAAATTTAAAATTACATCACGGCCAAAAGGAAGATTAGAAGAAATACTATAAGCAAAAATATAAAATGAATTTAGAAAGGTTAAAATGTCCTAATAGAAATTAATTTCAGCCCCAGTGGGGATAGATTGGCACACAACAGTTAAAAGGAACTAGATAACATTTAAACAGATGAAGATTGGGAGTTACTTCCGGAGAAGAGATGATCTAGCAAGGCCAAAAAATTCTGAATCATAGTCAATCAGGAATATGTCCATCTCGACAGAAGTGGGTAAATATGAGGAAAAAGAAGCTTACATATCCACTGCAATAAGAAACTGAGTTATCAAATAGCTATTATCTTTGAAGTTCTTCAGAAATTCCATGTGAAAAGTGAATGCTGTGGTGGCCAATGTAGATGATGTTTCCCGCTGCTGGAACTGGAGCCGATGATATGGGGGCACCTTTAGATAGAAAAACAGGCAGGGTGCCCAGGCGCACATGTGGTAGAAGTACGGGCAGCCCTCATGGATTGCACCACCTATGTAAACGCCTCAAAAAGAGGCCAGTCCGCCCACCGGTGGGTCATTGATGTCGAGGGGAAAAGTGAAGAGGTACGATATTGTATTCGCGTCCCCTTCGATGACCTTACCGAGACGCTGAGATGATGAATAACGTCTCCGAAACGTAACTGGGCCCAGCCGTGGTCACTCGAGCTAGAGGAAAGACCTGAGATGGAAGGTGCTTCTCCTCCAGATGGCAGAGCCTGGCAGGTGGAAACTAGCAGATCGCTGCTGACGGGCCAGCCAGAGCTCTCTGTTCATAAATGCGATGGAAGTGGCTAGGTACAGCTTAAATGCAGCACCGGTGGAACAGTCTATCAGATATCACACTGACTGGATGGAGAAGACAGCCAGACCAAAGTGCGATGAAAGGCTATCCCAGATGGACCGTGCGAATGGGCACTCGAAGAAAACATGATCGACGGATTCAGGAGACCCACAAAACAGGCAACCAGCAGAAGCGGGTACTCCCCACTGATGTAAACGCTGGAGAGTATAGAATTCATGGTGCAGCAGGAACAGAAAATTGGCCCAGATGGGATGGGGAAGGAGGAAGACCGGGATCAGAGCAGCCATTCCGACCGAAACAAGATAACGCCAGATGTTAGACAGCCCCAGGCCTCCTCCATCAAAGGGGATAAAGAACAGTTTCGCACGAATGGGGTGACAGACTGCTGCATACCCTCAAGTATAGTCCACAACTGCACCGTGCAAGTTCTTCAAACGCTGAGGAGATGGTAAGGCGAATAGGCATTTTGATGTCAATAAAGACAAGATGTGCCTCTTGACGAACCTCGCCTTGACAAACATCGAGGTGGTAAAACGAAAGTTTCTGCCAAGGCAAGACAAACATTTATCAATTAATTGCTGCCAGTGACGAGAGTTCATGTCCGGTAGAAAGGAGAAGACGTCAGAACCAACTCATGTCCCTTAAAGGGCTCTTTATTCTTTGGGAAGTGGTGAAAGTTGCAATGTGCAAAGTCTTTCATTTTTGAACTGTAGGCGCTGCAACGCCTCTGGTGTGTGGCGACTCGTGTGCGGGCGGACGTTATCGTACTCCAGAAGAGGGTCCAAAGCTGCCATTTAATCCTGGTGTCGACAACAACTCCGGAATTCCTCTCCGACGGGTTCACCCAACTAGTCACGCGTTGGCGCAATGCGTGGAAAGGGATGGGGATTATGTCGAAAAGTGAATAGTGCATTACATAGAGGACAAATGTGAGTATAAGATACAAACAGAATTTTGAAAATCGGTTAACAAATAAAAAAATTACAGCCATGGAGACCTTATTTATCAATCGCCCCTCGTAAAAATGACACTTAAAAACGTTCTTTATGCATCAAATATGCGAAAAAATTTAATTGGAGGAGCAAATATAGATATAGCAGGGTATAAGATTATATGGTATAAAAATAAAATGAAAATTTTCCGTCCAGATGGGACATATTTTTTTATAGTGCATAGAAAAAATAAATTATATGTATTAGAAGCTATAGTATATCCTTCTGTAGATCATAATCAGCAAAACGATCAATATGCACTTAATACAAATGTAGATATATAGTTAATTCATAGAAGACAGGCTCATATAAATATACCCATTATTAAGAATATGAATAAGATTAATTGTGTTTATGGAATTGAAAATTTAAAAGGTAAATTAAATAATTGTAATACTTGTAGAATTAGCAAGTCAACAAGTACTTCCTTAAAAAAGGATTATGTAAAACTAACGAAAAGACCATTAGAAAAAATCCATATGGATGTATAGGGGCCAGCTCCTTGTAAATCTCATGGAGGTAGTTCATATTTTTTATCTATGATAGATGACTATACAAGAATGATGCATGTCTATACTATAAAACATAAAAATGAAATATTTAGCTGTTTCAAATCTTAACTAAAAAAAGTAGACAGACAATTAGGAACAAAAATTAAGTCTATTAGGACAGGTAACGGATTAGAATTTTGTAACCATGAATTTGGAAATTATTTAAATAATCTAGGCATTCAACATGAAAGAACCTCTATATAGAGGGTGTCCGGAAATAAATGGTAAATATTCATACACGTTAGAGAACATGTATAAAGAAGCATTTTTATTCCTATGAACATGGTGTCGCAAGCCAACCACCACAGAGATATAGGGGGATTAAAGTATGTTGCGCTGCCTAAATGTTGGCTTCCCGCGAGCTATTAGGCAATGTGGTGCAGCCCATATTGAAGCCTACAGACCTCAGTCGTGACCACCGAGAGAGAAGGCCTTCGCAATGAAACTGAATACATTGTTGCATCACATAGATAGTGCATTGTTATTCGTATTTCTACCAATAATAAGCCCTGAATTTGCACTATCTATGGTGATGTAACAATGTATTCAGTTTCATTGCGGAGGCCTTCTCTCTCGGTGGTCACGCCTCAGTACTCACGGGCTCTTAATAACTGCATCAACGATCTCATTTGTGAGGGTTCAGGTAATAAGCTTATTTGTGAAATGGTCCTGATTGTGTAAATGTATGCAAATCAATACGTGTGCCACGACCTCCAGTGACATTTTAAGGTATTAAAGGTTTCTGGAGTGTCGTGACAGGGGCAGCCATTCGAGCATACATTGACATCTCTTGTACACTTGTGGGCTGCACCACATTGCCTAGTCGCTCGCGAGATGCAGCGCAACATACTTTAATCCCCCTGTATCTCGGTGGGGGTTGGCTTGCAACACCATGCTCACAGAAATAAAAATGCTTCTTTATACATGTTCTCTCACGTGTATGAATATTTACCATTTATTTCCGGACACCCTGTGTATAATCAAATAAATATAGGAGGGTACGCTAAATTATATTTGGTTATCCATATTCTGCCCAAAGCACAAAATTCTAAATTAAGTCAAGAATTCAATTCTTTAATTGAGATGTAAAAAGTAATTCAATTCTTTAATTTTACTCAAATACATGACAATAAATGATACTCTGCCACAAAAAAGGGTCAAAATTTATATTAAAATTATTTCAATGAAAAATATTTAAGAAATTAATTAAGATATGAAGACTAAAATCTTTTATTGTTACAATAAAATTATCCGGTTAAAGTTTAATAATAAAAATAATTCCTTTATTGTATTGTATTGTATTGTATTGTATTGTATTGTATTGTATTGTATTGTAGCAACAGGCATCTCTCGTCCACGAACTCTATATACGAGAACATGGAAAAAAGAAATTGCTACCAAACGGGCAAAGCCCAAAACGGGGTTAATTTATGGGTTAGATAAAAATGTCGGCAAGATTGAAAACGTTAGTTGAAAAGTCGTAATCATTATACGTATAGCTGTACTAATTTCATCGCAGGATCAATCAATCCGGCGTAAGAAGAATAATAACGAACAGATAATTTTAATCTATTTCCCCTAATAACTCTAGAACAACGAAGTCCTATTGAAGCTAAAGAATTTGATGAATTAACACGACTATTAAGAATATTCGCAAGAAAATTGATCATATAACATGTTCCTAATCTATCGAGAGACCAATAAGACAATTGATCCCTCACAATACCATCAGAACTACCAAATTCTTTTTCGCAATACTTAAACAATGCATCATGAGACTTCATTAATTTTAAAAATTTTCTATTAGTGAAGCCTGGGAACGAAATAGGAAAATCATAAAGAATTTTAGGCAAAACAACACTTAAATAAATAGAACAGATAATACCAGGTTGACGATAAAAAAAAAGCAAGACGCCTGAGACAGCCCACTCGCCTCGCCACTTCTAAATTTAAAGAATCAATATGGGTATTAAATGTACCATTTGAATCATACCAGACACGAAGATCTCTGATAGTAGAATCAGCAGGAATTAAAGTATTTCCAACATAATATTTAAGACTTATTTTCATTGTTTTACGAGAGAACCTAATAATTTTCGATTTATTTATATTAATCTTTAAACCATTATCGGAATACCAATTATTAACCTGAATAATTTTGGTCTGAAGAGTCAATGCATCAATAGATGATGAAATTCTATTAAAGATTTTTAAATCGTCAGCGAACATAAGAGCTGAAACAAACAATTTAAATCGCAAATAAAGAAATTAAATAGCAACGGGCCTAAAGGAGAACCCTGAGGTATACCACTCATAATCGAACCAAAGCAACAATTGCCTATAGCATTAGTAATACAAAACGTCTGTTCTGCAACATAGAATGAAGCCATTTAATGGTTAGATGATGAATGCCTAAATAATTTAACTTTGTCAATAACAAAGAGTGATTTACGGAATCAAATGCTTTAGCAATGTCGAGATAACAAACATCCAATTGACTCCTTTCATCCAAAGCAATCGCAATTTCAGATGAAATGCGATGCAAATTCGTAATGGTGGACCTACCGGGAGTAAACCCATGTTGATTGTCAATCTGCAGACTCCGATATTTCCTTCTGAATTCTTTAAAAACAAGTGACTTTATGATTTTAACAGGAAAAGGCAACACTGAAATCGGGCGAAAATTATCAGGACTATTTGGAACCTTAGGCAACGGAACAACTTTAAAAGTTTTCCAAGCTGCCGGATAAACTCCTTTCTGCAAAGATAAATTAAAAATCACCACTAACGGTACAGCTAACACCTCCAGACAACCCTTAAAAACAAGGTCAGGGAGTTTACCTAATGTTATAGAGCTACTAGCTTTAATATTTTGCCAACATTTAATACTTGAGATGCAGAAATTAAATTAATATCATGATTATAACAAGAATTGTTGCCAAGGTTAATTAAATAGTCCAAAGCAACCTGGGTTAAATTAAATTCTCTATTGTTATTAAAAGATTGCTCAAAATGAGACTTTTTGACGAACAATTTATTAGTAATATTTCAAAACTTTTTCGGATCATTATTGATATCCTCAGATAACTTTCTAAAATAAGAATTATAATCCTCACAATATTCATGCTTAAAGAGTGTCATAAAATTTTTGAATTGCACATAATAACTAATATCTTTTGTTTTTTTAAATAATTTATGGAACTTCTTCATTAATCTCCAATAATTTCGTGTCGGAGAGGAAACCCACACAGGAAAGTTGTACGAGATTGGTTATCCTTTCTTAATGGAGCCAAATGTCTAAAGGCATTATAAATAAGATTAAAAAAATCATTCCAACAAGAATCAACATCAGTATAATTAGCAAAATCATCCCACTGATAACTCTCTATAAAAATCAGCCTTAGCATAATCAATACCCGTACTAATCTTCTTGAGGTCAACAGGACCAATATTAGTAACAATATGTAATGAAGGATGAAAAACATCTTCTTTCACCAAACAATTAAAAGCATTCACTACTTCAATTACATGATTGGAAAAAACTTTATCAAGAGAACTACCAAATTTATTATAGATATTATTATAATCATTTAATTGATATTCAACGAGAAAAAGTTCCATAAAACTTAAACGCTCTTTTGAATAATAAGATGACACCTTGCTATATTGATTGTGATAATTAAAGTCACCGAGAAGTAAGTTAACTCCAATCGATAAGCCATGCATAAGATTGCCTAAATCAGTAAATACCTGTTCAAATTCTACCATACGAACGTTAGGAAGAACATAACACAAAAATACAAAAAGATCAACACACCGTCCCAACATACGATTAAATTTCTTTGTGGGAACTCTCACTCCAACAATGTCGATTGAAAAGGTAATAGAAGGTATATAAATACGTTCAGAATATAAATTAGTTGGCACTGCTATTAAAACTCCTCCTCCTCTCCTCCCATCTAATCTATCAGTCCGATAAATTGTGAAATAATCAAAAAATAAGCTGTAATCAGAAATTGTAGAGTTTAACCAGGTTTCTGAAAGACATAAAATATAAGAGTTAAATTTATAGATACTCATTGCTAAACCAACCAACTTGGTGCGCAAACCCCTAACATTCTGATAAAAAATATTAAGTTTCATTATTATTATTCTCTACTGAATTCTCCTCCTGGAAAACCTTCAATTGATCATCATTTAGTTTACCGAAAAACTGCTTCACTAAAATACCCTGTGGCCATTTAACAGAATCCAAAAAAATATCCAACTCAGCATTTTCAATAGCTACATAAAACGAATTATAATTATCAAATTTAGTTTTTAATTGAAAACAATTAATATTAGTCATGACAGAAAAATGAAGTTTCAAAAACTCTCTAATATCTTCACCAGATGTCTCGGTCGAAAGACGTGACAAGAATAATTTTGTTACCTGTGATCCCTTAGGACGACTAACAACTTTTAATTTTAAATCAGTATAATTGTTATTATTGCCTATTACTCCCTTAAAAGTCCTTTGTGCCCTTACTTTCTTATTCATCACATTACTTTTCCCTTGTAAATTAGCCATGTCTCCATTACTAATGGAATTTGCAAGCACATTTGAAAAAGAATTTGAATTTATTATACTTTTATCACCTTGAGTTGCTACATTCGTAAACTCATTTAAACTCTCTCTATTGAGCCCTGAATTGATAATGGGAGAACAAGAAACCTTAGGCTGAGAATTCATTTCAGTAGCATATATAAAATTTAATATATCATCGCCTGTCTTACCATAACCCTCAACTAAACTTACTAATCTTAGATTATCAAGGCAGGATGCAATACGCTGCAACAACTGTACAAACCTTTGCATAATTTGCTCAAAAGTGTTTAAACTCGACTGCAATTCTTTTAATACACTCAAAACACTAATTTTACTCAAGTTATTAGAATCAAACCGTTCAGACTTATCTTTTGGCCTCTCTGCTTCGGAAGTAATAGAAGAAGAATCATCAGCTGAATCGCCGGCTTCATTCATTGAATAATAATTAGAATATTATGACAAAGTTAAGTCAAGAAAGATTAATTTATAACTTAATCTATTGACATGTAAAAATGAGGATTGACCCAAAATAAACTTATGGCAAAAAAATCATATTATGTAAAAGGAATAATGTGATGTAAGAAATACTCGAACATCATACTATTGCAGTGGATAGTTCGGCAAAGACGAAACCAGAATTAATACACCATCTTTGAGCAATTAGTTGTAGTGACCTGAATTTGACTAGGTTGGCTGAAAAGCACTTCTGAAACGGTGTTCCAGTTAGCACGGTGTTCCTCGATCTGTATAATTATATTCATCACGAGTATAAGCCTGTGAGTAACTGATGATCACAAACTGATGATCATTCAGAGCAACCTAGGAAATTTGGATTAAAGATAGGTTACAAAGATTATAATAAACTCATTTTAGTTATACGACCATTTTGTATTGTTATTTTATCAAATTGGTTACATTGTTAAGTTAAAAATTAACTTGACCTCTAAAGTCTTTGATTATTAATTAGAAAATATTTTGGAAAAACCCGTTTTCATTGACATATTTATAAGAATTTTAAAATTTATTGAATAATCAAAATTGATCCTTGATCGAGTGGAAATAACTTATAGGATATGTCTGGACATTAATTCAGATACTACATTGGAGACTAAATTTTTTATTCTTTACATTTCTTGTTAGTTGTAAATTATCACTTAAAAATTCAATCTAAAATACTTTTAGGTGAGGTAGTATGGGTGATTGTAAGCAAAAAAGTTCATATGAACAAGTGTCCGAATTTGAACGCTAACTGAGATATAAAAAGAAATAAAAACCCCGCCACCGAGATCAACAAGTTAATAACTCAGGTTCTTTAAAATCTCAGATGTAGAAATTTGGAGAATAATACGGTAAAAAAACTGTGTATATCGCTAAAATTTTCTCGAATTCCAATGAGTAGTTTCCGAGTTACGCACTCAACATAGTAAAACGTGCTGTTTAGAACTCGATGTGAGCACTGTTAGGATTTTGAATGCATAACTCGGAAACTACTTGTTGGAATACGATCAAATTTAAACGGTGCACACACTTTTATAGACTCTATTATTGCCCTAAATTTCATCATCCTAGATTTTAAAGAACTTGCATTATTAACTTGTTGATGTTGGTGGCGGGTTTTATGTTTCTGTTCATATCTCAGTTAGCTTTCAAATTCGGACCCATGTTCATATTAACTTTTTTGCTTAGAATCACCCATACTACCTCCCCTAAAAGTTTTTTATCTTGAATTTGAATCACCCTGTATGTGACAGTTAAAAAAATGAACATTAGTGGAAGCCTATAAGGGAAACAACTACAGTTCAATACATTCTCATTAATTTTTATTAGGAAAACAAAAAAATAAATGATAAACAATTATTAATAAATAACTAGAAGTTACCCTCTGTCACGAGAGTAACATAAAATGTTTATCTAGTATTCAAGTAAATTCACAATAGCTAGACAGCAGACTGAATTACACAAAATGAAGTCGATGCTGGGCTCCAGTTAGGTGGCAATTATATTGCAAAGCCCTAAAGGGCATATTCATAGAGGGAAATGTTCGATAAGACCCCTTGACCGATGTCCAATTGTCCATATAAGACTGTTATGAAAAACAGATAATGTTTTAGCTAATGAGGTGCCAGAAAAAAAGCTTCTGCGCTTGCACTTTGGATACCGCACAGGAAGGCGGCGACGCATACGGCTTTTAGGTACCGCAAAAGAAAGAGCAACTGCATGAAACAATAAACAATTGGATTAGTAACGACGATGTCAGCGGAAAAAGTGACGTTTCGATCGCAAGGAGATCGAAACGTTGAAAATAAAAATAAAGAGTTTATTAAGAAGAATAGAACGTTAGGAGAGACGGAGAAGCCGACCCCTCGAAGAATGGAGAGGAGCGGGCGACTCCATTGGAGTGAGAAAAGAGAAGACGGAGAAGGAAGGTGGAGAGCGAAGGAGAGAGAGATAGAGAGGAATGAGTTTTCGACCAAGAAGGTCGAGGAAAAGAAGGTCTCCGAAGAGGAAAAAGACAGAAAATTTGCGTCTTGGTGCGGGTCACGTCAAAGGATTAGCCGAGCTACTGCAGCGAGAAATGCATGTGAGGATTCAACGCTGGACCGAGAGGCCGTAAAAGCGGACCCCGAGGAGATTAGGAACTTTGGCAGCCAAGTAACCCAAGCGGTTGCAGAGACCGAGAGGAGTGAGAAATTGCAAGCGGCAGCGTGCAGGTTGACTTCAGCTGATGCGCGTTGCGCGGCTTGCGATAGGCAGCGTGCCCGATCATCTAACCGTAAGTGTAGCTCTCGGCTTTTTAATGTAGTGAATAACTTAATACTTTAATTTTTATAATGGCTAACAATTCAACCTAGATATATCACTGCTAGGATTTATTCTATGTTAAAGATAGCGGTTCGTTTTGGCAAGGGCGCCTACTCTTCACCAAAGAAGCGGTAATGATAGTGTATGTACTAATTGTGTTACATTTGTTTTTGCATGTGTTCGCTGCAACGTGTGAACAGCTAAACCCGCCGACCTATCACCCCATTCATTGTGGAGGCTAGACAGCATTCCCTCACTCAAGGGCCCACGAATCGTGCTACTTTCTACACGCCGGAATCCAACCTCGTTAGGACGAACGTCCGAGGCAATTATACAAGTGACAAACAGTAAGATACGTATGCTTAAATATCTTAATGACTTGAAAGCTCATCTCTTTAATCGCTACTATCTAAAAGTTAATTAAAAAGACTTAACATTGATAATCTAGTTATTGAGGCGATTGCTAATGCCAATTTTTTTATTCCTCCGGACAGATTGGAGCTCCCCACTCCCCCCATAGTGGGGCATGGACCCTTCCTGGTCTTCGAAGGAAATTTAAAGAAGTTCCCTCTCTTGAACTAAAGTCTAATTCATTAATTAGAAAATTTTCTTGTGTAACTAAAATAAGATGGACTAAATATGATTTATTGCAACATTGTTTGATAGATATCATGTAACTTTTCATGAAGTATTAAATTATTATTTATTTGTTCACAACGTCTTCCCTCCTAACTCTGCCGTCACTAAACAACGTAAAAAGTTGTGACAGACGTGGACCGCCTAGCTAATAACAAATTATCAGACACTATTTTAATATCGATTTCCTTAAATCATCAAGTAACCTAAATTCACTAATATATCTCACACTATAATCTGGTTTAAATCCCACGATAACGTCTTACACGCATTACTCTTTAGCTCACAACTCCTTTACCACGATCGACCAATGTTTTACAAGTCATATAAACGGATATTACAGTGGTTCACTTGACTTACCAGTATCTGATCATCTTCCAATTTACTATATCTACAATTCATTTTTAGCACTACCAAATGTCCCTACAGCTATCAGATACAGATTAGTTTCACCTCCTCGTTTAATAGTTTTTTAGTCGTTTCTCCTACTTACTAAATGGGCTGAAATTTTTGGCAACACCTCTGAAACTAACTCACTTTTTGAAAAGTTCTGTACCCATTTTCGTCTTGGTTATGATCGCTACTTTCCTTACGTCACTCCCACCCCTCGAAAAGCTGATAAACCATTCCGCAAACCCTGGTTAAACTGTTATATCCTTCGTCAAGTGGCTCATAAAAATGCACTATACCGCAAATACCGTCGCAATCCTAACCCTCAAACAAGCAAAAGATTCCGTACTTTTTCTAACCTGCTGCGAAATATCATCAAAATACCAAATGCAACTTCTTTGCGCAGCTATTTGGTAAAACTTACTCTAATAAAAGTAAATGGAAAACTAATAATAATCTTCTTCCATGCTCTCAGTCTACGTACTCGCCATTACCAGATCCTCGAAACCTATCCCCATCCGTACTATCTGACTTCCTTAAAATTCTTCTACCCTCTCCTCCCCAACCCCAATTCCCCCTCCTTCTTATCCTTTAAATTCCCCATCATCTTCTCTCTCTTTCTTTGCCACTCCGACTACCCATGAAGAGATATCTAAAGTTATCAGGCAAATAAAATCTTCATCTTCCCCCGATCCTTTAGGCTTTCGTTCCGATGTTATCATTGCAGTAAACACTACCATATCACTTCTTTTGGCGCATAAATTTAACATTTCACTTACCGCAGGCTCCTTTCCTAAATCTCTTAAAACGGCTAAAATTATCCCCATCTATAAAAATGGGAACCATAATGATTACCATAATTATCGCCCAATCTCAATCTTACCGGTATTCTCTAAAATTTTTGATAAACTTCTTTTTTCGCTTGTCCAATTATATTCATAACAATAAACTATTATTGGCAGCTCAGCATGGATTTTCTCCTAATAGTAGTATAGATACGGCTTGTTATGAACTAATCGAATACATATCTCTTCACATGTCCAAAAATAACTTTGTAGTTGCTCTATTCTTAGATTATACCAAAATTTTCGATTCGATAGGTCACCACAATTCAAAAACTCTCCTCTATCTTTAACGTTCGTGGCCCCACAATTCATTGGCTCTCCGATTTTCTTGCTGATCGTTCCTATTACCTACATGCCCACGATATCACATCATCATTACTAACTCGTAACATGTCAGAGTTCGTCGCCAGCATTACGAACGGTTTGGCATGCATTTTCAATTCGTTGTCGCAGATCCATAATGTTAGGAACTTCTATGCTGTAGACGATCGTTTTAACATGACCCCACAGAAAAAAGTCCAAAGGATTAAGGTCGGGTGATCTTGCAGGCCAGGCTACCGGTCCAACTCGACCTATCCACCGATTCGTGTATGTGGCATTAAGGTGTGCTCGCACAACATGGCTGAAATGTGCTGGAGCGCCATCATGCATGAACCATATGCTAGATCTTATCAAAAGAGGAACATCTTCCAGTAATTCTGGCAATGCATTCTGCAGAAACAAAAGACACGTTCGCCCAGTCAATCGTGGCGGCAACACATAAGGGCCATTTAAGTTATTTCCGACAATTCCACACCAAATGTTCACGGAGAAACGCTCTTGATGCGCTCGAGCTCTGGTAACATGCGGGTTAGCATCTGCCCAATGGTGCTGGTTGTGACAATTTACGATTCCTGTCCGGGTGAAGGTTGCTTCGTCCGTGAAAAGCATCTGGCTGAGACAACTAGGGTCTGCAGCATGACGACCTTGTATATATTGGCAAAATCGTTGTCGGTGTGGATAGTCCGTTGGGTTCAGTGCCTGAACCAGTTGCAGGTGGTATGGATGCAAAAGCTGACGGTGAAGAATGCGACAAACAGATGAGTGCGGAATGTGTATCATGGAAGAAATACAACGGGTGCTTGTCTGTGGTTCATCATGTATGATTGTGCCACAGGCCGCCCTTGTCCTCCTTGATGGCCAAAGGAACTACGCTCCCTCAAATGTCTGTCGACAGATACAAATTTTCGGTTATTTGGCAAACGTCTATTTGGAAAGCGTTCTTGGTAGAATCTTCTTGCTTTCACAGCATTTCCATCCGCAAGACCATACATTAGGTAAATGTCAGTGTATTTTGGACTGGAATACGTGTACATGACTTTTTTTTACGTAAATCGTAAAGCGTATGTCAAAGCACGCAAACGTTCTTAAATTGATATTCCTAGTGGATGTACAGTAGTGAAACTACAGTAATGGAAACAACCGTACACAACTAATGGAACAACCCTAAGATAGGTTTAAATGGAACAAACCACTCAACCTAGTGTTGGGTCGAAACGCTGGAACTGATAAAATATCGTCCGCTAACTACCATGCTTCCCTACTGTATGATATTGGATTACTCGCAAACAAATCGTTTCCAGACAAAGTGCTATAGAACATTTTCGTCTTCTTTTAACCTGAAGAATATGTCACTAAATTTATTGTACATAATTTTGAAACACCCTGTATAAGTCACTAATACATTCACCCTCTGCTATGGTGTACAATTTTGGGGTTCCACTACAAATTCTAATCTTCTACCCTTTTACTGCCTACAAAAATGGTTCTTATGAACCCTACTTAACATTAAAATACCCAACTCTAATGGGCTATTAGGCGTTCTAACCATCTATCAGATTTACATTATTCAACTCTGTACATTTGTCTACAAAATTCTGAATAATCAACTAACTCTCTCAACATCTTTTGAAATATCTTACCAGCACACTCTACACTCATATTCCACCCGATTATCAAACCTAATATGTCTTCCCCTTACCAAAAATAATTATCAACGCCACTGCATCTCTTATATAGGAATTAAATGGTGGGGCACTTTACCTGAGCAAATTCGCACATCCCCTACGAGCTCAGCATTTAAAAAGCTATTAAAATTCTTACTTCTAACTAACAAATTACCTACTAACATCTTTTAAACCTTTTTTTTACTACCTATAATAGCCCTTTATTTGCCTGTTTATTTTCCTCTAATATTTCTTTTCTCTGCATATAATATTTTACTGCACCTTTCTGGACCATTCTTGGTACAGCTTGTCCTCCAGAAAAAACTTAATAATAGTTATAAAATATTTTTTTCTCTTTTTTCCTTTTTTTCCCATTTATCCCCGTAATCCATGCTATATTCTGTATTATAATACTAACAGGAATTTAACGCCCCCTCCAGAGACCACACAAGTCGGCCCGCTGGCCATACAGGCTTCAGAGAGGGTTCATTGTAACTGTTCACCCCTTTTTAAATAAATAAATATTACTAATCAAAGCTTAATGCGTGGAATGTAAGAGAACGCGAACAAAAGAGAGAAAAAAATTGTTAGCTACCTTTGTTGCCAAATACTGCGCCCAAGTCTTTTTCGACAAGATCATGCATGCTCCAGGGAACTACAATGTCAACTAACTGTTCTGAAGTTTTTTCGGGTGGAATTGTCCGCTTAACCAATGTATAGCTTCTGCAACGGGTACTTGCTGCACGAAAGCCGGCAGTGGAAAGGAGCTAAACACGGGCCAAAACTGGATGTCTCGGGAACGACCAACCTATGTCGCTAATGATGTGTCGAATCGGGCGTCCTACCCCTTCGCTCAGGCAAACCACGAAAAGCTCTGCTACGAAGCTCTGCCGGTTCGGACGGAAGGCATAAATGTTTGGCTGAATTTCCTTAGGCGTCGTAGTGGCGACACTTATCAGAGAGACGGCTCCACGATGAGCGAGAAATTACCACGTTTCTTTGCGATCACCATGCACATGGAATTCTTGTGGGCCCGTAAATCTAAAGATTTCACAGTCAGCATTAGTCATACACAGTTTTGCACTAGCAACAGCGGAGACCCTGAGACCCTGCCAGCTCCTTTCTTGGCTGGGACTCGAGTTCATAAGGGATGTCGACTCGAGTTTTCCTCGTCCCCAGCCGTAGCAAACTCTTATTGAACAACTACAGTCGAACGATCGTTCTCCAGCTCTGTTAGCTTGGAGCGTACCTCCTGCTCCTCCAAAGGCTCGCTCAATTCTCTTCCAATTTCTGTTCCTCTCAAATTACACGCCGCACCAAAGTCAACACCCCCTTTCTTTTCCTTTTTCCGCGCCTACGCTTTGCCCTAGCTGACGTATGCACTATCTTCAACAACGAATGAAGACATTTTCTCTCAATAGATATCAACACGGCTTCGCTTTCTTTAGCAATTTTCGTCTTCGGTTTGCTATGCACAAAGGAAGGCGAAACCATCACGATATGACGCGACAGTATGTCTGTATGAATTCCAGATCAGGGTGAATAGAAGAATTTGATATTGTCCAGTCCAAAGATAAAAATTTGGAGAAAACCTAATATCGTTTTCTTTACTTTTGATAGCAACTGAAATTAAACTCATTCTATCCGGCGATAACTTTCTGAATTTTCCCGATATTTGCTTGAGCTTTTTATAAGAGTAGCTCTACACTTTTGGCTAATAAATTATGCAAAATACATTTTCGTAACGCATGCGTAATTAACCCTTTCATGCACGTATTAAGGAAATACAAAATACTAAAAATTTGGTAAATGCTTTTTATTATTACACATATTTAACATGTAAATAAATTGGCAAAATTAAAAATAATGTATTTATTCAACAATGAAACTATAGTTTCATACCGAAACCACTGTGCACGTATGCGCTCATGGACGTGAATGGAAGGGAATAAAACAATTTTTTGACGGAGTTAGGCATAGTCCTACATTGCAAACAGAACAATACCACCTTGTTCTGTATGGCTCTTTTGACGTACTACAGAGTGCACAACGTCTTGACTGTCCATGAACGGGCATATGTTTGGACTGGTCCAAACGCAGTTCTTTTGGCACGTGCTGTTTGAAGGTATTGACTTCAAGGCTTTCTCTTTTTCTACCTTGACCCTCTTTAGATGTATTGGCTCCTACTAAACCGGCTATAAACTCATTCTGTAGTCTTTGAGAGTTATTCTGTCACTAGTTTTACCCTTGTATATTATATATGAATTAACGACAGCCGTGTCAAGGAAATGCCAAAATAATCTAGGCCACCATTTTTTACTCTTTCTGTCCACGTCATAGTAAGATTTCAGCATGTCTGCTTTATCTACGCATCCCATACATCTTCTGTACTCTTGCACGATTGTTGGGCACATGATGTCAGTTATGGTGCCATCTCTTTCTCTCTTTCCAACGACTGAGGCTGAGGAAGGTGAATGGATCGAGGAAATCAATTGGACAACCCTTTTATCTTTCCATTTTACTGCACTAACACCATCCTTTGAATACCAATCCCACTCTCCCCTTTTCAATTCTTTATCATTTTTGAAAGGTTATCTTCAGAGTCACTGCTAGACTCTATATCAATAATAGCCTCTTCGGCTGCAGGTTGAAATTCCTCATCAGAGAAATAATTTTCAATGATTTCAACATTTTCAGAATATAGTATATCTTCATCAATATTTGCATCCATTTCTGATTCACCATCTGATGGAATAATTTCAAGTAAATTCTGAATTTCATCAGAAGTATAATTCGTGATATCAAGATGCTTAGCCATCCTACATGTGAAGAAAAGAATAATAAGATGACTTTGAAGCATAGTGGTTTCAATATGAAACCACCACAAAGAAAAACTTATCCCAACCGTATTTATACAGAAAATAAAGAATTTATGCATTTACCTAAAAGATAAGATGTTGTATAATAATAAAAAAGTAATTATATATCTGGTTTTGTAAACTTTACAATCTATCAGGCGTTTGTATGTTCTTCGGTATATATGTGGGCTCAACAATGAAAATCGAAAGTTTTGAAATATTTTCAAATCACATTTTCTATTTTTTTTCTCTTGGTTTTAATTTTCCGTCACTAGATGGCACGAGTAGTAACAAGAAATGAGGTGGTTTCATACTAGAATCACTGTGCAAATCAGGAAAAAAATTTCTTGTGTGTGGTTTCAGAGTGAAACCACTTCACTGGAAAGGGTTAAACATTATTTAGTAAAATGCTTATATTTCATATAATATTATGTAATATTTTTTATTTTTATATTCTCATTGCAGGGTGTTGTCTTTACTTTAGTGTATCAAGTTTTCTGAAAATGTCATTGCATTTGGTTGAATACCCTGCATGTTATCAACATACAACCTACGTAAAAATTTGATTTTTTAAAGAAACCTTTATATCTCCATGCTACTCTCATACACATGAACACAGTTAAGTAAAAGAAGCCTCATATTCATATGCTACAGCTACAACGCATACCAAGCATTATTTTTACAGGGTCATCCCAAACATTATTTTTTTGTTCAATTTGTTGCTGGTCTGCTATTTGCCTTCGGGACCACACCTTCGCTGAAATATATGAGATGTAACAAACTGTTTACACCCCCGATGTTTCAGGATAATCGTCAAGTATTTTTCTAGAATACGTTTAAAATCAATGGTCTTCATATTATTTCGTCCAACCGCTGTATGTATGTTGTGCTATTTGTTGATACTCCAATCTACTACCAGATGTCATTACTCAAAGATATATTATTCTTTTGTTTTAAGCTCTTTTTAAAATGTGTGAATTCTGTAGTTATTATGTAGATTCACTTCTCTTTGTTCACTCAGTAAAAAAGTTTCTATTGTTCTCTCATAAACTGCAGTAAATGCACCATTAAGCTAAAACCAGTGAGACATCCACCAAAAATTCCTGAAAACCAGTGAGAATTGACGCAAACACGAGGCGTGACGACCCTGTGGCGGCAACGAGTGGGCAAATTTTTGGCGAGCACGTGGGAAATTTTTAGATGAGAGAACGCAACAGTCGGCTAAACAGACGTCGGAAAATATTTAGCGTAACGAGCACTACAAGGAACGAATAAACTGTTTTTCATAATAACTCAAGTTAAAATTGAGCAAAAAAAACATTAACATTAGTTTTTTTTCTACTTAGCGAATTAATCAACAAAAACATTAAAAAACATACAAAATGGCAGAAGCATACAAAATCGAAGAACTCAATAGGGAAAATTATTCAACGTGAAAAATGATGGTAGAGGCAGTAGGCATTGCAAATGGAACGTGGGAGGACCTGTCCATTCCTCCACAGAAACCAGAAACTGACGCAGCAGACACCCATTCAGCAGCAGCTGCAAGTGCGTGGGATCAATAGGACGCAAAGGCGCGCAGCGACCTGCTCCTGTCTCTATCCACATCACAAGTCAACTATCTCCGGGAACTGACAACAGCGGATAGCATGTGGTTGAAATTAAAATAAATTATTGAGTAAACAGCAGATACTCAACTTGTCACCCTCCTCTCAAAACTCATTACAAAGCGACTGACCTCGGATGACGACATGACAGTCGCCTCGATTTCTATTCAGAGGTTGTTTGCATAATAGATGTAATGGGCGAACTCTCCAACAATTGAGAAAAAGGCCATCTCCGCACTACCACTAACTCTGCCAAACTCCTATGCTTCTATCTGCAGCGCCATCCGCACCTTGAAAAGCTACCATCCCTCGATGATGTCAAGCGCCAAATCAAGGAGGAACTGCGTGGAAGAAAAGCAACAGAGACATCAGACATCTGTGCGCACTATGTACGATCCCATCAAGCCAAAATCGATGAAAAACATTCGCAAAATAAATTCCCAACCAGTATAAATAAGTCGGGAGATTTGCGATCCAGCATTACATGAAGTTATTGCAAACGTACTGGACACACAAGCGCCGACTGCCAACCAGAAATTTCAAATGCGTCCATTGCGGAAGAACCGGGCGACACTGAAAGACTGTCGATTCCGAGGTATACTTCTTATTTTGGTTTAGGAAATGCTTTGAAATGCTTTCAAGCATTTCAAAGCCATGGCAGAAACAGCGACTGGCAAGAAGATCAAGACCCTTCGAAGCGACAATGGCCATGAATATCTCAACAAAGAATTCGACCACTTCCTAAAAAATTGGAATTAGGCGAAACCTAACTGTTGAACACACTCCTCAACAAAATGGAGTTGCAGCACGAAGAAACCGAATGCTGCAAGAGATGGCAAGATGCATGCTCCTACAGTCTAGTATGGCACAACTATTTTGGGGAGGAGCCATTTACGCAGCGAACTACATAAGAAATCGTTGTCCATCCAGAAGTCTTCAAAAGAAAACGCCACATGAACTTTGGCTTGGGAAAACTGCAAAAATCAAACACTTCCGAAATTTCGGATCCAAAGACTTTGCACTAATAAATGAAGGAACACCTGGCAAATTTGACACAAAATCGATCGAATGTATCCTCGTTGGCTACTGCGATGAAGCCAAAGCGTATCGACTGTGGGTCCCTGAACCACAATAAAAATTCATCAAAAGCCGTGATGTTCAGATTATCGAGGCAGTCATCGCAGACAAACCCAAAGAACAACCGAACGCAACAAAAGATGAATTTATGATCTTCGAACCACGTTCTCAAGCTAACCCAGAAACTGACAATCCAAGCCAGGAACCCATCACACTAGAGGACGCGCTCGATTACTCATTAAATGATAACGAACAACACGAACAAGTGGAAGTACAACCAACATGCACAGCTCGTGCTCCAGGACGACCATCCTTTGCAAAGACAGGTAACCGTGGGAGACCCAAGAAAATCTACAAAACGCGGACAATTACAGAGATACAGGAGGAACTCGCTGGGAACAGCGAGCAACGCTTACCATTAGAGGCGGATGAATCCACCAATCTAGTATTTCAACCTGATCCAGCGACGGCAACCAAATGGAGCAGACCGCGACAAGCAGATCACTGCATTGAAGAGCGAGTATGATGCGCTAGTGAGGAACGGCAGCTGGGAAATCGTTCCGCACCCCAAAAATTGCAAAATAATAGGGAGTCGTTGGGTCCTGATAACAAAGCGACATGCAAACGGAAAAATCGAGAGAAGGAAAGCACGCTTGGTAGCCAAAGGCTACACGCAACGTTATGGAATCGGCTACAGAGAAACGTTTGCACCTGTAGCAAGAGCCAGCTCCATCCGTCTAATAATAGCACCCTAACCGCGGAACATGAACTCGAGGTACATCAAATGGATGTCGTGGTCGCTTACCTAAACGGCGATCTGAACGAGTGCATCTTCATGGAAAAACCAGAGTCTTTCGATCAACTCTTTAGAACCCATAAAGAAGAAGTACTGCGACTCTGAACGATCATCTAAGGTCTAAAACAGCCAGGCAGACAGTTCTATCGAAAACTGGATGAAACCCTATAGAAACTGCGTTTGAAGCCACTCCAGAACGAACCATGTCTATACTTCAAGAAGTCCGACGATGACCTCCCCATCGTAGGAATATACGTCGATGACTAGATCATCGCCGCACGTAAATCAAAGACTATCACCGAGATCAAGAAACTCCTTAAAAAGAGTTCGAAATGAAGAATCTCGGACTGATCAAGTACTGCCTTGGTGTGGAATTCAAGCAAGATCAGCGAACCAAATAAATAATTATTTGCCAGCGCGCATACGCACGACAAGTAGTAAAACGTTTTAATATGGAGGAATGCAAGACCATCACCACTCCTCTGGACGCAAACAGCAAGCTAACACGGCCAGAGATACATGAGAATAACGGTAGTACTCCAGATTTCCCATATCAGAACGGGAAAATGACACCATGTATCTGGGCACCATTACGATGACAAATATCGCCTACTCATTGAGCGCGCTAAGTCAATTCAATACAAATTTCAACAGCGAACACATAGTAGTGAGCAAAAGGGTTCTACGATATATAAAAGGAACCTTATATCATGTCCTGAAGTTTACGAAAAGCGAAAGGCCACTGAGGGTTACGCCGACGCAGATTGGGCCATGGACATCAACGAGAGACGCTCATACACAGGATACCTCTTCAAAATGTCCGGCACCGTGATTTGTTGGAAAGCCAAGAAACAACAGATCCTTGCGCTATCAAGCATAGAGGCGGAGTACATTGCCATATCCGAGTGCTCCAAAAAAGCGATTTATCTTAACAGCTTGCTATCCGAAATGTATCTGGCTGATACAAGTTCCATCGTTACCTTCAATGATAACCAGAGCGCTGCCAAACTTGCTGCCAGAGCGTTTAGCAATCCAATATTACATTAGCAAGTTCCATCGTTAGCAATCCAATATTACATTCGAGGACGAAACACATCAACACACTTTATCTCTTTATTCGTGAGGCTGCCGAAAATGGGAAAATCGAAATAAAATATGTGAAGACTGATGAAATGCCAGCCGATATCCTAACCAAAGGACTCTTCAAGCCAAAACATGAGCGTTTCGCACAGGACTTGGGCTTACACCACGTAGATTGAGGGGAGTGTTGATACTCCAATCTACCACCAGATGTCATTAATCAAAGACATATTATCCCAAGGTCGCTCTAATAAAAGTCATGACAAGGCCGCCATTTTGCTTCGATCTCAAGAAATCTAACTTAGATATTTGCTTCAAACTCAAGAAATTTGCTATTTAAAAATATAAATTCATTTAAAATGACCGATTGTTCAGCTATAAATCTTTCTGCTAGCACAGATATTAGTTTTCGATTGTTTAGTTTGATGGATCGATCCGCCATTTTACTTCGAACTAATGCATGATGGGATACTTTGTCATGACCTTTATAGAGCGGCCTTCTGTATTATCCTTCTGATTTAAGCCCCTCTTAAAACGTGTGAACCCCATAGTTACTATTGTGTAGATTTACTTCTCTTTGTTCATTAAAAAGTTTCTATTGTTCTCTCTTAAACAGTCATGGCCGTTTCTTTCCCAACAAACTTCACAAAACAACACTATTCATAAGTTCTTCTACACTAATTAAAGGGTTCCAATCATTCTGTCCAACTCCTTTATATGGTGACTTCCATTTATCAATTATAGATGATTATTTGTCCGATGACTTTCAATAATGTCGTCACATTCCTGGTTACCCTAATTGCTTTGAGCAAAAATGTCCACGGTTCAACTTTCGTGTTAATTGCAATGCTTCTGTTTTGGTATGTTGATTTTTTCAAAAACTTATTTCTATTTCTGTTCTATCTTTACAAATCATTTGGATTTTCTGTAGATTTTTTTTAATGTAAAATCCGAGAAATATCTGGTAGCTTATTTTTTGGGTAGCTATTGTAAACATCAATAAATAAAATAAGGAATTGATTTTTATGTACCGGGTGGGCAAGAAATAACGTGAGGTGTTCAGAGCTCGCTAGCGGGAATTCTATTAGGCCAAATGCAGCACATTTTGGTATATATACATAGTGGAACATGCAGTTTCGATTTCTGCAAAAAAAAAAGTATCGAAAGTCGCCATAGGGGGCTCTTATTTTAAGAAAACAATAAATACATTTGCATAAGCGCCTTCCGTGTTGAGCAATCATGACAATAAAAGGCAAGGCTGAGGATTTCCCATCATTCACGAACGAATGGCCTGACGATGACGCTTACTCTGCCTGACCGGGCGTTATTAGTCAAGTTGTTTTATCAGAAGAGCGACAATGCAAGTGCTGCCCTTCGTGAATTCCGGCGATTGAAAACGTTACGAAGAGGACCGATGAGCATAACTAACTTACGGAAAATGAGTGAACGATTTGAATCTACCGGTACTCTAGGAGTGCAACCAGGCCGGGGACGCAAACGAATTGAAGAAGTTGCAACTGCTGTTGTGGAACAGGAGATAACTACTGTGCAGGGTACCAGCAGTGCACACGCAATAGCACGCCAAACAGATATCCCATATTCGACGGTGAGATTTTTAGCGCGTATGGAAGTGGATGATGCATGGCCATGGCAAATTTTATGGAGTGATGAGGCACATTTTTATTTGAATGGTGATATCAATACCCACAACTGCCGTATTTGGGCTGCATCAAATCCACAAGTGTGTCTGCCAACTCCTATGCATTCACCGAAACTAACAGTATGGTGCGGCTTTACTGCTTCTTTCATCATCGGCCCGTACTTTTTTGAAGAAATCCGTCCCCGTGGACCGGTGACTTGTTCCGTCAATTCTGCCAGGTATGCCGATATGCTTGAGAATTTTGTGATGATACCACGATTGCAGGAAAAGGGTTGTCTGGATTCTACCATTTTTATGCAGGATAGTGCGCCACCGCACATCGGACGTCAGGTGCAGCAGATCTTGCGAGAACGTTTTTCAGACATGAGAATAATTAGTCGTGCATTTCCCATGGTATGGCCACCCAGGTCGCCTGATCTCAACTCTTGTGATTTTTGGTTATGGGGATGTTTGAAAAGCCTTGTGTATCAAGCACATGTTCCTGACCTCTCAACTTTAAAGGATCAAATAACGTTACATATTAGACTAATTAATGCGGATATGCTGCCAACTGCCGTAGAAAATGTCGTGTACCGCATACAGCTATTGGAACAGCACACTGGTGGTCATATTGAAACACATTTGTAATTAAAAATAAAACATTGTTTATTGTTGTTACTAAGTTGGTTTGTACGGTATTTGTTCATTTGACAATTAGGTATTAATTGTTTTCTTGAAATAAACGCCCCCTATAGCGACTTTTGGTACTATTTTTTTTGTAGAAATCGAAACTGCATGTTCCACTAAGTATACACACCAAAATGTACTGCATTTGGCCTAATAGAATTCCCGCTAGCGAGCTCTGAACACCTCACGTTACTTCTTGCCAACTCGGTATATAATATGAAAATTTTATTGCGTTTTACTAGGCGTTTCGACTTCACCATCATCAACTAGCCTGATATGAATTAAAGGCGTTTCCACACAATAAAATTTTCGTATTGTTTACATGAAGACAGTTCTTATTTTATTTATTGATTTATAGAGCATCATCTACCATATAATATTACGTTGTATACATATTACGCTTCTTGACACAATTCCTTTCAAATTCGGCAGATGAAATAAATCGCCGAAAAGTGAGATTCTTTTTTCTATTTGACGAATTTAATTATCATTCAGTGAAATGGCTTATGGGATCCCGAAACTTATTTCCTCCAACTATCAAAAAGATTCTAGCGAAACTGATTTATTATTACATGTACATCTTCTCAAAGGTGCAATTTTTTTTTATTACTTATTAACAGATTAAGCAGCTGCACATTAAAAGAAAAGTATGTCGGCATGTAAAACTCGAATGCTTGTCCAACATTCAAATTTTACACGCCGAATAGGTTATATTTGAAACTGAGCAAGACATTCTTATGTTGAGAAACAAATCAAAAGTTTAGCACATGAAGGTCTCGGGGCAATAAGGACCTAACCCACAAGAAGAAATTCTTACTAAATGTAATATTTTCTGCTTGTGAAACCCATTTACAATAAGTTTCAGTAACAATTGCAAAAGTAAACTGCAGCCACAGTAAAGTAAAACATCAACCATAAGGATTTACACATTTTTAAACAATGTAACATCACTTCTTCCTGTGGGTAATACCCTTATTGCACCGAGCCCTTCATATGACCCAGCGCAGCTAATATTGTTTAGTTTTGATCCGTCGGTTTTTTGACTTAAATTTTATCGATTCAGCCAATCGGGTAATAAGACAGATTCAAGCTAAAAACCTATTCAATAAACGAATATTTATTTTTTTTTCCTTAAAGAAATCCGTACTCTGATCCATTGCTGCATGTACAATCTATAACTTCTCGATCATGCATTTTATTTTCCTCATTTTTAAAGCTCTGTTTCTGTTTACTGATTTATAACATCCTTAATGCAATATCAGTGTTTGTACACAGCATGTGGTTCAGTTAAAACACCTGTTTTGCTTGCGAATTTTTTCGCTTACATCAAAATAATGGTGGAACTTTTTTCCTCTTATATGTGTATAAATTTAATACGTTCAGTGTAGATTAATCACGAAGAAAGAACGTTGAAGCTAAGTTAATGTAAGTGATTTTTCAATTCCCATACATGGTTTCTCTTCTTTGTATTCTTTGTAACATGTTTAATTCTAAAATTCGGTAACTGAATTCATTTAATATAAACAATTCAATAAGTTTAGATTTCGAAATAATTTGATAATGTGTAAATTTTAACTCTTGCTGGTATTTTTTTTTATTAAATTTTAGTTCTCAGAGAACTCATTACCCAAATACTAAACTTGACAGTTTTGTTCATTAGGGATTTAATATATTCAGAAGCTTAAGCATTTCTACAATGGCCGAACACGACTCCCCATCCTCATGTTCTTCTTTTACATGTGAACAACTTTTTAAAAAGTTTTCCCATGAGTATTTTAACAGATAATAATCAACCTGGTGAAAGAAAACACAGCGTCATTGCGGTTTCATCTTTCAAACTTATATATCTATACGATTAAAATTTGAAAGTCTGAACGTTTTTCGTACATGAAATAAATGCTAGCAGGATCCATTACAAACTGTCATTGGAAGTATTTCATTTCCACTTTTTTTTCCAAAAATTCTGCGAACAAGCTCTTAGCATCCACGCATTGTAGATACTCTAAGGAAGAAGATAACGTTATTTTTAGTAATCAAATCGGTAGTCAAGCGGTTCATATTCATAGGGAGGGTAGAAGAAACGTCATTCTTTCGTATGTCGTAGCCTACGAAAAAGGCAGGCCCCGGCGCGGAAAAGTCACCTGACCGTGGTAGGCTGATCAAGAATCCAACCTTCATTGTTTTCAACTAAAAAAAAATACTGATTCTTAAAATCCAAGATGGAAACAATGAGAGTTACATTGTTATTCAGCCTAGGATGATCAGGTGACTTTTCCGCGCCGTGGCCTGTCTTTTTCGTCGGCTACGTTCGTGTGTATAAGTTTCACTGTGTTCAATAAATAATTGTTGACGAAAAAATTTGCGGTGCATTACTTTCTGAGTTACCCTCGTATTATGAGAAAAAGATATGAGGCACTACTCTCTCAATAATTCTCGTAAAAGAGAAAGATAAAAAGAAAATTAAAAGAGAAGGCCCGGAAGTAAGTTTAAACTGAAAAAAATATGCATACTAATAAAAATGCAACATCACTTTTCGGTATCATTCCTTTTGTGCTTAATTCATGAGCTCCAGCCCTTCACTAGAGCTTCGATTCTGCTATTAAGAAGCCTGTTGTAAGATTGCATTTAGTCACCAAGGACCAACGCAAGGATTTTCTGAGTGTAATATAATATATGATTCCTGCAATTTTCTAAACCAATAACTATAGGATCTATGCAAAGGAATGATTCACTGGAAAAAAACGAATAAAAAAATAAATTGGTATGGTGGAATGGTACATTCGCACAGGCCTACCACGAGATGATGATAAGGAATCATAAATTATTATACGGGGCTGTGTTGGGGCAAGGCTGCTAGTTAAAACGTAGAATACGTCTTGAGGCCACATGGCGAATAAGAAAGAACTTTGTGGAACACAATTTTTAAAATATAATTTCTGATATAAAATGTTCAAACAAAAAATATACTTGCAATTTATCATAAATTTATAACTACTGGCCTATGATAAGAGAATATGATAGAAATGACAACAGACAAGAATCAATATTTCGCTCAAACATCACATTTATAGTATACTGCCACCCAATGTAATAGGTGAGTCGATGGATTTGTAATCTAAATTAGAATGTTTCTTCTTAAAGCTAAGAGCGTATAAATATAATGTAGCATCTACATTGATACTGCTGTCATAATTTCAATAAGAGTATCTACCTTCATTTGTCACTGACTGGTACAGTTGTTTCATTATCGCCTAACAACATTTCCATATAAGATATCTTTGGGTCACCTTCATTAGGACTTCGTTGGCCTTGTTATTATGACCACCCCATCAGTAATTCGTTGGGCCACCTTCTCTCTTCAATACTGCGGCGATTCGCATTTACCTAACGAGATGTTGAAAAGTGATGGGAGGAATCATACTGTTTTCTTTTGCTTTCTGGCCGCAATCCGCTTCAAACCCTTTCTGTCTCTGTCACTGAACTTCGACTTTCAGCCACTGTTGTGCTTGGCAGATGATGCCTTTCCTTGCTTCAAATAGGCTGCCATAACAGTCTTTGCCTGATGAATAACACCGTCCTATGTGGTGAAATTGTTGGTTTTGGAAACACCTATCTTATGACTCTTTCAACTTTCTCCCACAAATGCTCAATTGGATTGAGATTTGGTCATTATGGGGGCCACCTAAGCCAGGTTCGTCGTCGTTCGTGGCGATCGCAACAATCTCGCCTTACTGTCATTTTCAATTGTCATATCAACATAGGGCTTAAAGCATATATTCAGCAGCAAAAAATGTTTTTGAAGCAAACAACGCACAGGAATTGTTTGTTCTTGAAACTATTCCTGCAAAATGCGAGTTGCATGGCACAGCGCATTGCCACGTTGGAAAAAGCCATCTTTGTCGGGATACCCATCAAGATTATTGCATGAACTTGACCAGCAAAGATACTTAGGTATGATCTGATATTCAGACGTTTTTCTACACAAATTAGAGAACCCATATCATTCCAGGATAACATGTCCCAAACCATAACTACCCCCACGAGTTGGAAGGATTGCACTCATGCATGTGGGGTCCATGCTTTCATGCAATTTCCGTCAAATTCTCATTCTATTTCTGCATGATGCAACTGAAAACGTGGTTCATCAGACCACATGACTTTATTCCTAAGCTCAACTGTCCAATCCTTGTGTTCCTGTGCGAATTGGAGACGTTTTGTCTTGTTAACTGCAAACAGCAAAGTGTTCGAACTGGCCTTCGGCTCCCATATTCAATACTCTGCAGTGTATGGCGAACAGTGCGTTCAGAGATCATTTGAGAGGATCCCTGATGAAGATCTGCAGTAATTTGATCAGCTGTTGCCTATCTGCTGTCTTATACCAGTCTTGCCACTCTCCTTTCTGCCCGAACATTGACGGCCACAACTGGCACGTTTAGACCCAGTTTTCCGGCAGACAATCCAGTCTGTAACAGTTAACAGTAGCTGCTCTTAAACATTTAACGAATGCAGCCGTTCTGCTGATATTAGCTCCATGTCTCCGAGTGCCAACAATCACCCCACGTTCAAAGGCTGCTAAGTCGCGTCGTTTACCTATAATCTTCAGAAAAAAATCACTTCCAATGTCGTGGTAAAAAACCTGCTTGCCTATTTACACTAGTCCGGCTCTCTAGAAACTTCAGCGCGAAGTCATAACTAATTTACCTCAAACATCAGGTGGTCATAATAATCTGAGTAAACACTTCCTAGTATAGATCTCACTACACCATTTTACAACGCTTTAACAATACAAATATCATTGGTATCAGCGTCAGTCAGTCTGTCAGTATAGGTTCCCATTCGTTAATGAGTTAACATTTCAAAAAATTGCTTCATATCTTAATTAATTTCTTAATTTTTTTCATTGAAATAATTTTAATTTAACTTTTGTTCCATTTTTGGTGGCATAGTGTCATTCATTGTCATTTATTTTAATTAAGTAAAATTTCTTTACTCTCCGTCCCATTACTTTTTACATTTCAATTAAATAACTGAATTCTTGATTTAATTTGTGCAGAATATGGATAACTAAATATAATTTAGCGTATACACTCCTGCATTTATTTGACTATATATTGGGATCCGTTTTCCTTTTGACTATTTCATAAAACTAATTTTGGTTGTAAATATTTATATAATATTATGATTATTGGTTAGTTAGTTTGTATTTTGAAGACAACTCTGTGTTCCTTTAATGTTAATAACAATATCATTTTAATGCTTGATTGTTGTTGAAAAGTTTAATAGATGTTCTGTCATTTACATACACATGCTGTTGGGAATAATTTCTAATTGTTGCCACGTGCTAGCCGTGTGCCTTCAGACTGTTGCTCCATGAGTATAAATTCAACTGCATTAAAAAAAATTGGTTACTACTCTGCTACTCTGCCATTGCAACCATACGACCAGCTCCTTGAGTGTGTAGAGTAAAAGCGTCCCCCCCCAGTGTCTCCTGGGGGAGGTCTTTCTTTTTTTAAAAATTTTTTATAAAAACTTTTATTGTCACCATGGTTCGCATGGTCGACATGATTGCCAATGGGCCCTTCGCTGTCGGCATGTTCATGAAGGAGGTATACACAAAACGGGTATACCTACGGTTCTTCCGTCGGGTCACCCCGCCGTTTCTGTCCTGCAAAGGCTTTCTCCGACAGAGTCGAAGATGCTCTGCAGAAAACAGAATATTGCAGACCGTATAGTGGCTGCGGACTTTATCAAGGTTGGGCAAACCACCGTCCACCATATGTTCCAGTTCCCATCCGGGGCGCATCGCCATTCATGGCTGAAAAGTATCTCCTGGACTACATGTCGGACTACGGGGTGGTGCGAAGAATTTCGTACCCCCTGCACTCAAATCCTCCTCTTCAGATGACGGGCGACATCGTGGTCTACATGGAGTCCATAGAGATATTCCTGAGTTCGTTGTGATATGCGATGGCCGCGTCTTCGTGTCCTACAAAGGATAGAGGCACTGCTGCTGGTACTGTAAAAAGACTTCCTAGGAAAGACTGTCCTATCCTTCGGAAATGTGATTTCTGTCACAAGACCATGCACATATTCCACCAGTGCTAGGAGAGGTCAGATGCTCTATCAGCAGCCCCAAAGCCACCGCCTCGAGGAATGTCGTCCCAGCAACCAGCAGGAGCCAAGTCACCCGAGCCAAGCAGAGCAACCACGCCTCCTCCTCCACCGAAGACGGCCCCACCATCGTCGCCTCTTCCTTCACCGAGGAAATCGAAGACGGCCCCACCATCGTCGCCTCTTCCTACGACTCCTGGAAGGGTAATGCCACCTCCCCCTCCTCGGCTTCGTGTGGTTCTTGAGACTGGTTCTTCTCCTCATCCTTCACCATGTGTTTCCCCAATGTTGGAGGACCGTTCCTCTACTGAAGTCATCGTAGACGATTCATTGTGCTCCGGGTCGGTGTTTGCTCTGGAGGAATTTCCATCTCTTCCTCCACCCGCGCTTTTATCGGCATCGCAGCCTCTGCGAATCGTCTGTGCTCATACGCCTGGTAAAATTTTTTCCTCTGCTGGGACCTCAAAGCCATCAGCGTCTGCTCAATGGGATCTTCTTGCGACGCCTAAGAGCCCTCGCAAGAAAAATGCCCGACGTCATCGTAGCAAGAGGGACGGGGTTCCTGTGTCCTCTTCTTCTGAACGAGACAGCTGCACCAACCATCATAATCGCAGCCCCTCTTCCTCTTCGGGATGTGCTCGTTCCCTTAGATAGAAGACATCTGAGCCTCCTCCCTCATCAGTGAGGCTCAAGTCTCCTTCAGATACAGGTCAGCCTCCGTCAGCTTAATTTCTCAGTGAAGGTCTTTTCCCTGAACGTTCGTCCTTCAAGCAGTCTTTTTTGTCATCATTGCCCTGTGCAGGCCAGATGTCCTTCTTCTTCAGGAGGTGAAGCTTTCTGATTCTCAACAGCTTGCTAACCTCCCTGGACTTCGCAGTCAATATCCATCTGCACAGTTCTTCATCAACTCATCTTCACCACATGGGCAGGGGGTTGCCTCCATCTTCTTCAACCCCCCATCGTGACGTCGAACTGTGTCTTTGACTGCGAGTGCAGGGTGATCTTTTGAGACCTCCTTCTATCTGGTCTCAAATTCCGATTGCTTAATGTGTACACCCCATGTTTATCAGCAGAGAAACGGACATTCTTCGACGATTTAGACTTTTACCTGGGCTTGTCCTTGCCTGTAGTGGTTGCTGGGGACTTCAATTGCCATCCGGATGAGAATGTGCCGGGTGTGTCTACCAGTTGTGCCAGCGGAATGCACTTTTCGATTTTTTGGCGTCTTCTTCCCATTCCAGCCAGTGTGGGTCCACCTTTCATCAAGGGCCCACTGTATCTTCGAGACTGGACCTTTCACTCGTAGACGCCACTTTTGCTGGTGCTCCGGGTTCCATGGAGGTCCTTCCATGCTCGTTTTCTTTCCACAGTGTCATCAAGTGGTCTTGGAACCCTCCGTTCCCAGCCTCCTCTGCAGGCCCTACTTCGAACAATTGGTATCTGAACGTTTCTCTGCTTGGCATCCATAAATACAAGGGAATGTTCGTTCGGTTTGTGGAAAGACATCTTCACACCCTGCCTCTGTCGCTAGCTTCGTGGCTTTCTCTTAACTCCAAGATCCATCGTTTTTTCAGAAAGATTGGGTTGGACGCTGATAGACGCAATCAGCGCCATCTCCTCATGCTGCAAGAAATCCTGCGCCTCTTCCGCTGTTCCATCCCGAAGAGGGCATATGCTGATGACATCCGCCAGGTAAAAAGCGAGATCAACGCTCTAATGATCCCCAGGGCCGCCGGCGCAGCTCTCAGGGCCAAACTGTTCCGGGTGTCTGATGTCCGACATATGTCGTTAGCTGCGTTCGCAGAGGAGAGGCGTCGCGCAAATAAGAAAGCGTGTCATCGTTTGGTGGTGGAAAATGGGACAGTGGAAATTGACTCTGACATGTTGTCTGCCTTCCACTCTCAATTTTCATCATTTTTTGGCAATTCAGTCTTTCCATCCGACGCCACTATGAAGTGGATCGACGCACTTAGACCTTTCACTGCTGACCCTGACCTGTCAATTACCCGTCCCTTTTCCGAAGATGAATTTATGAATTTTCTGTCGATGGATTGCCGTTATCAGTCCAGCCCTGGATTAGACGGCATCCCTTACTCGTTCTTCAATGCGACTTGGAAACTTCTTGGGCCTTTCCTGGTGCAAGTGTTGAATTCGATCCTCAAGGATCCTTCCTCCATCATGTCGGACTTTACCGCAGGGAAAATCATTTTGCTCCCCAAGATACCGGATCCTGAACTCGTCACCCAGTGGAGGCCTATTACTCTACTTAAGACAGATTACAGGGTCTTCACTGGTGTGCTCCAATAACGGCCCAAATGTTTCGCCGACGAGTTTTTTCGATCCAGGGCAATCCTGCTCCATTCCATCTCGCAGGATGTCCGACAACCTGATTACCATCAAATGTGTTATGGAGGAAGCATGTGTGCGTCGTCAGACTCTCGCCGTGCTAAATCTTCACCAGAAAAAGGCCTTCGACAAGGTGAATCACGTGTTTCTTTCCCGAGTGTTTCACCATCTTTATCTTTGGAAATTTGCTATGATTATCTCAGCACTGTATGCTTCTGCCACATCATGTGTGGCGATTGATGGCTCCAACTAGCCTTTCTTCGAACTCTCCAAAGGCTTTAGGCAGGGATGTCCAATCTCTCCCTTCTTATACATTTTTTATTTGGAGCCACTTTTGCAACATCTTAATCGCCACCCAGATGTCTGGGGGTATGATTTACCAGCTGCTTCCATCAACAGCCGTACGCTGGCATATGCTGACGATGTAGTGCTATTTGCATCTGATCCGTATTCCCTGGGCATCTATAAAGAACCCTTCGATATCTTTAGTACTTCGACGGGAAGTTCCATCAATCTCGTCAAGTCTAAAGGCATCGCTATTGGGAAATGGACGTCAGACTATCTTCGATCCTTCTCAATAAAGTGGTGTGAGTAAATTACAGTGCTGGGATATGTGTTTTCCTTTCTACCTAATATGGACTCTCGTCACTGGCAGCTGGTAATTACCAAATGCATCGCCCGCCTTGGCAATCACTCTCGTTTTATCACCTCGATGTTTGTCAAGGTTAGGTTCATTCAGACGCACGTTCTACCGATCTTGACGTCTACATGCCTGTTTTCCTTGCCATCTCCGTCTCATTTAAAAAAGGTGCGTAGTGCGATAGTTGACTGTGTGTGGGGTTATTCGTTAGTCCGTCATCCCATCCGTTCGGAGCTGCTGTTTATCCCCTTCGATGAGGGAGGGTTGGGTCTCTTTCGTACCTTTCTCATTCCTTCCCCTATTTAGGCCAACTTCGTTTTTCTTCATATGCGCTTCTTCTTAAAAGTGAACAGGCTTCCTTTTCCGTCCACGCTGTCAGTGACGATCATCTCACATTCGCCGGACTTTTATTATCTTGTCTGCCATCCTCTTTGTCTGGTCTCCGACAGTTCGACCCGCAAGACTTCGGAAGCTTTCGTCTATCTTCGTTCTTCCAGCAGTCTGACCAGGGTGCGACTTCTGACATCGTACGGTGGCACCCTGAGTATCCATGGTCAGCAATCTTGAATCCGTAAAATCTCTCGGCTTTGAGAAGGCTGTCCTCAATTTTCAATGGCGCTTGCTGCACCATGAGTTCTACTCTCTCCAATGTCTACATCACTGGGGTGTTGTCAGATCTGCTGGTTGCCAGTTTTATCGGGTTGCTTGAAACCATTTCTCATGTCTTTTATGAGTGCCCATTTGCACAGTGCATTTGGGATCGCCTCTCTCGTCACTATCTTCTGACTGACTTTACCTACAAGTCAGTGCGATTTCTGATGGACTGCTCCACTGATGCTGCGTACAAGATGGACCTAGCCACGTCCATCGCCTTTTTCAACATAGAGCTATGGCTGGCCCGTCAGAAGCGATCTAATGGTGTCCATACGCCAGCCTCAGCCATCTAGAGGAAAGGCGCCATTCTTCTCAGTTCCTTCCTCAATCTTGAATGGCATCGGATTGGCCCAGCTACGTTCCGGAGACGTTATTCATCATCTCAGCGTCTCTGTAAGGTCATCGAAGGGGACACGAATAACATCTCGTACCTCTTCACCTTTCCCCTCGACATTGATGACCCACCAGTGGGCGGACGGGCCTCCTTTTGAGGTGTTTACATAGGTGGTGCAGCCCTTGAGGGCTGCCGTACTCCTATAGCATGTGCGCCTGGGCACCCTACCTGTTTTACAATCTACGGGTGCCCCTCTGGAGCCATAACATCGGCTCCAGTTCCAACAGCGAAACATCATCTATATTGGCCACCTCAGCATTCACTTTTCACATTGAATTTCTGAAGAACGTCAAAGATAATAGCTATTTCATACCCCAGTTTCTTATTGCAGTGGATATGTAAGGTTCTTTTTCCTCATATTTATCCACTTCTGTTGAGATGGACATGTTACTGATTGACTGTGATTCAGATTCTTTTGGCTTTGCCAGATCATCTCTTCTCCGGAAGTATCTCCCAATCTTCATCTGTTTAAATGTTATCTAGTGCCTTTTAACTGTTGTGTGCCAATCTATCCACATTGGGGCTGAATTAAATTTCTATTAGGACACTTTAACTTTTCTAAATTCATTTTATATTTTTGTTTATAGTATTTCTTCTATTCTTCCTTTTGGCTGAAATGTAATTTTAAATTTCTTTATATTATTTTAAGGGGGGTTTTGTTTTAGTTTCTGCCCCATTAATTTTAATTTTGCGGTGGTAGGGTGGAGTAGTCCAGTCTATTTTTTTTTTTCAGAAAAGGAAAACTGTTTTTTTAATTTCATTTTTTGCTTGATTTATAAATTTACTTTTTTTCCAGTCTTATAAAATTAAAGTTTCTTTTTAGAAACAAATGTATGTTAATGTTTCGAAACTTCTTATGATGCAATTTACAATTTGTGTTTTGAGCATAATTATTATGTCTCTGAGATGCTACTATGCTAGCATATTTCTTTGGCAACGTTCAATTTTAATTGTGTTGGCCACACAACTAATTCTTCCTAGATTTCACTAACTGTGCTTTGATTATGTTCTGCACAGTGACAATTTTGTGTCTTTAGCAACACAATTTGCATTACTTATATTGCCTTTCAGAAATTATAGTTTTCTTTATTTCTTCAACCATTCACATTCCATTGCTTAACAAATGTTTTTTCTAAAGCATAAAATAAATATCTTATAATTTCATATAAAGAATTTCTTATGTATTGTTCTGGGATTGTAATTCTGATAAATTGTTTTTTTTCCTTATTATTTTTTGTTGAAAATTAAAAATCCATATGAAGATTTGTATAGTTTGTTGGTCTCATTTTCTTATCTGCAATTTAACATTTTGAGCAAACAATTTTCTAGAATTCAATTCTTTTTAATTTTTTCCTCCTAAAATTTAACACAACGCAATGTCAGTTTTAAATGATGTTTAAAACTTAAAATTCACTATACTGAATTAATGCCAATCTTTTAACTTTAAAATTTAATTTTTTTCACAAATGTTGTGATTTTCTTTTGATAAACTAATAGTTTTGAAGTAATTCTTACCTAGTCAAATTAAAAAAAAACTTAACTTCTAACGTTTGATTACACTTGATGGTGTGATTAATAGAATTATTAAATAACTTTGCACACCATTATATTTGGTGCCGTAATCAACTAAAATAAATATAACTATCCTTAAACGTTACAAAATCTTTCACACAATAGTGATGAAAGTGATGATGCTAAGATATCACACTTCATTACGTGGTGCTTCAAGTTCTTCTCAAAACAGAATCTATCACAAACATTACACGAATATCCAAATTTATTGTTTATGAATATAGAAAGAAATATGAATTCCAAACTGTTGCATATATATCTCTCCGTACTTAAATCGCATTTGATGTAGATGCTGCTAATGTTGACGGTTACGGCTCATTATAGACCGTTATGTGTTCTATTTTATCACTCGATGTTAAAACGTTTATATCATCAGATATGTTATTTACATCGAACTGAGCAGTGGAAGTTATTGGCCCATTCGTAACGGGCTAGAGTTCACTTTCAGTCGTTCCTGCTGAGCCCGTAGAAGTTCAACATCGGTCATCTGGGTATTCATAGATTCCCCATCTCTCGATCTGTTTACCTGTGACGTTTTTTATTATTTTTCTGGTGTTTTTTATGCATAAACTTGGAAATTCTGTAATGTTTGCTAAATTTCCACAATTCGAAGGCCTATATCTTAGACTATATTAAATACTGAAGTTTATTTTTAAGCTATTTTATAAAGCGCAAAAAGATAAAACAAATGACACCTAAAATGTCGTGCTATCACAAAGGAACCCGGAGCTAGACTAAATTAATCTCCACCATAGAGCAGATTTTCTGACTCAAATTTGTACTGCAATTGCATCAATCGATGAAGTCAACACGAAGTCGATCAAAGTCTAAAGCATGCTTTGTTTTATGTACTATCGAATGCAATATCATTCATTTTTCTATCGTTAATAGTTTTGAAGTTATTTAGGTTTTCGTGGTCAACATTTTTCGTGACATTCACGATTTAAGCGTCGCATCCCAGTATCGAAACATAAGACGTATTTTACGTCAAAAAGAAAATTGTATTTTTCAAAGGGAGGATGCTCTTCATGCCGTTTATATTGTTTGGAGCTTTGAAATGAATGTTTCTGCCATAACTTCATTTTTTCAAAAAAAAATTGATTTCTCTAAAAAGGCTTAGCCCATTTCAATAAAAAGTGGCCAATGCATAGTTTAAGAACCCCACTGTCTGAATTTCTAAAAAAAAAATTGACGGAGGTGGGGATTTGGGGGAGGTGATAGTAAGTAACTCCAAAACGGCTCAAACGAAGTCATTTACAAACGACATCACAGCCAAACGAAGTCATTTACAAAAGAATATTCGCCTTAATGAGAGGAGTACTAACTTGTCGATTATATTGAGTTTGGTTCGCTCGTTTGAACGCTACAGCCATTTTTTAATTTTTAGAAAAAAATTAATATCTCGAAAAATCCTTACCCAGTTGACATAAAATATACGCTAGGGCACAATTTACGAAACTTTCTATGTACGTATAATTTTTATTTAGTTCGGCTATTTACCGTTTCATAGGAGTTAACTGCACAAATTTGGTCACATATGCACAAACGGAAAAAAATTTTTATTCAAAATTTCTACAAATCTTTACGAATCAGGAGTTCTTAAGTCAATTTCAGCAGAAAAAACTTAGAATTTCTGAAACGAACACAAAGGCCTTCACTCTTAGAGAGTGGTAGGCCAATAATTTAAATGTTTGGAACTATTCTTTTCTTTCACATGGATTTCAAAGTAAAATTCCTTGCCCTAAACATAAAATCTCTTCCATAAAACCGAATGATTCTTCTAACATTTAAAAAGAACTTGATCAGAAAAGATAGTTTGTGCTTGGTCGCTTTAAAAATCATCTGTAAAAATAAAACGTCTAAGCTACACAAAGAAGTCAAAACTCGGAGGAAGGTACACAAAGTGGCTATAGACATTTTTGTCTTTGATTAACTAGTATAAGTGTAAACATTCAAGGTACAGTATTAAATTTATGTAGAGCAAATTTTGCCCTAAATTGACAGGGACTAATTTTTTTGTCCACATTGTGAAAAGATAGCAAAAAATATAAAACTCTTCTAAAATTGCTACCATAACCTTTGCAGAAAGCACAAGAAAATTGTTCTAGGTTGACAATTTTCAGGTTGATAGCTGCTGTCGTGTTGCAACAATAGCATTTATAACTTGGTATTTCATTCTGTGTGCTGAAGCCCAATGACCCCAACTACACAGCTTTTGCAAGTGCTTTTGCAATTTTGTAGTGCATCATTCTACATTTATACAAGATTTTATGAAGATAGGAGATTGTGACTAAATTTTTTTTTCAAATTTAGACCATTTGACATAAAGTGACCCTGAGATGAATACGAGGGATATGGAGATCCCAGTTTCTTACGGTAGTTTCACGAGATGTGTGCGACAGCGCATTGTTATAATGAAATACACCAGAAGAGAGGAAACTTCGACGTATGGACTTTCTTTGGCGTTTCAAATGGTTCTTAAATAGGTCACAATACGACTTTCTGTTCACAGTTGAATATGGCGTAAAATGTGTAAAAATTCTAACATTATGCTCCGAAGACAGCGCCCAAAGGCGCCCAGAGCGAGCAGCTTTGAACATACTTATCGAAGAATATTAATTAGCGTTTAACTATATCACTGCTCAAAAAACTGTTACTTGCAGTCTTGACAGTAGTGCCATATATTAGTTCACTCTTCAAATTATTGATAAAATCTTTGTCAGCCACACGTCAGACCATACGAAAAAAATGGTAACGATCGCGCCATATTTTAAATTTTAACACACTTTTAAGGATAATTTTATAGTCTCCCTAGTATATTATAATGACTTGATTTATCAATTATTTTGTTAATCTTATTGTTGGCTGTTGTTTATTTTGAAATACCAGTATTTCTTTAAAGTTTAGATTTTACTACTAATAATAATAATCCTAAGGTTCACATGTTCATCTTAGCTTTGGTGAATATTTAAATGATACCATCCTTCACATTTAATTTACTCGTTCTTACTTAAATTACTTTGACATAAGAAAATAAAAATTTTTCCATGCAGTTTAGTTTTTCAAAAGAACAATATCCTAAAATCATTTTTGGAAAACCTTTTATTTACTTTCGAGAGCATGTAACGACTTGAAATGGTTTTTGCTCGAATTAAGTGCATCATAATAGATTTTCTTTTGCTCTCGTGATTTATTCTAGGGTGAAATACTTGTAATAATAATAAATTGCGTTCCTTCAGGAAATTTTATTGATCGTTTTGCGGGATATTATTTATCATAATTCTTTATAAATAAATATGTAATTTGTTCCTCAACTAAAATACACAACGCCAAGTTGACATAAATGATGCCTAACAACATAAATGGCGCCTTGGTTTTTAAAAAAAATATACACAACGCAATGTAATTTTAAACTAAGTTTAAAATATTAAATAGACTATACTGATCACAAGTCAATTTTTAATGTTTCCCTTAGTTGTAATTTTAATTCACTAATGTTGTGAGATTGTTATTTAGAAGTTAAATTTAGTTTATTTGACTTAGACCAATTTGTGTCAACCTATTGCACTTCAAAACATAAAATGTCACAATTGTAAAGTGACAACCTGTTACATTGCAAAGTATGCCAGAAACCGTATGTCGGAGAGACGAGCAATACCATACGCACCAGATTCGCCAGACATAAGTTTGTCATCCTTAAACGGATACTTATAAGAGGAAAGGACGAGACACAAAAACCCTGGATTACAATAAACAATAGTTATTAAATAAAAATGAAAAATAAAATAATAATTAAAAATTAACAAAATAATTAATAAATAATAAGTAAAATCAAAATAAAACTAGAAATATAAAATCAAATAAAAAGCTGACGTTTCGGATAGAGACTATCCTTTATCAAAGCAAAACGGATAATTCTCTAAAGGCAATTAGAACATTAGAGAATTATCCTGAAGTTATGAAAAAAGTACGACAATCGACAATCAAACAGTGAAGTGTACATGTGTTAGGATGGGACGAAAGCAGCGCTTTCACAAAGCTCATCCAACCAGAATAAACTCCAAATGAAATACACTGAGGTAGTCAAGAAGCCTAACCAACCCAAGCGGTTTGCCATACTTACTTACTTACTTTTCAAACCCGTTTATCCGTTAGGGTCGCGGGGGCAGCAGTCCTATAGAGGATCTCGAGCGATCGCGATCTTCCGCCATCAGGTGCATGTCCTCCCTGGAAATACCGAAGCGACTCAAACCCAGATTCCCCATGTAGTCTAGCTACCTGGTTCTAGGCCGACCTCTTGGAAAATAACAACTGCATAGGAAGACCAGTTTGCGGCATCCGTATCACGTGGCCATACCAGCGCAACTGAGATCTCTCAATGCGGAGAAGTAGCGGCTCACAAATTATACAAAAAAGAAAATAAGATTGACGATTGTCAGAAACAAAATACAAACGAAATAAAAAACACAAGGAGAAAGAAGATTATCACATCTTCCTGTTGTCCGGGAAAGAGACGTTGCTAATATCTTCAAAATTGAGTTCAAGAACGTGCCTTGGTTTACGATACTTCGTATGCCAGTTCATATTCAATGAGTTCTTCAGTATTCCATTCACAAGTTTATTGTCGTGAGTCTTCATCTTCTGTATCATAATCACAAGGTGATCCTGTATAAACTTTCCGATATGGGCCATGTTTAAATCCATTTGGATGGATTGGTTTTTCACCGTCTTTCTGTCCAGCTGAGCAATGGTCCTCAGGGTAACATTCTGGAATGACTAAAGTTCACTCCATCTGGTTTTACAGATAGTCGACCACGCAGGCATGCCATATAGGAGTATGGTCCTGATAATCGATTTGTACAGAAGTAGCTTGTTGTCAATGCTGAGAGCGCTGTTGCGCACCCATGAGAGCTATGATACTGTACTTAGCCCACTTCGCTTTGCTCAGAGCATAGGACATATGCCGGTCTTGTAGTTGTCCACCCAGTCCAGTTTCTTATTGAACAGAACAAGAGAATCTGGGGGAGGCTTCAGCTTCCTATTGAGGTACAAAGCCTTGCACTTTCCGACGGTAAAGTTCAACTTCCAGCAGTTAAACCAGTCTTCGAACTGCTTCAAGGGGCACAGCAGCCGAGTGATAACGTGAGCCGGCTGGCGTGCCCATGTCATAATGGCTGTATCTTTCGCATAAAAATACAGATTACAATTATCGGGTTTCGGGAAACCATGTACAAAGTAATTAAATAGCACAGGCCCGAGGACAGAATCCTGAGGGACACCGGCCTTTACAACACGAGGCGTGGAAAGATTTTCTCCAACTTTGGCTTGATAGGATCTGCCGTCAAGAAAGGATTTCACCAACAAAATCAGATCGGCAGGGAACCCGTCTCTGATCATTTTGTAGACAAGGCCCTCATGCCACACCTGGTCAAAAGCTTTACTGACATCGAGAAATACCACCCCACAGTACCTGGAGAGGTTCAGGGGAGTGCTCAGGTCTTCAACGAGCCTCCATATCTGCATCGGACAAGAGTGGGCAGCACGAAAGCCAAACTGCTCTTCCCGAAAAAGGTCATTTGCTAGACAGTGGTCTTGGAATCTGACGAGAATCGTTTTCTCCAACACTTTGGACCTTATGGATAGCAAGCTAATAGGTCGGTAACTCGCCTGAATCGCAGGATTTTGCCCCTGCTTGGGGATACTCAACACAATAGATTGCTTCCAAGCCACAGAAAGTGAGAAAATTTCCAGCAAACGCTAATGATATTTGTGAGATAGTCAATAAAGTTCTTCGGGAGATTTATAAGGGCGTTATTACTCACCTTGTCTCTTCCTGGAGCCTTATTTTTCAGTTTACTTATGATGGTGGCGACCTCTCCAGCCACGATGCAGTTCTTCGTTAAATGCTGTGGGACTTCATCAAAGTTGAAAATACCTTTTTCCACACGCTGAGACATGATTTGGCTCTCGGGCTTATCGTTGGTAGGAGTAACAAACTGCATTTCCAGTGAATCTGCAATGATTTGGTCCTTGTCCTGATCAGTTTGTACATAGTCATCTTGTTGTGTACGGAGTGGAGGAAGCGTAACATTCTTCTTCTTTTGTAAAGCTCTGACCATACACCAAATGGAATTGTCGCAGGCCGACAAGCTTTTGAGTTTTTCATTCCATCTAGCGTCGCGAAGCTCTTTTATCTCCTCTTGAACTCTTCGCACTAAACTGTTGTACTTGGTTTTCAGCCAAGGTTCACGATAGCGTTGCCAAAGTCTACGGGTCCTGTTTCTTTCAGCAATTAGGCATTGGATTCCAGGAATGAGTTGGATTCGATAAGAAGGTTTATTCTCTGATGGATACTTACTAGCTTCTATGGCACTGTTAATACATCTGGTGATGTCATCAACAAGTTGATCGATGTCCTCTGTACAGTAAGCAACGTCGGGATGGTAGCCATAGTCCTTAAGAATATCTTTGTAGAGCTTCCAGTCTTGATGATGATCATTTCCTCTCGGAAATTTATGTCGACATAGTCAAAGTTCAACGCCACAGGCTTGTGGTGAGAAGAAAGGTCATCAATCGTGAAGATATTGTACGATTTGAAGAAACCCTTCAAGAGCGAGATGTCCAAAACGTCACTACTAGGGGAGTGGTCGCAGTAGTAGGTGTCCTCCACAGGTCCAGCAGCGATGATATCATCTCTACCTTGTATGTACCTACAGAGAATCATGCCGTTGTAATTCTTGCCTAAAGTCATGTCCTTGGTCCAGGATCTGATCCGCAAACCTCGATACTCCATATTTCCCGTTTCTAATGCATGTAGGATGTTCATTAATTCTAGTACAAACTGCCATCCGGGACTGACCATAATAGACTGCCTCACAAGTCAGTTTGTACACACCTGGTTTGTCTTCTGGGGCAATTTTGTCTTTGTGGTTCTTCAGCCGTTTTACTAACGTATTAGAGCTTCTGTAAGTAATTTCCAGACCAAAGTCTTTGGCGATCTTTTCCATGCCTTTGTTCAGTTGCCTGTTATACGGAAGTACCAGTCTTGCATCAGTTTTCTTGCTTCTCTGTAGCGTAGTGATTTTTTGTACCGTCAATTTTCGTTGAACTCGTTTGGTAATATTGTCAACCACATCTTCTTTGAAATCATTCTGCCTAGCAAACTCTTTAATGGTTTGGATTTCCTTCGTCCTGTTTTCTTTTTTCAACGGAATCACATGTGCTCGGTGCACCATGTGCCTGAATGCCGCAAGTTTGTGGTGGTGGCAGTGATTGGAGCTTTTTATTATATAGTTTGCGACAAAGTTCTTCTTCCTATAAATATTATAGTCTAGTGTCTAATCATTCCTGGTTATCCTGAGGTCCAGAAACGGGAGGCTGCCATTGTCTTCCATTTCCTTTGTAAAATTGATATTTGGACATAGTTTGTTCAAATTGTACAAAAACATGTCTAAATTTTCTTCGTAGTTGAAGATTGCGAATACATCATCAACATACCGCAGCCAAATGTTTGGGAAATATTTAAATTCGGATATGGCCTGGTTTTCAAGTTTTCTCACATAAATGTTGGCAATGAACGGGCTGATACTACTCCCCATTGGAGTGCCATCGGTCATTTTATACCATTTATTGTTGAACAGGAACACGTTGTTAAATACAATAAGCTGATGCAAGACTGGTACTTCCTTATAACAGACAACTGAACAAAGGCATGGAAAAGATCGCCAAAGACACGTTAGTAAAACGGCTGAAGAACCCCAAAGACAAAGTTGCCCCAGAAGACAAACCAAGTGTGCACAAACTGTCTTGTGCCAAATGTGAGGCAGTCTATTATGGTCAGTCCCGGAGGGCAGTTTGTACTAGAATTAATGAACATCTTACATGCATTAGAAACGGGAAGTATGGAGTATCGAGGTTTGCGGACCATATCCTGGACATGACTTTAAGCAAGAAAACTTCGACATTATACACAGCACTGGTGACCGCCGTCTGCTGAATTTTGTGGAATCTTTTGCGATTAACACGGAGGATCCTAGAAAACTATTGAACAGTGACGGGGGCCCAGTAGATGTAACCCACCTTTAAAGACGTCGGAAATCGGATACATCTACCAAAATTGACCAAGAGAAGACCGAACTTGACGAGCGACAACCAGATCAATGACGACAGAGTGACCCTGTAAATTTTATTGTATTTTGTGTTGTAATTTGATCTAATTGGCTGTTTGTAAAATTTGGTAAAATTTTTTGATTGTTCCTTTATTTCGCGCTGTAATAACTTGTTCACTGTTGGCTTTTTTCCCCTGACTTTGTACTATAAAAAGATGTTGTAAATCCTTTATTATTTTCTTTTTTGTATAATATGGAAGACCGCTTGGGTTGGTTAGGCTTCTTGACTACCTCAGTGTACACTATATGATCAAAAATATCCGGACACCCCTCACAGATCATCGATTGGCCCAATGTCACATGATAATGACTTGCACATCATTTAAATAGCTTCCCACACCTTCAGACACAACTCTGCTTGGACATTGGCAAGAATGGGTCGTTCGGCAGAGCTCAGTGAGTTCCAACGTGGAACCATCGTTGGATGTCACCTATGCGGCAAGTCCGTGCGTGACATTTCCAGCCTTCTTCAGATACCCAAGTCAACAGTAGGCGATGTCATTATGAAATGGAAGACCCGGGGATCAACAACAGTTCAACAACGAACCGGTAGACCCAAGAAACTAACGGACAGAGACCGTCGAGTGCTTCGTCGTGTCAACCGCAGCAACCGGAATTCCTCGGCGGAAAAAATTGCCACAGAGTTTCGAAACGCCTCTGCAAATGATGCCAGTACCAGGACAATTCGTCGGGAACTGCACACGATGGGATTCCATGGCCGTGCTGCTGCCCACAAGCCCCACATTAGCAGGGTCAACGCCAAGCGACGTCTGGAGTGGTGCAAAGCCCACAGAAACTGGACAATGGACCAATGGAAACGTGTAATGTGGACAGACGAATCTCGCTACACACTCTGGCAATCCGATGGACGAGTTTGGGTTTGGCGCATACCTGGAGAACGCTTCTTACCTGAGTGCACAGAGCCCATAGTCAAGTTCGGAGGAGGAGGAGTCATGGTGTGGGGCTCATTTTCATGGTACGGACTGGGCCAGCTCGTTCCTGTGCAAGGAATCATGAACTCCGACCGTTATCTGAATGATTTGGACAACTGTGCACTTCCAACGTTTGTGGCAATTTTTCGGAAACGGGCCATTTCTCTACCAACACGACAATGCTCCGTGCCACAAAGCGAGGCGTGTACAGCAGTGGTTTGCGGACTCAGGGGTTGAAGAAATGGGTTGGCCGGCGCAAAGTCCCGACCTCATCCTTTAGAGAGTCTGTGGGATGAATTGGAAAGACGCTTGCGGGCCAGATCACATCGGCCAACTTCTGTACCTGAACTGATTCTCGCTCTTCGGGAGGAATGGAGGAACATTCCAGGAAGTAGCTACCAACATTTGGTGGAAAGTCTTCCCCGAAGGGTGGAAGCTGTGATTCGGGCAAAGGGATGTGCAACGCCCTATTGATTTCCATGAAATCGTGGCTAGAGCGCAAACTTGCATGTGTCCGGATATTTGTGATCATAATATGTATTTCATTTGGAGTTTATTCTGGTTGGATGAGCTTTGTGAAAGCGCTGCTTTCGTCCCATCTTAACAAATGTACACTTCACTGTTCGATTGTCCATTGTCTTGCCCTTTATCTGAACAGGTTTGTCTGTTCTGATCAAAATCCTTGTGTACGCTGAAGAAGGCAGCGTGGCTGCCGAAATGCGCATACGTCCGATTAAAAGTTTTATGTGGATCAGTGGTTTCCTGTTATCTTTATTGAAGTTCGTCCACAGTGTCCGGCTCCAGTTCTCTCTTAAATTGTCATGTGTTTATTTTTAAAATATTTCAAAATTTAATCTAAAAAAGAAAAAGTCTAAGCCACGCCGGGGTTATTACCTAGCTTATTTGGTAGCATAGCAGATCCAAACACTTCATAAAAATATATTTTGACTATATTCTGTGGGAAAGAGTATATTTTGGAAACTAAGATGCTGATAATGCCATCTCTGAACGTTCGTTTCCAAGAATTATTAATAATGAGCATAAAGTGATGATGCAGTAACAGAACATTAATAAGGCAGCGTCTATTGATGAGGCAAAGGAATCACGAGTGTCTCCCTTGAGCTCCTTATCAAACTTCCAGACGACTAGAAAAGTTTATGTGTCTGGAAAAGAAAGAGAAAGAACGAGTATTGGTCAGAGAAACTCTGCAACTAAAACAGAAAGAGCTATACGGGCATTTGATGCATCTGAACAACGGGAGTTTCGAATTGAGCAAGAGCTTCTACGTCAAGGGCAAAAAAAACTTGAGTCTAAATTATCTGGTGATGCTCTGCAGTGGTGAGGCAAGTCTAGAACATTTTAGATAAAGTCCCGATATATAACCTACACTTCCTGTTTTTCGTATTTTTCTTAAAATGGATAATCCCTTTGCTCTGTGTTGTATTGATTGAGTTATTATTTAACCAATTGTCCTTTCCCAGCTTACTCCTCCCACTAAAGCTCTAGATTAGGAAAGTACGGCAAATCTTTTCCGCGCCGCTATTGTTGGCCCAATTGGCCCTATCAATTGAGTTACGCTTACTCTAAAATTCGGCTAAAATGCAATTTTTAATTTTTTTTTTTGTATTATTATCGTCTGAAAATTTAACTGACAATCAATAAATTTTGTAACTATTGATTTTCCTTTAAATTATGTTTTCAAATAAAATTTTCTATATATAAATAATGATAAGGTTGAGGCAATTTAATGAGAACTAGATTAAATTTTTAGTTTTTCACCTCATTTATGAAAGGTTAATGAATGAATAAATTAATAAATTTTAAAATACATGCTACGTGTAGGAATTTTTGTAATTTTATTCATCAAAATATAATTTTATAAATTTTTAATTAAAAATAACTTAATAAACTTGTATCAAATTAATTTTTATATTTTTATCAAAACTTCAATTTAACAATTTATTTTAATGTTATTAAATTATAAATATTATTAAACTATAATAATACTATTATAATTATAAAATTATCAAAATATAATTTAATAAAATAGGAATTGGTAAATTGAAGTTTTGATATAAATATAAAAATTAATTCGATATTTGGAAAAAAATGATATCTTGACAAAAAATAAAGTTCAGAAAAAAAACGTACACATGCAGTGTATTTTAAAATTTATTCATTTATGGAGATCTATAATGTTAAGGTAAAAATCTATCAAAAACTTGTTCTAGTTAAAACTTTCTATATTTTTTTTAAACCAAATAGCAGATTTTCGTTATTCAATTTTAAACTTTGCATTCAAGTAACTATAGTATCCTGTAATGATGAGTGATAATTAACTTCGCTAAAAAAATAAAATAAAAATAAACAAAAAATAACCTAACATCAAAGTTTTATTTTTCAAATATTTTAAATCTCCTACTTCCACATTTCACAGAAGTTTAACCTTGTTATTAAATTGTATTTTCTTAAAAAAGAATTATATTCGACTTGTAATATAAACTTTCAGTAATTTTCTTTAGCGCCACAATAGTATGGAAAAATTATATTTTCAGATCGTCTGGGAACTGCACAATGCAGCATCTCAACAACATTCGGTGAAGTTTCCTTGCTTTTTATTACTTCTTCGGATATTTTAACGAATTTATTAACCTCCAGGGAGCAATAGATTGAAGGAGCCTGAAGTTTTGCTTATTCGGATTAAAATTCTGCATCAATTAACGAATATTTCATTAAAAATTTAATCTAAATTGCACTCTCCGCAGTCAATGGTATCTATCGCTGCGTTTGGGCCAACAAGGGCTGAAAAACTCACCTGAGTCCTGTTCTACCAATCAGCAGCTCATGCGGCGCGGAAAAGGATTGCCGTACTTTCCTAATCTAGAGCTTTACCTCCCACTAGAGTGCCTTTATAACCAGAGTGTGGCCATACGCGGGACAGGTTTCTATTGGTTGTTCACTGTCACGTGCTATTTTCTGCCATGTTGTGTCCAAATTAGCATAGCATTGTGTGGAAATAAGACGGTTTTTTGTAATTTTAAAAGATTTTAAAGGATTTTAGTGACCACAAATGCTTTCCTGTGCTGCAGTAGGGTGTTCTAATCGTTCTGAAGATGGTTTTTTAATGAAACGATTTCCTCGCGATCCAGAAAGACGATCGATTTGGGTCGCGAAGACGAAAAGAGAAAAGTGGAAATCTTCGGACAACAGTTGCCTTTTTGAGATTAGTAAAAATCAAATGTTTCGATATATCGTTATTTATTTTACTTTAATCGCCTAAAACACCTAAATTTGTGGGATCGTATAATACAAGCGTATAATACAGTATAATGTTAGGCTAATATTATTAGCGCTGCAACGACCGGCGATGGGGGTGGGGGTCAAACGAACTTTGGGTTGACGGAGTTCAAACGAAATTAGCGTATAATATACATCACAATACATTAATTATACTGTATATACAATGTTCAGTTCCTTATGCAATATATTAATTCTCTTTTTGTTTGAATTTCCTTTCGTTTAAAGCTAAAACGAAAATAATTTCTCAAAAAAGATGGCAACTTCAAAACTGCTTCGATCTGCATTTTGTCCTGTTGCTTCTTTTCCGATCGTTTGAGAAAGAAGTTACGTATTGTTGATTTCAAAATAAATTTTCTTCTAATTTTTAAAAGAAACATTTCGATGAAGATCAGTGGGGAAAAGATAGAGTCGACGGGGGGGACTGAAGATGAATGCAATTCCAACTGCTCTTTGACCACACAAAACGATAAAAAAAAGAGAAAACTACCAAAGCAACGATTTCCACCGGATAATCCAAAAAAGATGAAAAAATTGGAGTTACCAAGGTAAATACGTATTCTGAAGCTGAAAACACATTGCATAATCAGGGTGTCTAGCGATCGGGAAGAGTCAGGGAATTTTACAAAATCGGCAAAAGAAAATGCGAAATACGCACGAAAAATTTGAAAAATATCAATTAATATTCTATAATAATAGTTTTTTGCTGCGGATGCTCAGAGAAAAAATACGTGATCAACCGGGTAAAGTCAGGGAATTTTACGAAATCGTTTTGCTAGACACCCTGATAATGGTTTTAAACGTGATTCTCCTTAATTATATTCATTATTATTTTAATTTTAATTATTCGTATGTTTCATTTCAGCTCTACTTCAGTTGCACAAATTCATGAGGAAATTATAAGTGACGGTCAAAATGAAGGTGCATTATTATTATAGAAACACTAAAAAATAGCGAAAAAATTGCAACCTTTACATTCCCTCATTGTCATAACATAAAAGGCAAATTCATTAGGAGATTTGTTGTTTATAGTTTGAAAATTTTTGATGTTAAAAAAAAGAAACTTCTTGTTAAAGAACAGAAAAAATGTAGAGGAAATTATGATAGCAAAAATATGGCAGTGCATACCATATTGTCATAAAATTAACTTTTCAGTTTTACATATTTAAAATTTTTAATTTCATTTGTATTTTGCTGTTAAATTTATTTTAAAATTCAGTCAATAAATTGGCCCTGTTTTTTCTTTATATAAGCTTATCTATCTTATTTCGTGTTTTTTTTGTTTGTTTTTTTTAGTAACGAAAAATTATCATTTTTTTTTTAATAATTTTTTTGATTTATTTTTTTAATTATGTAATGTTTAATAAAATTTTTGATAAGGTGGATATTCATTTTATTAAAAAAATTTATGACATGATTAATAATGAAATAATAAATGGGAAAAAACGAAAAAATGGGAAGAAACAAAAAAATGGGAAAAAACAAAAAATAAATTTTAATTTACATTTTTTCAGTTTATTGTTTTTTTCTGATAATTAAAAGTGGACTTTTATTTTCAATTTATTGATTCATTCCATTAATTCGAGATTTTTTAATGCCAAAAGTGTAAAATTTCTTGTTTCTGTTACACTAATCTATAGACAGATTGGACACAATATGGCTGCCTGGCCTCTCATGGCCACACTCTGGTTATAAAGGCACTCTAATACCGCCCGCAACTTGTTGAGATAGGGTGTGTCCAATCTACGATGCGACGTTCGGGAGACACTTCGAGGGATCATATGTTACTATAATTTTTACGACAAATCTCATATTAGAGTCACAGTCATGACACTGGTAAAAGGCTTAATAAGTTCAAGTCCAAACCAAGGATCTAAACACTATTAAAGTAGCGTCTGATGATGTAAACAGTTCCGAGTAGGGTTGGGTTTTTTTTACAGTGAGGCTTTTTAAATCCGGTAACAATCCATGAACTGCAATTACAACGATTAGCAGTGATATGTTACGCCGTGTATGAATTATTATTGGAAGTTAGCCGCATCACAAAGGATAGCAAGCCACTTCCGGTATACAAACTAAAGTCTACAAAGGAACTTCAAGAAAAAAGGGCGCGTTCGACATGTGCACACTAAACGCACCTAATGACATCACTCAGTGCGAGCGGTGAAAAAAGTGTAGTGCATTTTGTGTGTGTCATGAAAAACAGGAAAGAGCACGAAAGTGGGATGTTCACCTCACCCGTGCTACCATGAATAGTATGCGTACTGCTGAAAATAAAACTCATCATAACATCTGCATTCATATAACACGCCGAAATCGATCATTACACAGGTAGATTTCAATGTCAGTTTAAACGATATGCAGAATTCAATTGTTTTTATACCTGTTGGCTCTTTAACGGTAACTAAAATTCCGAACTATCTATCGCTACATTTCAAGGGCAGCGCCATCTTGCAACTAGTGATGTGCGATACCAGTGAAGCATCGATACTTCCGATATCGAGTACTTTAATAAAATACTCGATACCAATATCGAGAACTCAATGAGAAAGTATCGATAGTATCGAGTAAAAATGAGTATTTATTTATATGGTAAAATGCATTTCTGAGAGGACGTCGAACCTATACTGGAGCACGTGGAGGCTAACATCACTCATTACAATTAGACCTCATTACTATTACTAGGAGGCTATCATCACGTGTCGGAGTCATTAGCTTTTTTTTTTTATTTCCCGTGCGCCCATAGAGCGAGGCGTGAGCTCGACCTCGTTAGGAGAAATAAAAACAAACGCTTCGAAAGATACTTCCCTAATCAGTAGGCAGCCACTGGAATAAAAGCGTTAAAATATTCAACAGATTCTGAATTGACGCTGAAAATCGAACATCTTCATTAGGTGACTCATAGGTTTTTTCAGTATCGAGTATCGATGTGCAATGTATCGATACTTGAGCCATGTTACGGTGTTCGATACTTGAGTACTCGATACCGGCAAGTATCGATACTTTTTGGTATTGGTATCGGTATCGGCACAACACTACTTGCAACGCACTAAACGACTCTAATCCTAACCTAGGGTCATTTAGTGCGCGCACGAAACGCCCGGTAGTGCGCGCACTGGCGATGACAAACACGACCGGGTTCCATGACGAACACGTTAGTACGTTTAGTGGACGCACAAAGACGTTTAGTGCGCGATGTCGAACGCGCCCAAAACTTATAACTTTTCGTTTGTCCATGTGGAATTGCATTAGATTGAAACAATATGCATTCCTGCCAAGCACTGCACTCTAAATCCGAATGGAATAAATACAGAGTGTGCTGTTTGTGTGTATCAAATTTCTACACCATCAAAAACCGATTACTTTTAATTTAAATTATGATTTCTAGTATAATATTACAGATGCAAATGACGTATATGCAAACAATTGAGAATATATTTTCTTAATTTTAAATTCAAGCTACTGTAATTTCGGAAATTAAAACTTAAAATTTTTAAACACAGTCAGACAATGTTATAACAAAGTAGGCTATAAACGGGACGTTTCCGTTTCAAAATTTGTCGTACTGTTGCTGTTTATTACGTTCATTTACAAGTAATCTTGCATATGTTAGACTATTTTGGTGTTATTTGCTTCATCAAGTAAATTGTAAAGATAACTC
>JAHWFO010068141.1:493574-618369 GCA_023313115.1 Rhysida immarginata
ACGGAAGAAGAAATTTAAATGCATTTAATATGACTTGTGAGATTTCGTTTGAATACTAATATTCTTTTATGTATTCTTTTTCGTTTATGTTAATGAGCATTTAGCCGTATTTAAAAGAGTTTAATTTCTTTTTCAGTTCATGAAATTTCTAACGGAGACCATGGCTAAAACCCTAGTGCTCTGCTTCCTTTTGACAAGTAAGTATGCATGAACTTGGGTCCAGGTATATTGTCCTCTTAACTATTTGTTAAATAACCTGAACAAAGAAACAAATAACCTACTACAATTAAAATAAGAAAGAGATGACGTGTTGTAAAAATAACGATCTTCAAAAATATCTCTTATAGAAAGGAAAATTGACAAAATTACTAATGACGAAACTGGTGGATAGAAAATAGTGAAACACTGAATAGCAAAACATAAGTGAAAATAGTACTAAGTAACCACAAAATATCTTGCCGTTTTTATTTTGCCATAAAAGGAAGTGATAGAAGATATGCAAATGAGTGTACAATGTTGTCTAAAATCTGTCAGGGCGGAGCAGGAAGGTCAACCTGTATAAATACAGGGCTGTTGGGCATTCACATAAATCACATCTCGTGCAGAAGTGAAGACAAATGGAGGTATCGAAGGAGATGGTTAGGTGTTGTTTGCTTTATGACTTCAAGGTGGGCTTGTCAGCAGCAGCATCAAGTCGCCGAATGTGTCTTGTGTTTGGGAATGATGCTGTGAATGATGCAAGGTATTGGTTCCAGAAATTCAGGTAGGAAGAATTTGCCATTTCTGATGAACCTCGTAGTCTAGTATGTTTGGTGGACTAGACGCCAAATGGTACACTACGAGATGCTATCAACTGGCCAAACCAACACTACGCACCTGTATTCCCAGCAGTTGGAATGAGTGCAACAGGCATTGCAGCAGAAGAAGCCAGCATTGGTGAATCTCTTCCTTCATGACAATGCCTGGCCACATGTGGCACGAGCGGCCAAGGAACCCATTGAGCGGCTTGGCTGGGAAACTTTGTGTCATCCACCTTACTCACTAGATCCTGCTCCAACGGATTATCACCTTTCACCTTTTTTTCCATTCTCTGGACAACCACATTCGTGGAAAATTTTACACCAATGATACAGACCTGCAAAAGGCGCTCAAGGAGTTCTTTAGTCCAAGACCAGCAAGTTTTACAGCCAGACATGTTGATCAACTGGAGATATGTTGGCAGAATGTGCTAGATGCCAATGGGGATTACTTTAGGGACTAGCGATACGCTACTTTTGTGTACATCATTTTGTTTTCCGGAATTATAAAAGGCAAGAATTTTATGATTACCTAGTAAATTTAGGGTGACTATAGGTTACTGGGCAGTGGCTGGTCGGAGGTGGCCTCCACTCACAAGATGCTGGAAATGCCCACCACCGGCCTCACGACACCGGTTAGCACGCAGTTGCATGTTGTGAAACACTCTGCTCAATATGGCTGGTGAGATTTGCTGAACTTCAGTGGTGATTTCAACCTTCAGCTCAGGCAAAGTGTGCGGATTGTTTGCATCACTTTACCTTTCAAGGCACTCCAAAGGAAGAAATCGAGAGGTGTGAGGTTCGGCGAACGTGCAGGCAGATGCCACGCGAGATGATTCGATCAGCAAAGATGTCTTGCAGAAAGTGCACTGATGCGCGCTCTGTAAGCGCAGTTGCCCCGTCCTTTTTTCTGCACAGTAACTTTTGAATTACACTGTACAAGAAGACGCCAAAAGCTGTGGGCGCTAAGATACAAGTTGTACAGTTCAAATCATTAAATCTTCAAAAACCTAACCTAACAGAACCTGTGTTCGTAGGTTCAGTGTATTTATTTCTTTACTTTGTAAGTTACTATAATTAATGTTAATATCACTAAAACAGCTTACTTGCTTACGTATTTACTGACTTACTTACTTACTTGACTTACTTACTTACTTACTTATTTTTCAAAGCCGCTTATCTGTTAGGGTCACGGAGGCAGCCGTTTTATGAGTATCTCCAACACCCACAGATGCTTCTGAAAATGCAGGAGAGTGTTTTGCATAGGTGGTATTTTGCATCTCTTCGTAATCCGGTAACAGCAACAACTGAGGCAAATGAAATACACCTTGGAGCGGAGAATAGTCATGGTAGTATCACCGAAGCAGAAGTCAGACGGGCAATTACGTCCCTGAAGACTGACAGAGCTGCAGGTGATGATGAAATCCGGTCTGAGATTTTAAAGCTTAAAATCAGGAAGGTAACCTGTCGCTACTCGGATGTGTCAGATGCTTTTATATCTGGCCAGTTCACTAAGCAATGTCAGGAATAGTGATCTCTATCATTAAAAAGGGAGGTCGGTGAGATTGCAATAACTATCGAGGAATCTGCTTGCTCAGCATTCCTGGGAAAGTGTATGCTAAGTGTCTGGAGAGGAGAACTCAGAAAATAGTCAACTCCAAACTGTCGATAGAGCAGTGCGGTTTCCGATCTGGCTGAAGCACAACGGATCACGTCTTTGCGCTAAGGCAAATCTTTTAGAACTCCTGGGAGTATTCAAAAGATATCTATGCTTAATTTGTGGATCTCGAAAAAGCATATGACAGAGTTCCTCGGGAGAAGCTCTGGCGAGTGTTGCAAGAGTACGGAGTGGATGGGCAATTACTGGTTGCTGTCATGTCTCTATACGAAAGCTTTGAGATGTACGTCCGTATAAGTGGCATTAATTGGCGACCGTTCTTTGTGGGTGTTGGACTCCGCCAAGATTGCGTATTGTCGCCCCTCTTTTACATTATCTTTATGGACAGGATAGAAACGGGCAGCAGTGGTCATAACCGTTTTTGTGTGGGCGACAGCTTGGTGGAGAAGTTGCTCTTTGCTGACGTCTTTGTGCTCCTAGAGTCTAACCTTCAGCATTCACTAGATTGTTTGCAGCCAAATGTGAAGAGGCCGAGATGAAAATCAGTGCGACACACTGGGCTTATGATCCTTTCAAGACAGCCTGTCCAACGCGCTCTCTATGTTAGGGGAACCCCGTTGAGATAGGTGAAGAAGTTCAAGTATATCGGTACTGCATTCACGATAGAGAATTGGACGTTATAGCAGGCTGTGTTATACGTGAACAGTGGCGATCCGTGATAACGAAACGTGAGCTAGGAAGCAAAGCCAAACTCTCTCTTTTCAAATCTATCTTTGTCATGAATCTTGGTTAAGACGACTTTATAGGCGAAATAAAGCCCATTAACAAAATGTAGGGTAGAAGACAACGAAGGTCATTATAAAACTGTTGCATCATAGACAGATAAAGGTTATTTTTAATTCACTAACACATTTTACGATATCCAATGAAAAACCAACTAGCCAAATGTCACTTGGAACATGTAAAAAGAATTGTAAAGTACAATAAATAAATAATGAAATATAAAATACAAGTTCAATATAAGTTTATTTCTTTTTTCATTCAACTTCATTTTACTACTATTATTCTGATTCCCCATCTTATGAAATGTCCCCTACACCATTCTTAGTATTCAAGTTCTGCTTATTTTTACTCCGCTTCTCTTTCTTAACAATGACAGTAACTGGACAAACTTCAGCTCCTTCATTACCGACGAAGTCTGTATTCTTTAACTCTTGCCGCTTTGCCGAAAATTTACTATTTGGAACTCCAGTTTCCGAATATCGCTTGGTTTCCTTAAATAGCTCTTGTATATTTGTAACATTAATATCGTCCAAATAGCTGCCTACGTGGTACGGCAGGGACATAATTAAAAAGTTACGAATTAATTCGAAATCCATAATACACATGTATCTACTACACATTAGCTCATTAAATTTATTTGGATGAACGTCTATTGGTTCATCGATGGAATTTAATTAAAATAAAGAAAGTAAAGTAAGCAACTTACATATGATCGACACTGCACTGTTCTTCCGTTGCATCTTCGAACCCAACGAAAACGCCAGTCGACACACACTCCTTTGGAGAACACTGGGCGAAAAACCAACGAAACCTGGGCACAACCAGAGACCAACATCGTATGTCCTAGCTCTGGTACCAAAATGCAGCTGGTCTGTCACGTGGAAAATGTGAAAAGAACAAGGTGCATAAACATTAAAAATTAAAAATGTTTAATAAATAGCTAATCTAACGCTATAATTCTCTTATCCGTATTCTGAGGCAATACCTCCTAGAAAGAAAGCCAAACGACTGAAACGTCATGCATTGTTACATCATCATATTTCGACCATTGTTAACCGTATTTCTACCAATAGCAAGCCGTAAATTTGGTCGACTTATGATGATGTAACAATGTAAGAAGTTTCAGTTGTTTGGCTTTCTTTCTAGGAGGTGTTGGCTGAGGCATCCGTCTGAGGCCAACAAAGTTACAACAGACTATCCGAAGCCAGGGATATTGTGGTAAGATAATACTCAGTCATTATTGTGAATTAAATAAATAAACTGAAAAATGTTTAGTGTTGATTTTGTATATGCAGATGAACAATATATTGTTGCAGAAGATTAAGTTTTGAAAACCATTGAAGCTCCACTTTTATTTCTTTACCCTTCAACCTGTTCGGTTGACACCCGTCAAGTGACGGGTAGAATTCTAGTGAATTATAAAGTACAAGTTCAGAGCAATTTCTTTAGCTCTATAATTAATTTTAACATAACAAATTCCTATAATAAAGCAAACCAGGTTAGCATGGTGTGGAAGCGACTTGCTTGTAGAAGAAATCTGCCGCACAGTAAGCCTCCAGAAAATTTGAAGCGTCCTTCACTGACATGAGGAAGTCGGCCAATTCACTTCAACGGGCGTAGTCCTCTGCATCCTACAATAGGTTCGACCAACTAAGCATGCAATACTCAATGAAAGAAAAAATTCACATTAGCAATTTCACGATATACAAATATAAGCCTTAAGGAATGAATGCTGCTCAAGTTCAACTTAGCGGATACAGCAAAGTCAATACAATAAAGCAGTAACCAATGAATTATCTTAGTTGATTCAATATGCTTCATTAACACATATCTTAAATACAGAGAGAAAGCTTAGGTCAATAGGTAATATACAAGGCAAATTGTGTTTAGCTAATAAGTTTTAAAGTGAAAACCATTCCAAGAATAAAGTCGCATCTGAAATTCTAAAATCCTACAATATCAACAATTTAATAACAGCCAACAATTTACAATTATTATCTTTGCAAAGCCTTCAACTTGAGCAGGCAGGAATCCTCCCTTTCCTGTGTCCTGGTATCCAATCATTCCCACGGAAGAATACCAAAGCAGATTTCACAACACTCTAATGCCGAATCCTCTTCAGATAGCATTTAAAGGATGCAGAGGTCTTAGGGTGCTTCTAATAACCCTCTCCAGCCGCGATCGGGCGTGAGCGTTCATAGCCAACGTGAGCACTGCATCCCAAAATGACAGAGCGCTTGTCATGGGCACATCTACGAACTCCCCGATCTCATCGTCGTATTGAGAACACTCAGGATCAATGTGATCTAATTTCCATCCTGATCACTTCGCGTTGCCTTGTTCACTTTCACTACTTTCGAAAGCATTGCAATAATGGCCGACAGTGAAAGCGTCTCTTACCTCGAAGTCTGTTCCCAATACGGTTTATATTTTTGTAATGAATCTGAAGGCAAAGAACAGGTCAAGATACACGGTAGGGGCGAAGGAGCTGAAGAAAAGAGTGAAGATTGTTTTATACAAGGTGACGAAAAACAAATGGTAGATAAGGAAACACTTAATAGATCATGGTATAATGATGCATTTTGTCCCTATGAACATGGGTCCGAATTTGAACACTAACTGAGATAAGAACAGAAATAAAAATGCCGCCACTAAGACCAACATGTTAATAACTCAGGTTCGATAACATCTTGGATGATTAAATTTGGGGAAATAATAGGGTACCTAAAACTGTGTGTACCGTTAAAATTTCTTCGAAACGAGTATTTTTCGAGTAACGCAGTCAACATCGTAAATGTGCTGGTTAGTACTCGCATGTGAGCACTATTAAGATTTTGAATGCGTAACTCGGAAACTGCTCGTTGGTATACGATCCAAAACATTGGCAATCACAGTCACACAAGGATACGCTGATGCCGTAATTTGAGAGTGAACGGAGCCGTTCCTAAATAATTTGCACCATATGAAAAGCGGGGCTCTAATTTAGTTGCACGCACACAAAACAATCTATTTTCTTTCAATTACATTGACGAGAGAACAGGAACAATTTTTATGCTCGTTTCTTCGTACAATTTTAAAGTATCGGGCGCTAAACTTGTCACATTGTTTACGGAGGAATTAGCAAGGTACTCACTTTCTTGGGTTAAGATAACAACGTAAAGGTTTACTTAATTTCTTGCGGCAATTTTCGTCGTCCAACTCTTGGACGAGACAGTGAAGCTTTTTCGGTCCATTCACTGAGCTGCCAGCACCATCCTCTGCGTCTCCCTCCGAGAATCGTTACGGGTCATCATATTAACTGATGTCGGTGATCGCAGATCCATTCGCAAAGACGTATTCTAAAATACCCTCTGAGGGTATCTTCGAGCCCGCGATCTCACGCTTCCAATCACGTCAGTTCACGCCAGAACAAATAAAATGACATCTCTGACTGTATATATTCCGCCGACCTTTTTACTCTTGTAATTCGCGAAAACGAAGGAATAGGAAACAATAGGAAACAGAATGGCCCATGCAATTCTGACTGACAAGCTGCCGAAAATTTAATAAGGCTCATATCGAGCAGCGATCAGGCAGTAATCCGATAGCCATCAAAATTGCTTGATTTGTTAAATGTAAGCTTTTACTTTGGATAGGCCTACATGTGAGGGACAGTAGAGAGGGTTGTTAAAGATCGGTGGTAACAATTAACATATATAAATGGGCGCGAGCGTTCATTGCACGTGAGCTATCACGTGGAGTATTGCCAGCGCAAGTATTGAAATAATCCGTAATCGAACAACCAGGTAAAAGCATTGAGTTAACTGAAAATTGACAGATATTGGGAGGGCTACATAACAGTCGTTTACGACGTCAAATCAGCTATTCCGAAATTATGAAAGCAAGCAAGAAACGAGGCTTCGTAGTTTACAAGAAAGGGATATCAAGTGTACTAAATAATTTTGGGAAAACCAAAATCAGCGCCATTCCCGAGGGTTAAACTCTGTCCAATACGAGACTATCCACTAGCCGTACTCCTGACGTCGTCCGGAAAGTTCGGGCTCTCGTAATCGGATCTCGTAAAATTAGAATGAAGGAGTGAAAATAATGAAATATGATTGGCGGAAAGTTTAGGTGGGAAGCGCGATAAAAAGAAGAGAGAACTGAAGTATACCACATGGATGCATAAGTTCTTAAACAATCAGAATTAACTCCTCAACGCAACGGGGTATACCACAGAAGATAGGAACATCATTGCACACGGGAAACACAACTGTTAAATGTGATTTACAAATAGAGAAGCGACACAAGACTACGTTCATACGCGCCATTTTCAAGAACTACGGAACAACAGAGGTAAAATGTAAGAAACATTACTGGTAGATGAATAGTAGAAATATATGGATACACTAGATAAGGCGTTTATTCATTTAAGAGTCGAGTCATATTTTATCGCCCGAGGGGTTCTAAAGACTGCAGAAAATTGTATCTTTAAAGCAAAGAAACATTTTCAAAAGGTTTCATGATCGTAGCGGGATACAGCTAAAACGGCACGTTAACATTACAAAAAGTTGAGTCAAAGGCCATAGTCAACGCCATGTACTATCAGACTAACGTTCTAATCGATATTTATACACGATATTCAGTGTCTGTACGGTACAGAGCTAAACAGGTATGGCTGCACAAGACTAGGCGTCGAATCATCTCACCGCCGCATCAACTCGCCTGTACCTGGAACGTAAGAAAGAAGATACCGGAATCCGCTCCATCTATCCTGCCAGCGCCATCTATCGGCAGATTTTGGAACTATTTTTTTCCTTCGCCAAAAAAAATTCCATTGCCTCGCGGTTGTTCTGCTAAAACATCAGGTCATTCTGACGAGTAGTTTTCAAATTATCGATTTTTGAAATCGTAACTTAAATTATAATCACCCTGTATTTAACCGTACACTTTAATAAAACTTCACCTGGAAAAAAGAACACATACTGTACTCCCTGGGGTTATGTGTTAAAGAATTTCTTGTAGGTTTTCTAATAATGCTTCTAGGCCTAGTTCCCCAAACCCCACAATTTACTTAAGTTCATAACCTCGAAATTCGCGGATTCAACATTCGCGGCAGTTTTCGGGAACATAAACCCCTGAATAACAATGGTAGGGATGCGCCCCTACCCCCCATGCTATGGAAAACTCTTTATTTTGGTGTCCCCTAACGGTGTGTAGAGTTTGGTAACTGCATGTAGAAATACCCTAGAAATATAACAAATAACGAAATATCTTCTTTTAATTTTATTTTCAGCTTCATTGATAATCGATGCAGCTTCCACTAAGAAGGCATGCGATGAACCTGAATGCGGAAATAAATGCAAGAAGAGTGGAGAAAATTGTCAGATAAATGATGAATGTGTCTGCATTGAAGATCGAGCAAATGGTAAACATATTTGAATACTGTAGTTATTTCCTCAAGTAAATTTCTAATCAGTGTAAGAGAATTTGAAATTAAACGAAATATAGCTCTTTCTTATTTATAATAAAGGTAAGTCGGGGAAGACGCCAAAGTTAAATATCATCATTTTTTTATTCATATTTAACTGAAAAAACATTAATGCATTTCATTAAAACTGAAACGTAGAAAAACATTATCCTTTTATCCAGTCTGGGTGAGATCCCACGAAATATGTGTTTTCATTTTAAAGAAAAACCAAATGAATGCAACTAATATTTAATAACCAGTATAGAAAACACGCTCAACATAAATTAAGATGAAGAAGAGACTGTTTCTGTAACGATTATTACAATTTCTTGCAATTTCTTGCACATTACGCTTTGGATAAATTACAGTTTGAACCTTTTCACCGTCTTTCATTTCACTCTGTCTTAACCACCACCTTCTCAGTAGAGGATAATTATGATGATGATGACGAACTTGTTTTGCGCATTCTCTTATGTTTTTTTTTTTCTTTTTTCGCTTTTTTTGTTGGTTGAAGCCTCTATTTCGCTCTCAACAGCTATCTTTTTCGCCGTTGTTTATGCTTCAGACGATTGTTTCTTCTTCCATCTGGCTTTGTTTTCAAAAATATTGGTATAAGTCGGATATACTTTTGCTCTTTGAGGGAACTACTAGATACGTTAGGTTTCTTGATTGTAAGCATTTTAAGCATTAGGTTAAACCTCTTCTAAAATACTCCAAATAGCAAATGGATTTGAGTCGGAATATAGGAATAAACCCGAATGCAGAAAATTCTGCGGTCCCATTTCCCTTGTATAGCTGGATTTTTCCAAGCAGCTGACAGCAGAGATCCAAAGTGAAATTGGCGATTCTGTGACCTGAATTGGTGTGGGTCTTATCGTTCAGATCCTAATGGCCAAATGTATTCAATGATTTAAAGAAGAATCGTTCCAGTGGCTGTAGATAGGAGTCGTGTTACTGAGAAGACACAGCAACATCACGCCAGAATCGGCACCAGAATCCAGCTAAGTGACAAGTAAGCAGATACTAAGTCCATTTAATAAAATAGCATCTTACACAACCTGATAAAAAATAGCCGTCTCATCTCAGCACATAGTGGTTCTTCAACCAGTGAAGGAAGACATCAATGTTAAGGTAAGCTCCTGGTTGTTACAGAATGACTGTTTTATAAATTTAATATATTAAATTAACGTTTAACCCAGGGTGATTCAGTCAATTTCTAACCAATTCAGTACTATGATTTATTGACCCATTAATGTTTACAAACTTAGCATTTCAGTATGATATTTTAGGCAATTCGGAGTTTTTATTCCCGTGGAAAAGTCTTGATGATATGCTCAATGTGGCCACCACGAACGTTTTGAACTGCTCGCAGCCGAATGGTGAAGTTGTTCTTAACTCTATCCAATTTCTGCATCCACAAGGGGGCAGGAGTCGACGATGCTTTGTCGCAGATGGTCTAGGGTTCTTGGTGCTGTAGTGAACACACTGTCTTTAAGGAACCCTCAGAGATAAAAATCAGGACTCGTAGGGGGCCAAAATAAAGCAATCCCCGAATCGATCTGGAAACCTGTTTGAAATGACACGATTTCCGAATTTCTGATTGAGAAAAAATAGCACTTCATTTGTGGTGTGAGGCCTAGCCCGAAACCCTTGATGTCGAAGCGGTATATGCCTCCTTTGCAGCTCGGGGATGAAGAAGGTTTCCAACATGTCAAGGTAAGCCTGTGACGTTACGGTGCCCTCAAAAAAGAACGGACCAATGATGCCTCTTTTGGAAATCGCGCACCAAGCCATAACCTTTCGTGGATGAAGAGGTGACTTACATGTATGGATCTCATGAGGGTGCTAAGAACCCCAAAATCGAACGTTGTGTTTATTAACGTCACCTGACAGATGGAAGAAGGCTTTATCTGACACCCACAGGTTGTCCACAATGTCCTGATTGGCTTCCATTTCTGCTCCAAAGTCCATCACAAATTGTTATCGCTTCTGTCTTCCAGTATCTGTTAACTCCTGATAAACATGGATCTTATACGGGAACAGGTGTAAATCCTTTCTCAAAATTCGCCACGTCGTGGTATACGACAGCCCTTCTGCAATGGATAGGCGGCGAACAGATTTTTTGGTAGGGGAATCGACCAACTTTGTGCAAACATTTTCGACAACTTCGGCCGTTCGAATACGAACTTCGCTCCCGCCTTTTTTCTTGCTTTTAACACATCCAGTGGCACGAAATTGCTTGACAAAATCCATGATTGCTTGCCTGCCTGGTGCGTCTCGATACTTATACTGCTTCCGGAACTTTCTTTGCACGGTTACAGGTGATTTTGTCTCGAAATACTATTCGACAACCTTGCATTTCTGCTCTGTTGATAAAGCGGGCGCCATTTTTCAACAATACGATTTTCATGCAGCGCCGTTGCAACAATACAAACTCCAACTATTTACAAATTCGATATGGCGCTCATATTCTTTCAATTGTTTATCCCTAATGCACGTCATTCGGGTGAAATGGTCAGAAATTGACTGAATCACCCGGTATGTCTGTTTGCTTTTTTAAAGAAATTTTAAAAATATTTTTATTTTACTTTATACTAATTAAAAATAAAATAACTTTAAAATGTTTGTTAAAATGTCTTTAAAAACTAAAACAGACATTTTTTTAAATAGTTAATTATGATAAAAATAACTCTTTTATACAAATTACATTCATTTATGGGGGAGGCCTTGGCTATGGGGCTTTTGCAAGCCAGCTCTGTGAATTTAAGCATCGCCTAGCACGGCTAGACACTGGATGGGCGACCATTAAGTGACACGAGATCTCCCCCCCCCCCTGCTTCAGAGGGCACACTAAGCCGTCGATCCCGGCTGCTGCTACCACCTCGTAGCAGTTGTAGCGCTGGCAGAAGCTCAAAAATGCATCGCTCAACTCGTCTGGTCAGCTGAAACAAACAAACACACAAACATTCATATATTTGAATTTCGGAAGTAAATAAATAAATAAATATAGACTGGAGATAACCTTCAAACCAACGTTGGAAATTATTATGAATATGAAGTTGCATCTTTCTCCAGGCATTGTGATTTAATAGCCAATCAGGTATTTCTTAACGTGGCTTAACGTGTTCATTACAGCATATAAAATGAAATGTGGATTGATCATTTCATGCTTTTTACACCTTCCATAAAATGCAATTTTCGGTAGTCTGTTCCAGTTTAAATGATTTTCAAGTCATCCATAGGTTCGATTTGGTAATAATGTTTCATCCATAAGAGTTTTTAATTTTAACTTTTTAAATTTTTAATTTAAGACACCATACGAATATCCTGAATGGCTATGAATGTCAACGAGCATGGCATTCTACGACTTGTGTCACAATGGGATAAATCCCTAAACACCTTCGGTCACTATATTAAAAAATTAATGTGAAATATCCTTTGTTTCTTTATTCATTGATGGTACCTCTAGCGCTAAAGCAATTTCAACGAAATACTTTAATGCAAGTATTCACCCCAACCGGATCATTAATTTTTCAATTTAGCATCGATTACAATCAAATTACAGATGAAAGTTTCTGACACTGGCCTTAAGATAGAATACTTCTACTATTCGTCATAAGAAATTTTGATGTGTGCAAAATTTTCAATTTTATTTTCCCCACAACAGACGAGATTAGCTAATTCTAAACATTTAACTTTCCTATTTTTATGATTAAATGTCCTTTTCGCTCATGCATTTTCCTTTGTTGAGCCCGTCCTATGTACACAGTATGTGATGCCAACTTCCTTTGTTGCACGAGCCAGCTGTTTGCTAGTTACCACTACGATGCTAGCCTTCACTGCAGACACTTCGCTGTCAGCCACTAGAAATCAACTAAGCTAAAAAAAATCAAACAAACATTTCGCATTTAGTGTTGTGATTTGTGCCATCTCTTGGACTTAACAGTTAGGCTCTTTCTTGAAGAGTGCCCCTCTCCCAAGCAACCACCTGGTGAGCTCACCCTCCGACCTTCCTACTTGTGGCTTTTAAATCCATCTGAGACCATGGATTGTATGGTCTTGTTTGTGGCAGACGAGCCATACCTTGTCTGTGACTTTAAGCATACTAATGGAATCTGAAGAATCCACAGAACTCTCCTTGACTGGGTCGAGAATGCTCTGCAGGAAGGCATCGATTACCAATCGCATCATGGCTGGGGATTTTTTGAAGGTGAGCAATACCATGTTCAACCTTTACAATGCCGACCCTGAACACCTCATGGTCCACATCAGGGGAACATGGCTGCCTTTATCTACGTCTTGGCTGCCTTTGGGAAAGTGGTTTGAGTTTTTTCGTGAGAGTATTCTGACACTACTCGGCCCCAGAATGGAGATAACTACTTTGAAATGCGCCTGCAGAGGGACATAACAGATTACCTTATAATGCACAGAGAACGTGTCTTCGTGTCAAATAAAGGAATGCGACAGTACTGCTGGTACTGCAACAAATCATCGCAAATCAAGAGGGACTGCCCGGTCCTGAAAAAGCGCAACAGTTGCAATCGCATCGTGGGCAAATACCACCATTGCCCAGTGAGTGCTCCCGATGTCCCATCGGCAACTCCACCATCACTGCCGTCGACTTCGAAGCCCTCTACATCTTACAAGATTGCAGCTCGCCACCCCTGCAACTATGGATGCCAACTTACTGCTGCCATTGGAAGACATCGTAATAGGTGAGCCAATGGACTGAGGAGCATCTTAATTCATTTCCGATATCCTGGAGCAGCCAAATGACATTGTTAGGTTATATGTTTCCTTCTCCCGGAATATGGACTCTAATCACTGGCAACAAGTGTTAGCAAAGTGTGTTTCCTGCCTTGACAAGAACTTCCGCCTTACCACTTCTTTGTTCATCAAGGCTCTTTTCATGAAGACACGTGTTATTCCTGTTCTAACATCGAAATGCCTATTTATCTTGCCTTTGTAATGACACGTGCATAAAGTGGGTAGCGTTATCGTGAGCGTTATTGTGTGGTATTCCGGCATCACTCGTCTGCCACTTCATACCAAACTACTATTCATTTCCTTCGATCAGGGAGGGTTGAGACTACCTTATGTCTGCCGCTGTCTCATTGCTGCCAGATTGGCAGCAATGATCCGGGTGTTCCTGCACACTCCTCCCATGTGGTCGGACTTCATGTTTATACACCTACATATCCTATTCAAAGTAAATGAGCTCCAATGCCATTATCAATGCCAGTGATCATGTGTTCCTGTCAACCAGGCGTATACAAGTCCTTTTAACACGACTTGGTGACCATTCTGCCAGCTCTTCGCCAAATTGACGTGCAAGACCTGGGCCATCTTCGTCAATCGTGGTTCTTCCAGCAGGCCGACCCAGGTGACACAACCGACATCTTTCGTCTACATCCAGAGTATCAATGGGTAGCAATTCTGAAGGCAGTTAAATGCACTGTTTCCGAAAGTCTTCAACTTCCAGTGGTTTTTGCATCACCACGGATTCCATTCCCTCCAACGTCTCCTGAAATGGAAATGGTCCGGTCTGTTGGATGTTTATATTGTGGCGTGGTAAAGACTATTCCACATATAGTTTTTGAGTGCCCATTCGCTCAGTCCATCTGGAGTCGTCTCAAGCAGAATTATGGGCTGGTGAATTACTTCTACAACTTCGTGTCATGCTTGTTCGATGCCTCTACTGGTGAAGGACCTAGCCATCACAATTTCCTTCCTCATCTGGCAATTGTGGATGGCATGGTTGGATAACATCATGGTATCAATCACCCACCATCAATCGTTTGGAAAACCCGCGCACTCCACCTGAGATCCTTTCTCCTGCTGGAGTAGTCTAGGCTAGGCCAATCAGAGTTCAAACTATGCTTCACGACATCTGGGTGTCTCTGCTCGGTCGTCGGAAGTGACTGTACCTTCTATCTCATCTTCTCGATCGAGTTGTAATGGTTCGTCTGAAAGCGAACGTGCCTGAAAGTTAGGCGTTTAACCATCTGAATCATGAGCATTGGGCGCTTAATTAATATCTTTAGTGGCGTCCGCTGAGGCCAGTATCCTCCTCAGCTCCAACAGCTTTTCTGCCGGCCACGATAGGACATTTTCATCATATCCATCCAGCCATCATGGTTTTGGAGATTTCTTCTAGTATTCTATGTATGTTGCAGAGATGGAAAAATAAATTATAAGATTTGAATAGGCATCAACTTGAGCCATGAAATGAAGATTTCTAGAGTAATGAGCTAGTTTTTATTTTTTTAACTTAAAAACATGCGGAAGGACTTTAGCTGCCATTCTAAATTTTTTTCAAGGGATGTCTCTCTTCAACCACTCAGAGGCTATGAACCCTGAATTTGTTGTTCCGTCTCAAAATTTGGCTATGTTTCGTTTTGAACATTAGCTGTTGGCGGCAGAAAGACACTGAAACAAAACTTAATTGGATTTTCATAACCTGTTTAAATTTCTTTTATTTATTTTGCCATTGTTTCCATTCTTCGTATTAGATGTTTATGTAGTTTGAAATTTCTTTTTCGTAGAAATTAAATATCAGCTTTTGTTTCTGTACCAGGCACAGCTCTTGTTTTCATCAGTGTTCTTTGAACTCTTTATACACCCATACCTCGTTATACGTACGCTCGTTGTACGTACTTTTCGATTTACGTACTTTTCAAATTATGGCACGAATTCGTTTTACGTACCCAATATTTCGTCACACGAGATTAAATAAAGAGTAGAGTGGAAATACACTGATCATCAGCGCCAGCACTTTGACCTCGTCAAGTACGTCGTCATTATTTCCACTCTAATAAATTAATTTTGGCTATATATTTTCGATTTTTGTTTCATGTGTATTATTATGTTTATGAAGAAATAAAAATAATAAATTAAAGACTATAAAAAATAAATACTAACTTTGCTGTATTATTTCATAAAAAAACACTGAAACAGATTCAATTTACTTTGTGTATATTTTGTATCAAAATCATTGATGTGCATTGTCAAAGCGTTATCACGAAAATCATTGATGTGCGTTGTCAAAGCGTTATCACGGAAATTTACTTTTAAAAAAGTACAGTAGTGACCTCTGATGAGAGCTACATAATAAAACGTCTCACGTTTTTTCCATTGCCTCGACTTTTCTACTTACCCTGAAAAGTACGTATTCGTTATACGGATATTCGAGTTACGTACCAAGTTTTTGGAACCAATCAGTACGTATAACGAGGTATAGGTGTACTGGCATGATAGTAGTCAAACATTTCTAGTCCAAGCTACTTTGCGAGTTTTGCATTCAGATCAAACTTAATGAAAATTTGTGAATGTGTCTATCCCCCTTTGTATTTATTTTAAAGATTTTCCTTTACAAGTCATGTCATTTATTTGACTCGTGCGGCTCCACGCCCAATTTTAGTTAAGTAATTCCAAAAATTTCTTTTTAAAAGCTATGCCATTTATTTAATTCGTAAATTTTTTACCCAAGTTTTAATTATCTGTGCATAAGATTCTTTTTGCCATTCATAACGGTTTATTTAACTTGTAAAGCTCTATGCCCAAATTTTAATTATCTCAAATTTTATCTCGCTATTAAATTTCTTGACACCATATATGAGCCTGCTAATGCCAAAGTGGTGTAAGTCCATTAACAACAGTTTTGAGATATAAAGAATTTTAGTAGAATAGTAGTTGAAAATTCTATAGACTGCATAAATTTGCACTAATGTGTGTGAAACTGTTTGGGGAAATAGGAGTTACACCACTACTCCTAAAGATAGTTTGACAAATTCGAATTTCATTTATAGCATTAACAAAGATTTTATAAAAAGCAAAGTTACACCACTTTGGATTTAACAGGCTCATATGTATTTATTGAATATGGAGTTTGACTCCCATGCCAGTTTAATATGTTTGTTTAAAAACGTCATTAAACTTTGCCTCCCAGGAATTAAGGCTGGTGGGCAATTTATTCAGGATTTTGAATACATACATTGTGAATTATATGATATGTCCTGCTCGTTTATTTCGATTTATCAGTTTCATCTACTTTGCTATTAATTTAAACTTTCTGATTGATCGCTTCAAATTTTATGTCTATTCAGATTTACGATTCGATTGAAAAGAAAACAAAATGCCCATAAATGTCTAGACATTGATAGTAATGCCTAAAAACAGTTATTGTTTTTCAATTTGAATTTTCTGCTCAATTATCCTAGTAATTGAAGGGCTTAGTGGAATAAGGGGGAATCCCTCATATTATGTAACCTGAGTCCATCTAGTGTTAGTTTTTTTGTAATGTCAGAGTGTGGGATAGCACCTCTGAATAATTGGAGTGGACAATAAAAGTCCTTGGAAGTGTTGTCAAAATATTCTGAATGGAATATGGAGGCCATTCCATTCCTCCTTGAAATCTTTGTCATGATAAGTTAGCTGTTTACCAGATTGACCAATGGGAGAGCAGCTTTCATATCTCATGTTGTACAAACAACATGGCTGATGTTAAAAGTTGTGGTGTGGTTTTAAATGAAGAAAATGAGGAAAAGAATGCAAATGAAAGCAAAAAGAGGAAGAGAAACACAGAAAAATGGAAAGATAATAACCGGAAGAAGGCACGGAATATTGGAAAAGAATATTTTACACGCAAAGGCAAAATTGTGCCTGTAAAGTGTTTACTAATATCGAGTGTTGCAAAACTGAAAGATGTGGTTACAAGCATATTGCAGAAGATGCGAAGAAAGAACATTTCGAGGAGTTATATAAATTAGGGGATCGGAATATTCAAAATGCTTAACTTTTTGGCCTTAGAAAAACTATTCCTTGCAAAAGAAAATACTTGAAAGATAGAGTAATTGCTGAGGAAACAAGGAGACACAACTACATTGAATATTACCTTAAATTTATAAAATAAACATAATTATCAGAGTGTGTAAAAGTGCCTTTTTATCTGTACATCGTATCTCAAAGAAGCGAGTGGAATATTTGAGAGGTACGAATGTATCATTTTTAAAATACCTATATTTTATTTACAAGTAGATCTAAATTTAAATTGAGGTTACATTAATGTAAATGATTTAAAGACTAGTTTACCAATTTACTGAAAGTTATTTTAATAATAATTAGTAGATTATAAACTTCAATAATACATTTTGGGCTTAATATTACATGTAGGCCTCACTTAAAATAATGTAGACCTTTTTTCAGCCATGTTGTGCGAGCACACCTTAATGCTGCATACACGAATCGGTGGATAGGTCGAGGTGGACCGGTAGCCTGGCCTGCAAGATCACCCGACCTTAATCCCTTGGACTTTTTTCTGTGGGGTCATGTGAAAACGATCGTCTACAGCACAGAAGATCCTAACATTATGGATCTGCGACAACGAATTGAAAATGCATGCCAAACCGTTCGTAATGCTGGCGACAAACTCTTCCATGACATCAGAAGGTCGCTCATGCAACGAGCCGAAGCGTGCGTGTGAGCTGGTGGCGGGCACTTTGAACAATTCCTGTAATTTGGAGCTACGGGTTTAGTTGGCTGTATCGCGTAAATAAATCGTTTCCAGACAAAGTGCTATAGAACATTTTCGTCTTCTTTTGACCTGAAGAATATGTCACTAAATTTATTGTACATAATTTTGAAACACCCTGTATATTATAGTTACTAACAATTGACTTACGTTAAATATTTATTTTGCTTGTTATTATTTTTAGCTGTTCCTGAAAGCCACTTGTGATAAGACCTCATCTTTAAGCACTCCTGGTCCTGACAGACGAGGGAACCATCGTAACACGCCTCCTGCGTGCAAACAAGAAGATGTAGAACTTACTAAGGAGTATATCCGATTTTTTCCTAGATACAAGTCGCATTAGTCTCTTTACAAAATCCAAATAGGCAATACATTCTCAGTATAAATACAGTTGAGGAAATGCATAGTTTGTATATTAACTGGTGCAGTGAAAGTGAGCGTGTTTTTCTAAAGTTACATAAGTACAGACAAATTTTCAACAGCTACTTCAATATTGGTTTTAAACTTCTCCATAGTGACACCTGTAAGGTATGCGATGAAGCTGTGAATATCCCACTGGATGAAACACCATTAAGTCACCGTCAACATCTAAAGAAAGCTGATATGGCATACAAAAGCCTTTAGGAAGCGAATAAAATGGCTCTTGATGAAGCGTATGACTCATTGGATATACAATGGATTTAGAACAAGCACTACCAACTCCTATGATTTCAACAGAAGTTGTGTTCTATTTGAGGCAACTGTGGACCTGTAACTTTGGCATTCATATTTGCAATATGAATGATGCCTATACGTGTATTTTGCCAGAGTCTATTGCAGAGGGAAGAGCAGATGAAATAGGTAGTTGTTTACTCCAGTTTATACCCAAAATCAGAGGTGACATGAAGAAACTTATTGTATACAGTGATTCCTGTGTGGGACAAATTAAGAACTTTTCTTATCATGTGTGTGTGGATCTACATGATTGAAATTGACTAGTTTGAGAGCATAGAACACAGGTTCCTGATTCCAGGCCAAACCTATTTGCCATGTGATGCTGATTTTGGCATCATTGAAAAATTAAAACGACGTACTCGGTATGTATATACACCTCAGGAGTGGATAAATCTCATACATAATGCAAGAAAAACGAAACCATTCACTGTACTGGAAATGGAGAAAGAAGATTTTCATTAACGAACAAACTAACAAAAAGAAACAAATCCCGTTCTAGCATAAATGTGGACTTCTGAAAAGCATCGATTATAAGATTGCAGGGTGGGCATTAAGTGGACCTGCGTTCCACATACAATGATTTAGGTTCTTATACTGCCATTAGCTTTCAGAATGGGAAAGGAAATCCACAGAAAATAGCAGGCACAAATTTGGAACCAATGGGAGGCCAATCAAAGCAGCTAAATTTCGTGACATAACCTCATTGTTGAAGTCCATACCCCCCCCCCCCCCGCGCATCATGACTTTTATTTAAATTTGAAGTCAGACAATATGTGTGAGGTGAGAGAGAACAGTGTACATGAAATCATTTGATAGTGATGTTTGAAAGTTTCGTTTGTCACTTCTAATATAAAATATTGCAGGCATCTAGAAGTTAAGTAAAGGTTTCTTATATGAAAAATTAAAATATTGTGCCATGCCTTTGCAGAAAGTTAGTTCAGAACCTACCTAATGTAATACCAAAAGTATTTTGTGATTGCTAATTTGTGGATTTAGTTATGGAAAATCTAATAAAGTACTAAAAATCTCAAAATCACAACTTTGAGGGATACCCCCTTATTCCACTAAGTCTTTCAATCACAGTTTGATTATAACTTTGTTCCTTTCTATTTGCTTTGATTTGGTTTGTTTGGTATTAACGTCCTTTTCAACTGCCATGTTCATTTCAGCACGGCGTTATAGGGGCCGCAAATTTTGCCTCGCAAGGGTTCTAGAACGTGCAGCCGGCAAACGACTACACGGGACCAACAGCTTTACTTCCCTTCCGAAGTCAGTGCGTGATCTCAGGATTTTCCTCTCGGCCGGGGTCGAACCCGCCTCCTCGGGCATCAGAGGCGATCACGCAACCCCTGAGCTACCGAGGCCCATCTTTCTATTTGGTTATTGCGGATAAAACACAACGCAAGTTATCTTTCTGCATATTTCCATTAAAAATGGTCCCATTAGGTTAATAAGAGAAGAAATATTACTGCACTTGCATCTTCCTCTAATTTGCGTGTTCGCCCGGCTTACCTTAACATTATTCATCGATGATGGATATAATCTGAAATCTTACATAATAGAATTGTTTTTCATTCTGCACACTAGTATTTTATAAATATACAAAGCTTTTCTCTTTTTTTAGATTCAAATTCTGTGCAATGTTCAGAGTTTGGCTGTCTCTTTTATTGCCTTTTTAATCAACACACAATTGGATCCTGCAACCGGGATACAAAACAATGCCAATGCAAAAGTAATTATTATTCATTTTGTCTTTCATATTCTAATTCATAAACACAGAAATTACGACAGTAGCTGCATGGAGATGATTCACACAGGGAAGTGGAAAAATGAAATTTAAAATAATACTAGGAGAGAAAGTCAGTAAATAAGTTACAAATGGATATAGAACTAAAACAAATAAGAATACTTACTTGAAAGATACAATTATTTCACCGCATAATCTTCCTGTACACTGAGGCACTTTCCCCATCGGTAGAATTCCCACAAAACCAGCAGCATAAAATTCTTTGAGTAAGAGCTATACGAAAGATGCTGGAAAACTTCCCAGTTGAATTTTCACAGTGTCTTGTTGGCAATATGTGGACGCGCGTTATCATACCATAACAAGTGTATGATGAGGAGTTCTGGTCTCTTCCATCGACAGGCATTACGAAATATTATGAGGATGTTATAGTAGACTGGGCATTTACAATTAACCCTCGGTACCGTAATGTGGTAAACAATAGGCCCTAGTGATCCGAGAAGACTATGAGCATCACTTTTCTGGCGAGGAAGCTATACAAAGAGAATTCACTGCCTGCTTCAGACAGCAGCCCAAAGAAATTTATGCTGCTAGTTTTGAGGAAGTTGTGTAAAAATGAACTAAGTGCCTCATTGTACAAGGGGATTATGTGAAGAAGTAAAAGCAGTTTTCAAGTCAATACTGTTATTTGTTTCATTTCTATGTCTACTTGGAACGTACTTACTGACTTCCCCTCGTAATCTTTCTTATTTTGAGTAGTTTGATTCTTTTTTCCAAGGCTATTCGTCTAAAAGAAAAATCTTCTTATTTATCAAAATGTTATTCCCAATAAAGTTTACATTTCTCATCCAGAAGAATGGGCACATTAAGTATATTAAGGCACGAATTCTAAAATGACCTCCTGGTCACGAGTGTCAGGTCTGAATTCCTTGACATCACAATTACGTCGACTTGCACAAGGGTGTACATGATGAAACTTATGACTACCTCACTAGACGAGGATTAATAGATTAATAGATTATTGATGAAAATAGGATATGTAATAGATTATTATTGAAAATAGGATAGAAAATTTCACATCCTGTTAATTTCTAAGGGACTTTCAGTGGCTAGATGGTTAACGCCTCAGCGCGATTAGCTTAAGGTTCCTGGTTTGAATCCAGGGTGTGGAATTTTCTTTTCTCATATTCATCCATAATTTAAACATATGTGGTATGGCGTGGAATAAACTCCCATCGAACATTCATGAGTCATTCTTTAATGTATATATAACTTTATTAAAAATCAAATTTGTTGAAATTTCATACTTGTTCATTTCACTTATTTTACAACAAATATTTTCAACCCACTTGCTAATTTATTCCATTAACCTTCCTGTGCTGTTCGGGTCTTTTTTTTTTTTACCCAAACCGTTTTTCAACTGCCTATACCTTTTGTCTATTTGTTTAAATAGCCATCATCTTTTTTGACTTTTAATAAATTTTATTTTATTTCATTTTTATACTAATTAAAATTTATATATATTTTTGTACCATGTAAGGATTTTCTTTACACTTATAATGTTTGGGTCATTTTTGACCTATTGTTTATTTTGTTCAAAAAGCATTTCAGTAAATGTGTTTTTCTTTGAAATTGTGATTTTTTTAATACTAGATTCTATACTAAATTCTATTCACATGATTCTATTCTATTTTTTATATTAAGATTCTATTCACATGACTCATAACTTTTACTTTCACTTTCACTTTTTACTTTCACGTTTACTTTTCTTTTCTTTTTTTCATTGTTTTTGATTTCCACATGTTTTTTGAGATGTCATTTGACCTATCTAATGTTTAGTACATATACATACACTGTCATTTCAATGAATTATGACCAGCACCCCTTCACGGGACACGCATGGTTCGCCCCAACGTCGATTACACATTGCAAAATTTGCATAAAAGGCTGAGAAAGCTTTAAAGCTGTTGCATCAAATGGCAGGTGCACGAGCCTCAAGATGGGTAAACGTCCGGATTTAACAGACATCCAAAAAGGGGTGATAATAGCCTATCGCAGCAAGGGTGGCACCATCTCCGAAACGGCGCGATTTGCGAACCGGCGCCATTCACGGTCCGCTGTAGTGAAGGTGTACAAAGAGTGGACAGCAGAGACAGAAATCGCGTCCCAACGCCATCACTGTAAAGGGTCACGAGCCATCGACCAACGGGATGAGCGGCGCTTATGACAACTCGCAAAAGGTGACAGGAGAGCTACAGTCCATCAACTGTCCACCAACTGACAGTCCATCAACTGTCTCATATTGTGCTGTATTGTCTATTGTAAGCATACATGTCTGTGAAATTTTATTAATTGATGTTCAGTTTGTGCTGTGCAAAATTTGTACCTACTTTTGTTCAGTCGATTTCTCGCTTTGCTGTTACGCTCATTTACATTACATTTTTTCCATTTCTTGTTCTGTTCCTTGGGTGAATAGCTACTATTTTTCTTGCAAATTTCTCGGACTGTCCATTCTGATACTTACTTGTAGACCTTTTTCGACCTCTTCAAGTTCTCTGATACCAGTCTCTTGAAAAGCTTCCACGCATAATTAGCAGTAGACGCAGAGCATCGAACATATTTGCAGACTTCTCTTTGTGTTTTACTTGTTTAAAACATTCTAACGTCTTCACTCAGTCCCTCTAAGCAAGTCGTAACCTAAATCTTTTGTGCAGTCTAAAAATTAATGATAACTTACAGCACCTATACAGTGAACGTGGAACCAATCCATTTAAAATTCTAAATGTATATTTAGCATAATTTGCCATGTTCAAATAATTTTTCCTAAGTTTTGAATGTTGGAATTATTGTTTCTTAATTGGAGTTTTAATTATGATTTATTTAGAGCACTAAGTATCACTCTCATGATGTAATTATTGTTATTTGTATTAAGGAATTGTTAAATGACGCATAGTTAACTTAATTTTTGATTTAATGTAACAGGTACAAATAACACAAAACAACATCAACATCCGTAAGACATTTTGCATGTTGCGTTCGAATAATTTTTTCCAGGAGTTGTATCTTTTCAAGAAAACAGCTTTACGCATATCATCAAAGGACAAAATGTTCTAAATAACTCAAAGAATCATAAAAAAAAATTTTGCCGCATTTTTAGTTACACCCTGTATAAGAGCTAATTATTAGTTTTTATATCTTTTGAACTGTTCATGTTTTTGTTGTAACAACCGTTTACCGTATGTGAACGCAGCCCAAACAAACGATAGTATGTCGACTACATGGCCCAAACGTGTCTTATCATTCAGTTACATAATGCCGTGGAGCATTAATGCCTAGACAGAGGACCTAGGTGTAACAATTAAAATTTAAGTTCTCAGTCATTTATATAAATTACAAACGTTGGAGACATCTCCAATCTCCTGGTTAGCAGCAGTGAAAACAAGAATCCGCGAACTAACCATCCCAGTAGGAGTTCTACCTCGTCGGACGGAAGCTGCATCCGGCGTCGGAGTATTCGTTCCAATTATTACTAAGTTCATAGTGAATTTATTGTTTATCAATTTTCTTTTTATTAAATTATTGTTTGGGGTACGTTCAAAAAGTTCCCGAACTTTGCTTCGGTAAAAAGAAGTATGGGACACAGCATATTTTAAGCACTCTTGTCTTCGAAATAATGTCCTTTTGCAACTGTACACTTTTGCCAACGTTCATAGATTTTGTCCAAGGCGGGTTGTAGACCTTTGTTTACCACCTTCTTCAGAGCTTCCGTCGCAGGTTGGTCTCTTCAGCTGAATGAAAATGAGGCCTTTCCAGCACGGTGTTCATTACAAGAAAGAGACAAAAGTCACAGAAAAAAACCCCACAAGCATGACGTTTCGTCTGGAGGACAGATTTTTATTTAGTCGGGGGTACGAGCTTGTTTTCCATACGAATGATTATCTTTTTGTTCAAGGGTCATAAAGAAAGCACCATACATCATGGAAAACAAAAATTGCGAAATGTTTGATTGCTAAAATTCTGGGATAACTGAATGCGGCGCGTGCATAAGACTACGTTGCATAACTGCAGGACGTGCAGCGCTTGTTTGAGGACGTGCAGAGGACACGTGATTTATTTCAACCTGGCAATAATATGTTGGTGCATAAAACTGAAAGGCCTCAACATCGCAAAAAAATTAACACGAAGGATTTTCGGGAATTTTTGAACCTAGCTCGCATAATCAAAAAAATTTTCTTGAATAATCTTCCCACCGTTTCAATAGGTGCTAATTCTCTTCCACTGCACAATCTGTGCTTTTTCTACGTGACAATCATCTTTCAGTTAAATATTCTCTTCCTACAAGTTCCAGTTTTCGTCGAAACACAAATGCAAGCATATCTGCTCTAGATGGAATGTGATTTCCTATAGAAGGTGTATTGATTTAGCACATTGAATGTTTGTAAAAGAAACTTGATATTCTTTAAATTTTGCTATAGGTAATAAATTATTTAAGTTGAATAAAAAGACGGAAGTAGAAGTAAAGAAGGACCAGACTCAAAAACGCTGGAATTAAATAATAAATAAAAATGAAACATAAATGTCTTAGGCATATAGGGTAGTAAAACCTTGAAAAAACCACACTTTGTCAAAGCAAAGAGCGAAAGTGATAGGGTTTTCACTTTTTAATTTTAATAGAGAATAACTCGATGCTTTAATGTTCGATGAAGATTCAATATACGCCAAAGCTCATATATTTATTACATTGATGAGAATAGGAAAAAAAATCCACAGCCTGGACTCGTACCAGGAACCTTTAGCTAATCGCGCTAATATCCTAACCAAGCGAATGGACATGAAAGGGTTATGCTATCTACATGGCCTTAAGTTAGCAGAAGGTTCAGGTTCTAGAAATTTCTTTCTTATTTTCATAATAATTTATTTTTTGATGATATATAGCTTTATTAAATATTACTTTTTTATTTAGAAAACCTTTATGCTTGTGTTATGACATTTGTACATGGGCAAAAAACTGTATGAGCTGTTATTAGAAATTTAAGTGTAACAAGCTATTGATTAAGTCAGATAAAGAAATCTTGGAAATAGAAATTCTTCAAACGAAAGGAAAACTTTAAAAATAATTGTAATTCCAAAGACAATTATGCTTAATAGCCTATATTCCGATATGAGTATTTTGAATAAGCAAACAACAAAGGCTTTTGTATTTTGAATAATCAAAGCAGTTTTCTGCATTTCACTTATTCTTAGTCATTCTCTGAATTTTTTACAATAGCTTATTACATTTATAACCTACTTGTATAATAACTAGGAATATGTATTTTATATATGTTGGTTTTATTAAAAATATATAATATGTAATTTCTTTTCTATTTTCCATTTTTTTATTAGCATCTGAATAATATTCACTATTCAATTGGCGATGTTATGAAAATTTTCTGAGGTGAAATAATGTGATTTGATCTTTGTTATTATATTCTAAATTATAATAAGAACTAGAATTCTTTAATTGTCATATAATTAAGAACTAGAATTGTTTAATTTTCAAAATTAAAAATAAAGTATGAAGTGAAAATTAAATTTTGTGTAAAAAGATTGTTATTTACTGTAGTACATTCTCAAATTTATAGACTTACCAGCCAATCATAAGATATGACAATAACATGGATACAAGCTGCAGAAAATAAGAGCATTTAACTAAAGTCGCTGTTAAATGAATTACTGTTAAATTGGCGGCCCTTAAAATGCAAAATTAATACTCTTTAGAAGAATCGTAATACTTTCTTGTATGAGCATGTGGTGAACTAGCAACACTTTAAACAGAAAAAAATGGGTGATAAATAAAGGACCTGTGCAATGATGCTGATAAACTTATAAGGGAAGTACATGAACATGTACCTCAGAGATTCACACCAGTACGAGGTGTCTCGATATAGGTGCATATTAATGAGGCAGGCGTGGCCTAAAATCAGCCAATTGTCGTGCAGGTTTCGTGTCACGTGACCACACCCCCCCTCCACCACCTTACTGACGTCACAGGTGGCCTCTTTCAGGTCATGTGATGGGTTTTTCCCGTGACGTCACAGCTGATATGAATAAAATTAATATTAACGGGGTGTAATGATATTAATATTCAGTCACCATTTTTTTTGGTTTTGTCACCAGGTGGTGTCGCATCATGTTTTTGCACCCCCTCTGGTGGTGAGGGTATGACACATGGGAGGTATTTGGATGTGAATACAGGTTTTACACCCCCTCCCATATGTCATTCCCTCATCAGATGCCCCACCTGTCCGTTTTTTTTTAATTTTTTTGTTTGTTTGGCTTGTTTTTCACCACGTCCTCTGATTCGCAGTCGGCCTCATCATCGGAGTCATTGTTTGCATTGGTGGGGAGAGTGAAGTTCGTTTTGGTTCCCACATCAGCTGCTTTCGGTTTACGTTTGGTAAAATGCTGGACCTCGATCATCACAGCTAAAGAATAAGCAGTGCTAGGCGTTTCATAATGTGGACGACTGGGTTCATTACGTAATATCGGATTCAGCCATTCGTTCTCAGCCAGGGATGGTACGAGTCTTTTGGCATTTGTAACCTCCATGCCGATTAATCGGCTTAAAATACGGCAGTGAATTCCACCAAACGCATAAAACCGCATAGTGATGTGTTTCCAGTGTTTTATGATCCCAGGCGAAGCAGAATAAGGTAGAGTACCGTTGAAAATGTTCCTATGCCCAGGTAGCATGTAATGGATCTAGTTTTATCTCTTTTTTTTCGGGTAACAAAAAGATATAATGACCTTTCAATCTCTGTCTGTAGATGTCCAGCTGTCTCTTGGTTCGTTCATCGAGTTTTTGGACATTATAGATTCCGCAGATAGAAAACTCGCTAAATAACACATCGCCTTTTTTGATTTTGACAGTATTGGCCGTGATGTCGCGCCATGTACTACAGATAGAGAGAGAGAGAGAAATAAATCATGCTTCGTTAAACGTGATAGACACTCAAATATCTTTTTCTAATAATAATAATAATAATAATAATAATAATAATAATAATAATGTGTGTAAAATGTATTTTTCTACTTATGGTGAAGAGCTGGATTCTTTACGTTGTCGCGATCCATTTTCTTTCTTCTTCTTCTTGTAAAATGGCTAGGGGTGGCGGCTTCGTGCGTGCGTGATGGGAGGCTGCCTGAGTATTGAGTGAATGCTAGGTGTCTGAATCTTCCCGCACAAGCAAGCAGTTGACATCATGGTTGTCATGGTGATGGCGTTGGTCACATGGTTTCCGTTTCTTTCCAGAATCTTCTAGATGTTTCTTTTAGGTGGTCATCATTGACCTTTTTGACTTTTGATTTCATTGACCTTTTCAGCGTTTGTCCTCGTGTCTTTTGTTTTGCTTTCTCTGAAGCGTATTGAAATTATAGGTAGGGCTAGGTTTTGTTTTGCTCCCCCCCTTTCACTATTTTCATCTTTGTACCCCAACTTCAGCTTTCATTTTCATATTTCACAATACGCGACATGAATTTTTCTGTTCAAGCTTGTCTTTTTCTGTTTTTTCGTATAAATAAATATATTTTTTACACACTCTCTCAAATTTTTCGTACAGTAGAACCTCGATAAATCGAAAACCTTTATCATTCGAAATTTTTGTCTATTCCTTTCCACTCAGAGGCAAAAACCTCTAAAATTCGAAGAAAAAACAATGGATAAATCGAATTTTTCTTGAGGATATCAAATGGGAGTTTAGCTTCTATGATTCGAATTCTGGCAAACATAGCCTCTATAAATCGAAAATCCATAAATCGAATATTCTCAATCTGAACCTCTGTAAATCGAAACCACTTGGAGCTAACGGCAATGGCCAATGAGGTGTAGTGTCTGAGTTCCCTTCAATTGGTGAAAGTAAAATTTCTGCCACAAAACACCCATCAAAGCTTCAGCCCTTGATCAGGGAATCATTAAGAATTTTAAAACGTTCTACAGGAAGGAAATGGTAAGGAAGATTATTTCAGATATGGAAGATAGGAAACTCAGTTCTGTTAATATGCTGCAGGCAATGAGAACGGTGGATAAGTCATGGAGGAACGTTGAACAGAAAACGATAGTGAACTGTTTTAAAACCTGTGGGTTTTCATTCCAAACCGAAAATGAAGGACTTGAAGTAGAGCCAGCGAGTATGACAAAGAACACAGAAGCAGAATGGAGATCTGTTCTGACACAATGCAACGCTGAGAATATTGATTTTGAAGACTATGTAAAAAAGACTACAGTAAAAACCCGTTACAACGTACCTCACATTAATGTACATTTCAGAATAACGTACAAATTTCAAATCCCTGTCCCAAACGTAGGTATTTTAATGCTAAAAAGTTTCAGAATAACGTACCTCACTTTAACGTGCATTTCAGAATAACGTACTAATTTTACATTCCCTTGGTTAAATTTTCCCTTCAGTACAACGTACATCGCTTGATCAATGTAGCCCATGCGAAAGTTGCAACTGGGTCAATGGGCTAATTAAGCAGAGTTCACATTTCATTGGTTGACGTTACAGTTATGGGTTCGATGACAGATACAGAAATTGTTGAACCAGTAAGCCAACCGTAGGGCGATGAAGACGATAACGATTATGGCGAAGAGGAGGAACTTTCAACAGAACCGCCAGTGTCGGCTAAGCAGGCAAGACTCGCTCTACCACATTGCGAACTTACCTTGAAAGATCTAGTGGTGTTAAGGACATTGTGTTTTCTGCCATTGTTACAATTGAAAACGAGGTAGCATGAAGCAGACTAAAATTACACAAGTATTTAATTTTAATTAGTTTTTAATTCCTACGTGTTTTTTTTATTAAAATTAATTGCGCATCAAGTTCTATTTTCATTAAAATAAAGAATTTTTTTAAGTACTCTACCTGTTATTGACTCTGTGTATGCTTACTGAAAAATATAAGTCACGGATGAAGTAAAATTAGTGATATCAGTGTTCTATATGGTTACTAAAATCTCCACAAAACCTCAATAATTCGAATTTTGTTATATTAACCCCTTCAGTCACCTTGGCAACATATGTTTCCAACTTGTATCTTGGACGTTTACCTTGTCAAAAGTGCGGTATTTTTTTATGTTTTGTAAAATTTCGTACTAAATAAATGACATGAATAAAATCTGTTGATTCTCTAATAAACATGTATATTTCGGTAGCAAATATAGCCATACATGTAAAAAGATAATAAAAAATGTTAATAAATAAAAAACTGCTGGTTATGTTTAATGTAACAGTATCAATATAATAAATGTAAAAACAAAATTTTTACAATCGAATTTAAGGTCTGTGTCTGAAGGGGCTACACCTCGTTAAATCGAAACCTTGATAATTCAAAACCTCTATTAATCGAATTATTTTCATCTTCCCTTGAAATTCAATTTATTGAGGTTCCACTATAGTAATTTTTGACTTAATAAAGTTTCAATTATTCCGCTTCAAAGTTGAACAAGGTTTTTCAGTGTTTGATGCATACACTTATTTTTATTTAACATGTCATAAAAATATTTTTTGACTCTACATAAATTCAACAAAGTGCTTTTTACAGTGTAGTTACATATTGTTAAAGTCATTTGTTGTCTGGTTCCTTTTTCTTTTTGATGATTTTGGGTGATGGCGCAATTTTAAGTTTGTGAAATCTGTTCAAGGGTTAGATTTCGTGCATGCAAATTTTCTTGAAAGTTCAAATTTTTTTGAGTGATCTCCGAGTTCTATGACATTTCCAGCATAAGTTTGATGTGCATTGGCAATTTTTTGCACGTTGGACAAATGCACAAAGTTCATTTTTCATTCATCTGATTTTTATGTATGTTCCAAATTTCGTTTTAGCGATTTGCAGCATTGGATAGAATTCGCTGGCTCGATTTCTAACCCATGCAACATTTCCGTGATTCGTTTTTCAGTCTTCTAACTGTTTTCTCAACTGCATTAAACATATTTTCTTAAATATTGCTTTAAAAACAGATGAATGCATATTTAAAAAAAAATAAATAGAAAATAACGTTTCTACATGAGTTTATGTATTAAAATATAAATTCGTTTTCATCTTTCATGTTCTATGTATTATTTTTCTTTTGAATGAATACTTATAATTGTATTTTTAATAGTAATAAATAAACGCTTGTTTATTTTTACATCATTGTGAGTTGAAAACCTTCGACAATTATACCTTTTCATCTAAAAAGGTATAGACTATCGTAATTTGCGCATATGATGGTCTGTCTGATAAATATAATAAGGTGTTATTATTGTTTTATATTTGTTTCTGTGTTTGTTTAATTATTCTAATAATTTTGCAATTGTTTTCATTTTACGCTGCATTTATGTTTTATTTTTTAAAATTTTTCATAAAATGTCACAGATGTATTTCTGTTTCATAATCTGATTTTGTTTTAAGTCTGAGGACTCTCCCCCACCTTTCCCCTTTGTCTGATCACACAAACAACCAGGAATTTGATCTCGTGAATGGTTGGTTTTGATTTGCATTCATCACTATCTGTATAAATTTAGGAGTGAGTTTGAGTTTGCATATTATCATCGATTCATTCGTTAGCATCTAACATACTGTACTGTACACCTTTACTACTCGTTTTGTCATTTGTGTTTGTTGGTTGGTTTTGTCAGTCTTGTTACAAGGTGTTATGGCAATGCAAAATAATTTTTTAGCTGATATATGCGCCGAGGGTGCCAAACCCACAAGTGAGTATTGTTATTACTTCTAACTCGTATTTTCCGTACCTTTTACTTGATTTTTTCACAGCACGTGGATGTTTCCTCGAATTTATTTTTCATGACTGTGCCAAATACGGTTCTGTGATTACAGCCATAGGAAGCTGTGTTGTGCAGTGCAGCGACACAGGTAGAGCATCCTGCACAGCTGGTTTTGTCAATTTTACACCCCCTATCGGATGGAGGGGGCAGATATGTTCGTCAATGAATACATCAAGATGTTGCCGTTTATTTAATGATAACCCACTCCCGTATTTTGATGTGCTCCTTGTCTCAGGAAAACTCGTCCAATCTTTCAGAATGTTCTATGTGAATTATTTAGAACAGTTTAATTACACAATACAGTTTCTTCATGCTGATGTAATGATCTGCAACCTTACGGCTGAATGTTGGTTCTATGGCAATATAAGGATGCGCCAGTTATTCAGCTCTCAACTGAGATGCAGTCGTGAATCATTTGCACATCTACTTCGCAAGCAGGCCTGGGTTGCCGAACGCACAACTCATGTAATGTAATGTGATTTTTAAACAACAACAACAATTCTAGTGATTTTTTCAACTGTATTTTTAAGCTACAATTCAAGCTCTTTCAAATGTACTTTCTCTTTTAAAAAATAAAAATGTATTTTCAAAATTACGTAAAAAATTTTTGTGTCATTCACTTGATAATACTTTTCTCATCCAGTCATACATTTTTAATAATAACGGTACTTAAAATTTCTCAGTTTCAAAATAAATGAGAAATGATAAGTGTTAAATGAAATGACTTTCATTTTAACTTTTTTACTGTCTTAGTTAAATTTCTCAGATTTAAAATAAAATAAAATGATAAATGACTTTTATTTTTAACTTTTTACTATCTTAGTTGAATTTCTTAGTTTTTTAAAATAAATGATATGCCTTTAATTTTTATCTTTTTTAATACTGGTCCTAAATTTAACCATTTTAAATTCTTCTTCTTGAATAAATCTTAATTTTGACACTGGTTATTATACAATAATATAATTGTTTGAATACAAATACCTGCTGAATGTTTCCTAATAGCCTTTCGTAAAACAACTAAAGCCTTGTGAAAACAATCCACTAGTTGTATACTAACTGGCAATGGCGACCTATGTAAACTGTTCTTAACAATTGTTTTACACTTCATTTTACAACTTCGGGTTTGCATTTTTACAATTAATTTGATATATTTGTAACTATTAAAATAAGACAATAAAATATAAAAAATTCCACTTTTACTTTTTATAAAATATAACTTTACATTTAATGAATTTAATTAATTTATTAATTTACATTAAAATTAAAATATATACGTGAGTGTATTGTAACATACATCTTAAAAACACATTCCTAAAATACACATTCGTTTTATTTTTATTTTTTATTTTCACAACTGAATTTTTACAAATAATTAATACAGTTTAAAAATACAAGTTTTTAAAAACCACATTCATTTATCCAAACTGAATTTTTTATTTTTTATTTACTCAAATGAATTTTTACAAATACTTGATTTTTACATATCTAATGTTTTAATTTTTAAAATAATGATGGTCTTTAACAAAAGCCCAAGTTTGAGTTCTTAAATGATGAGTTTTATCAACTGCTAAACATAATTGTTGAGCATGTTGATTTGTACATGACATTTTTACTTTATTTGTGTATATAGTAAATACTAGAACTTACTTTTTATTTTGACCTAAACAAAAAAATTCAGTGGGTATTTTTCAATTCTTCACTGCAGTAGCCATAAGGGTAACTCGCTAAATTCCCTGGAATTGTGAAGTGTTTTTGATTAGTACATCTATAAATTTTTTAGGGTTTATTGTGTAAGGTAGCAGATGCTTTGTTACATACTAGTTTGAAGTTTACAGGTACTTCGAGCGTTCTCAGCAAACCCTTAGTTTCATCCCTCACGAGTCCCTGAATTGTGGCCAGTTGAAGGATTTCTGTTGTATTTCTCACTAACATGATGCCTTTCACTTTTAGTTAATGAGTTCCGTTCGAGAAGTACATGCAGTAATTCTTCAACAACAACTGTATACATTTGATCCAAATTTTTTAAAAATCTCATCTGTAAGTTCTCCTAGATTATGCCCTCTTGGGAGTAAATTTACACCCCTAGGATCAAGGTAAATCATAGAATCTGTGTCTGTATAAAGTGCACGAGTTCCCAAAGTTTTAAGATTTTATATAATTCTAATTGGCCATAACACGTGACAAATGAGGCAATAACTGCATTACCCTTTAAATGAGTGGTAGGATGGGTTGTTTTATATGACATTAAGATAATGTCATAGTTTACGATATCGACTTCGACCGAGGGGATGTTAACCTTTTCCCAGCGAACGCGGCCTAATCAGTACAGTAGAAGCTATGTCAGTTCCATATAACACATTACAAAAATTAAATGCATATAACTGATGTTGTATTACAGATAAATTGCTCATTTTTTAAATTTTTCTTTAGATGCACTTTATTACTAGTATATCCTTTCAAATTTAAAATTAAATGATAAAATATAATAAAAAATGATTTTCCTCAGGTGTTGTCAAAGGGGGGGTGGGTGAAATCATGACTATAAAAAATGCTTATAAGAAATTTTCTATTATCAATAAAAACTTCAAACTGCGTTTGTTGAATTTTTGAAAGCTTCATAATTGATTGCAAATAAATTATATACCCCAAATTTATTAATAATCAATAATATTCCAAATTTTAGATAGCTTGTGTATCTGGAATGGAGAAACTTAGCAACATCTAAAATTACGAATTTATTAAAAAATTCCAGGGCACAGTTGAACCATTTAATGATTGAATTATATTAAAATGATTCCTTTTATTTATGTTTTAAAATTTTTTGTAAATTTTATTTTATTTCTAAGTTATTTCTCAAAAATTAAAAAGACTGCTATAGAGATCGTTTCTTGATGACGTCATTAGAGATTGTTCCCTTATCAGAATAGAAGGAAGTTAGATAAGGCCATGTCATTGCTTTATTATAGGAAGAGATTAAAATCCTATTACGTGTTTTTCCAGCTATTGTCATGCAGGTGTGACCCTTTTAACAACAAATTACGTATATCTTCTAAAAAAAAAAAAAAGTAAAAATATTGCACATTCAGTTATATAAAAAATTGTAAAAAAAAAAACTAATAGAGATATTACAAAAAATTTTTTTGCACAATTTAGAAAATATTTCTCCCTAAATTTTGGCTATTATCGAATTCGAAATTATTACATTTGTAATTTTTTAAAAAAAGGAACAAAACCAAGCATTTCAAATAGAAAATATTATTATGCATTTTAATGTATAGTTTAAAAAAAACATTACTTTTAATCGATCAAAAAATTACTAATCAAAAGCAATTATATTCAAGATCACAAATATAAAATAAAAAAAAATATATCAGTTATTGAATTTTAAAAAAATATTTTCTATACCTGTGTAAAAAGAATCATTTTCTTAAGAAAATAGCTGCCTGGGAAAAGGTTAAATAGTTTATAGAACTCAACAAACTTTGTTTGTTGTTGTTAAGCACTGTTTAGGCATAAATAACAGCAGGCATTGTTTAAAGCTAACTTAAATATACTACATAAACCGTTTTTTTTATCAAATTTTGATGGTACTAGTACAATACCCTCCTTTTTGTACATATCTTTCAAAAATGCATCTCTTGCTTTGAGTGTTGGCATACAGGGGCCAGTCAGAGGCTTGGATTTTACCACCGATTAAGGTGTTCACATATTCACTGATAAAATGTTTCCTGTTTCCTTATTGTATACAAATTGTTTGTTGTAGTGCCATAGCTCGTAAATTTTCACAACAGTATATCCTTCTTCTAATGCCTTAAAAAACTCGGTGGTAGGCCAGGTTGTTGTTAATGAACGTTCAGCATATGTATGGCTACATAATTTATTCAACTAGTATTCAGCACATGTGTGACAAAGAGGGAAATACAACAGTTTGTTACAACGATAAGGTAACGCAGGTATGAACAAGTCCTTGATGCCTTGATCAAGCCAAAGTTTGCATACAGGTCATGAGAAAAACCTGTTTTAATCACGATAGGAAAATCTTTCGGGTTATTTTGTCTCTTATTTACAGTGAGATATAATGATGTAAAATCCAGATATGTAAGTCTTTCTGTTTCAGTCGCCTCTGTAATACCAGTTGTGAAATTTTCAGTACATCCACCATAAAAGCCATAATGTGTTGAAATGAATGTTTCTGACCCAAATTGTCGTGTTGCATAAAAACGGTTTAATTCAGCATCATGTCTTAGCAAAGCAGAAAATTCCCATTCCCATTGTGTTTTGAAAGTGTGATCGGGTAGTTCTGTCTTTAAAAACTCTATTCGGTTGAGGGTAAGTTGGAAATTTTCTGCATTCGTAAGTCAACTCTCGACACTAAGATCATGTGCGATTGTGCATTTAGGACGTGAATGGTAATAACAACCATAAAATTCATAAACAATCTTTTTGCTTTCACACCATCCATCCAGAAGATATGGACCAATACGTTTCTTGGCTCCATTTAGAGCTAAAATGGTAACTCTGATTGTTCCAAGGCTAGCCATTGTAAGGCTTTTTTACTTTGGCGATCATGCATTGAGTAACCCATTGGAGGTATCACCCCCATTGAATAAGCATCGAGAAAATTTTGTCTAAGTATTCTGTTTTAGAAACTGGCAAATGTCACATCTTGCCCTAAAAAAGGGTTAACTCCTGTGAAAGACTTCATGATGAATGCAAATATCAGACATCCTTCACGTAGTAATATGACATCGCTAAGACAATACTCGGTTAGTTCAGCCATCATATCCCAATTGTTACCAACACGTAACATTTCTGCAGCGTAGCAAAATACGAACTCTTTAGGTACAGACTCTTTCATTTCTTCAGGTGCATACAGCTCCATTTCAGGTAGTACACCCTTGTAATGTAGTGTTTTGTTCAGGAGAGCAAACGGAAAGAAAACTTTTTTATAATCTTTGATACCAAATGCATGCAGGAACTCTTGCAAAGGTAATGTGATAAAGGATAATGAATCGAGAAAACGGATTTTTGCCTCTTTAACCTCTAACAATAACACCTTTTTACCTCTGTAAATTATGCTGGGTTTCATACCTTGGTTAATTAAAAAACCTCATTATTAATACATTAACAAGTCCGCATAAATTATGAGCAAAAATTATTGAATTCTCGAAGGTTTGCTGATGGGCTTTAATTTTAATACGATTGCTGGGTTTCGCAAACAAGAAATTCAGGAATTTGGTAATGCAATCAGGCCCTTGAAACACTTGCTCAACATAAGTACCTGACTCATTTGGATAAGTAAGGGCTATTAATACAGGTAAGAACTCACTTTCAATATTTGTGTATGTATTGACATCATAGAATAGGAGCCTCGGCTGTGTATTTTTGGTGGTTTTTGTTTTTACACTATCTGTGCGTTCCCTACCTGTAAGTACGTAACCAAGACCTCCTTCATGTTGCCCGTTATAATGAATGCAATGTTTCGGGTCGCATGATGATGATTATTTACTTCATTTATCTTTTTACATACAGAACATCTGTGATATGTATCACAGGGTTTGTTACAACGTGTAGGTTCTTGGTGTACACTATAACATTGCCCCCCTTTGAAGAAATGATTGCATTTATTACAACGTACTAAGTAAATTTGACTCTCCTTGTATGTTGACCTCCACATAGGTTACATCGTCCTCCGCACAAATGAAGCTTTTTTGACTTGTGGTTGTGAAAAAGTACACAACAACAATCACAAAAACTAATATTCGAATGTGGAAATATTCGAAACTTTGGAATATGAATTGAATATTCGAAATTATTCGAAATTTTTGAATGTTTCGTATTTTTGGCAGTTTTTCTTTAAAACAAACGCTTACTGTATTTTCTTGCCTCTCACTATGATTCGTATCATACCTGAAGAGAGAAACTGATCAGAACTAGCAGTTTATCAACTAACTGTGCCATTGTCACGGCCAACGCACACATTTCGACGCATGCCGATGTGATCTTTGCCAAACGTTTTTAAGTTCGAATTTTGATTTGACGGTATATCTAAACTATTATATACTATATACGGTATGGAGGGTCAGGCTACAAAGAGACCAAGAAGCTTTATATGGCAGTTCTCTGAAAAAGATAAGGAGCAGAACTCACTGACAAAATGTGTCACGTGTTCAGCAAAAATACGTGCGCCTACTGGATGTACAAGTGCAATGGTAAATCATTTAAAGCTTCACCCGTCAAAATACCAGGATTATATGATATAAAAAGGTAAACCACAATTTTAGCTTTAAAAATTAAAAGTTATCACTCGGGAGTCATTTGATCAGCAGTCTGTGCAGATAGGATCAAATGATGATGAATTAGAAAGCTACCTCAAGGAACCTTTGGCTGCAAGAACATCATGCCCCTTTCAATGGTGGAACTCTAGCCCAAATAAATTCCCACTAATGATGCAGGTAGCAAAGTCATACTTGGATATACCTGCAACCCATAACAACCAGCGAAAGACTATTTTCAACAAGCAGTAACGTGATGAGGTGCCGAAGAACTTTTTTTCTTCCTGTTCATTTAAAATAGCTGGTATTTTTAAATGAAGATGTTTAACCTTTTCCCAGCCTGCTATTTTCTTGAGAAAATGATTTTTCTTACAAGGTTATAGAAAATATTTTTTTAAAAATTTAATAACTGATATACTGCTTTAAAATTTTAAATTCGTGATCTTGAATATAATTGCTTTTGATTAGTAATTTTTTTGATCGATTAAAAGTAATGTTTTTTTTAAACAATATATTAAAATGTATAATAATATTTTCTATTTAAAAAACTTGGTTTTAATCCTTTTTTAAAAAATCACAAATGTAATAATTTCGTATTTGAAAATAGCCAAAATTTAGTGAAAAATCTTTTGTAAATAAAGCAAAAAAATTTTTTAATATCTCTATTTGTTTTTTTTTAAGATTTTTTTATATAACTGAATGTGGAATATTTTTACTTTTTTTCCGAATATCTACGTGATTTGTTGTCAAATGGGTCACACCTGCATGACAATAGCCAGAAAATCACATAATAGGATTTTAATCTCTTTGATAAAGCATAGATGTGGCCTTATCTAACTTCCTCATATTCTGAGAAGGGAACAATTTCAAATGACATCATCAAGAAATGATCCTGATAGCAATGGTTTTTATTTTTGTGAAATAACTTATGAATAAAATATAATTTACGAAAAAAAAAGTTAAAACATAAATAAAAGAAATCATTTTAATATAAATCAATCATTAAATGGTTCAATTGTGCCCTGAAATTTTTTAATAAATTCGTAATTTTAGATGTTGCTAAGTTTCTCCATACCAGATACACAAGCTTTCTAAAATTTCGAATATTATTGATTGATAAAAAATTTGGGGTATATATTTTTATTGCAGTTAATTATAAAGCTTACATGAATTCAACAAAAGCAGTTTGAAGTTTTTATCGATAATAGAAAATTTCTTATAAGCATTTTTTATAGTTATGATTTTAGCCCCCCCCCCTCCCCCTCCTTTGACAACACCTTTGGAAAATCTTTTTTTATAATATTTTCTCATTTTATTTTAAAATTTGAAGGGATATACTAGTAGTAATGTGCATCTGAAAAAAAGTAAAAAAATATTAGCAATTTATCTGTAATAGAATTTCAGTTATATGCATTTAAATTTTGTAATGTGTTTTATAGAACTGACATAGCTGATTAGGCCACCTCCACTGGGAAAAGGTTAAACAACTTTTCCTATCAAAGTAAATACTAGTAAATACTTTTGTTATTACTTTCAATGATTGTTATTTGAACATTTTTATAGGTTTGCATTTTTATTTTTCAGTGCCTACTTATTCGTATTTGATTCAAAACTATTAGAATGTTTTTTAATATTTGATTCGTATTCGTATTCGATAAGTTTTTTAATATTTGCACATCCCTAATTCCCCTAAAAACCGTGTAAATTTGTAATCAAATCATAGTGGTTACCTGTGCAGATAAGTCATAATGTATGTGTAGGTCTTGGACTTAGAAATTAAGATGGCAAAAACAATTCCTGAATGGATGTACATGTGTGTACAACGATCTCATACTCTGGGGTTAGTATTGCCTGAAATTTCTCCGAACTCTTGAGTGAACCAGGTTGTGTGAGTTCTACACCAGCTTATGCACACAATTCTAAGGCATTATCTAGTTGATGTGTGCTCTGGGGCCTTCTAATCACATTATAAACTTTTGTATATTGTTTAATCATGGACTTATCACCCTGTTTGTGTGTGGCACACATTTCAGCATGAGCAATCGAAACTACTAAAGCTCTAGGGAGACAATAGACATCAGTGTTTTTGATCACCACAACAGATGATTTCTGTGCTAGGTGATCTGAAGCTAATACAGCTTTGCGATCTGTGCGCCCAGTGGCAGGTATGGGTTTTTGTAGTAGTACAACAGGGATATCCAGTTGCTCATCCAACATCAAACCACGATGTGATTGTTCCAATGCTTGTACTGCATCAAACAACATCTTACTAGTGAAACTACTAATGTGACCAATATGTAAATTTACAGGATCATTTAAAGTGGGTGCTTGTACACAAATTCGCACATGATCATAGATTGCCTGGTTGTTCCTTAATATACGCTTGAAAATTTGATCGAAATTAACATCAACACCTGGGGTATGTCTGGTGTTAGAATGTGTTTTATACCTTGAAATGTCAATTCATATGTTGTTGTTTCAACTTTATATTTATGAGAATGTCTGGAACCATGTTCTTGTAACATATATAATGAGTCGAGGTTTGAGTTTGTTGATTGTAAGAAATGGGTTATGATTGTGGTTTGAGTATTAGGGGTTGTTATACCAACAATAGGCTTTGGTAACCCAACAATCTGACCTGCTCGGTTAGGATTTTACTCAATGGTATTTACAGACCCTGAAGTAAAGTCCGTATGCTGGGCTGATGATGTTGAAGGGATGTCTGTATAAAAATCAGATCTGGTTTGAGCAACAATGCCCCCATGATGGTTACCTGATGGTGTTGTAACTGTTGTTACACTACGTCCACGTTGAAACTTCAGTGAAAGCTTCGCCCTATTCATCTTCAAATCTGGCAGTGGGGTGCACGTTCTTTTTTGGGTTTGTGAACCACCTGGACAACAGGTTAAAGATCTCATCGTTGATGGATTTGGAGGGCTTGTTGGTAAACAGGGGGATGATGGTTAGTTGGGATTTTTATTGGTGAAACTGGAGTGCATGACTGCAGTGAGCATTCATCATCATCATCATCAGCATCATCATCAATTGTCTGAGTCTTCCCATCGCCTTGTTTGCTTTGATGCGTTGACTGTTCTGAACCTCTCAAACAAAGATTGAGTGGTTGACCCTGCGTCAAATTATGTCCATACAGAAATAAGTCTAATGCCTGGCTTTCAGTGAGCTGTGTATGTGAATCAACCCCTTCCTCTGTACTTAATTGATCACACACACACAAATTTAAAGGCTGGTTAGACATTATGCTTAAAATTTAAACAAAACAATTTAAATATTGTAAATGGTATATACCATTAATGCAAGGCAAAATATGAATTATAAACAAAAATGTAAATGCCTCAATTTAAAACATAGCACAATAGCCAAATGCGGTAATTTAAAAATAAATACCGCTCAATTTAAATGTTGTAAACTGCATATACAATTAATACAAATCAAAATGTGAATTATAAAAAAAAATATAAATGCAAAATTTTAAAAAATACCGCAATTTAAAAGAAAGCAAAATAGTCAAATGCAGTAATTTAAAAAAAAATACCCCTCAATCTAAATACCCCTCATCAACATCATTTTTTTAAATTGTACCCAAGATTACAAGTTGTAACAAATTAAATTGCAGTTGTATGAACAGGAAAAAAACAAGGGGTACAAACGAAAAACTATATAACTCTCAGGTAAAGTTAATGAAAGTGACTATTCGCTGCTACCCCCTCTGTTTTTGTAAACAAAAACACCTATCACACCCTTATGAAACATACAATTAACAGTTATCTTAACGTATTGGTTAATTTAAAAAACTTTTTCACGTATTGCACAAATAGAGTCTGGTGGTATGTTGTTTTTCTCGAGTTTGCAAATTGCAACTACTTCAGCAAAGTACAACAGTATTGGACGAAATTCAGATGTTTTTATACAGATAGTATTAATTGTTCTTTTGTTCCAGGATAGTGACAAAAAGTACACCAAAACTTATTTTTTTTGTAGTTTTATGACTTGCTAGTACGATAAACTAAAATTGTTTTGGGGGTAAACAAAAAGACACAGACTTAAACATGTGACCATAGAAATTAAAAATACATAAAAGTGTAATTTAAACGCACACACACAATACAAACACACACAAACACACACACACACACGTACAAACATTTAAACTTGTCAATAAAAACCTCGAGCAATCAGAAAATTACATCAGATCAGTACTGCTGCATCAATGCATAAATGTTACTTGATATTGACACAAAATTTTCAATTGTTCGGCTTAAAAAAAGTGTGGAAAATGTATTCGCATCAATGCAAAAAATTTATATTGCACATCTTTCCTTCATTATTAACTAGATGAGTTTTCACCTTGAAATGTGATGTTGTGACAAAACGCCGCCCAACTTTACCACAGACATTGGGTAATGGCTGAATTAGGTGTTAGGCCTTGCAAAACATACCAGAAGAGTCTGGTAAATCAACATTTAAAAGGTTTGTTGAATTTCAAATGCAAAACCACATAGATCTTCCATATTACTCAAGCTAGACAACATGTGGCTTGTAATGCCACCCCGACGACATTTAGCCACTGTTGTTTGATATTGGAATACAGATACGTTGGGATGTCCTTTATAATAAGTACCACCTGGTAATACATACTCCAGTAAGCTAATGGTGAGACAACGTTTGTCACAGAGTACTCTCACATAAAGTTTTGCTTGAACATAAGCATACAGACTTTCACAAGCTTTTAATTCTCTTAGTGTACAATCGAGTTTTGCCTGGGCAACTGCCCTACAATTTTCTAGCACTTGGAAAAGATGATGTTACTCAAAAGGTCTTTAAAGCCTTGTTTATAATGGCAAAGGATTTAATACACTTTTTCAATACAATAACTCGTATTGTATAGGCAAAACGTTGGTATTCTGATTTGCAATTGTTACACTAGAGAGAGCATGGGAGAAAGAGAGAGCGAATACCATTCAGAGACTGAATACATGAAAGTAAAAGTTGAAATGTTAATTAAACAAAAAATGTTAATACCCATCAAAACAACAAATAATGGTTACCATTTAATTAGAAACTAGTAAGAATACCTAACCAACCCAGCAAAGCCTTAATTAACCATGTAGTAATCATATCTAGCCAAAACTTGCAGAATTGTTTTTTTAATTATGAAATACATGTGATAATAGGTGATATTATCTATCACCACAAACAAAACCCTAAATTTAAAAAAAGTTTTTACCTGCGTTATAAAAAAAATATTGTTAATTACAAGTAGAACAGGCTATTTTATTATCAAATTAATAATACCTAGCTAACACCATCCTACAAGTAAAAACCAAACAGAAAATTAATTTTACTAAAAATGGATGCGAATATTTTTTTTACTAAAAAGCACAAAATAAATATAAAAATATATTAACCTGCAAGACGCAGACGAACTCGCCCGCTTGTATGTTTGCACAGGTCTTTGTAAAGGGAACGCTTGTCAAGTCCGTACCACATGTTGCACTGTTGCTGTTTTCCTAAAATACGAAAAAATTAGTACACGGAAAGTTTAAGAAAGTAAATATAAAATCAAAACTCTTACTTAATAAAAACGTTATTCTGTCCATCATCATTGAATTTCCCTCACTTCTGACCAAACCATGAGAGTTATCTTGATGAAACAAAAAGTGCTCTATATGTCGATAATAGACAATTAAAATGCATTAAAGTTAAAAAAATATTGACTTTTATGCCAAATTCTTCAAATTTTTTCAATTAAAAATGAAGGTTTTTAAGATATCTCGATAAAATAAAAAAGTGAAATGTAACTTCTAAATAGCTCTATTCATCGAGGTATAAGTGGTATCAATCAGATTTTTCATTATAAAATTACAGCTTTTTTTTGAAAATTTCAATAGTAAATTATTAATATTTTTAAGTTCGAAAACGTGTTAATAATATACATTATTAAACCAAGAATATACATTGTTAATCCAGGTCAACAAGAATTAATCTGTATTCGTATTTTTCTACATCATTTTCCTGGAAAAAAATCATTTGAAGATTTAAGAACTGTTGATGGAGTATTGTGTTCAACTTTTGTCGAAGCAGCAAGAAAATGAGGCATTTTTCAAGATTAAGAAGAACGGGAAAAATGTATATGAGAAGCTATTTTCTTCAACACACAATTTCAACTTAGTTTTGTTCTTTTATCTAGGTATTTTGTTCAGAACCAAATGCAAAAGATTTATGGGAGTAATACAAACAACCAAATGTCAATCGATTATTTGAGAGATCATGATGAAGATGTTGCATTCAATTATTCTGTTCACAATATTTCTTCAGTTCTCAAGCAACATAGTCCTAATTGCACTTCTTTCAATCTGACAGAGCCAACTGGGTAGCCAATTGAGTTAGTAATTTTTAATCCAACTGCAGAAAGTAGAGAAGCAGAACGACTCATTCCAACTTTAAATACTCAACAAAGAGCTATTTTCGAAAGGATCACTCAATTCGTTTACGATGAAAATGCCACAATTCGATTATTTTATCTTGATGGACCTGGTGGTTTTGGAAAGACCTAACTTTATAAAGTTTTAATGAATTTCATCCGAGGAAATGGAGATAAGAGTCTTCTCATGTGCTACAACTGGAATTGCCTCAATACCCATGAAAGGAGGTAGAACAGTTCAAAGCGATTTCGAGTTGCCAGTTCCATTGCTTGAAAACTCAACATCAAAACTGGAGCCACCGTCTCTTCAAGGTAAAGATGTTTTAGAATCAAAACTTATAATCATCGATGAAGTAACAATGTTAACAAAACATGGACTAAGATGCATCGAAAATTTCTTGAGAGATGGAATTCTAAAGAATCCGATGAAACGAGATAAGCCATTTGGAAATAAGGTTATAGTCATTGGAGGACATTTTCGACAATGCTTACCGGTAGTTCCAAGAGGAACAGCAAAAGATGTTATCAAAGCATGCATCAAGTCATCAAATTTATGGCAACATTTTATAAAACTTTCATTGATATCTAACATGAGAAGTCCAGGTCAAGACGATTTCAATAAGTGGCTTCTTAAAATTGGTACCGGAAATTTATCAAGAATTGAAACTTTTGATCGTGATTTAATTGAAATTCCAAATGAAATGATTGTCTCGCCTGAGATTGATATAATTTTTTACAATTTTTGGAAATGATGTACAATCACTCTCAACTGACGATTTATCAAATTGAGTAATCTTATGCTCAACAAATATTAGTGCTCTCACATTGAACAACGAAATTATAGCTCGAATGGATAGGAAGAAATTTTACATTCAAAAGTAATGACTCAGTGGTAGCAGATCTAAGTGATCAATATCTAATCAAGTCATGATGGAAATGATTGCCATGTTGATAAGAAATTTCAATCCAAAAAAAAGATTATGCAATGGAACTCGCTTAATGGTCACATCATATCATAGACATTGTAAGCAAAAATTGTAAATGAGGCAAATAGATATGAAATTGTTATAATTCCAAGAACCAATTTAAAATCAAGTGATTTCAATTTGTCTTTTATATTTAAAAGACGTCATTTTCCAGTTATTCCTTCTTTTGCTATGACTGTAAATAAGAGTCAAGGACAATCATTTTTTCATGTAGGTTTAATTTTAATTAATCAGTGTTTTCTCGTGGTCATCTTTAAGTGAAACTTATCACGTTTAAAATTTAAAAGCAATGTGAAAATTTGTATCCATGATATTCCTCAAGAACAAGGGAGATTGATCGAAAACAGTGATAGAACGTTCACTAAAAATATGATTTTTCATGATGTATTATAATTCATTATTTTTTTAAAATAAATTTAATTTATATTTTATTTTTTCTGATTTGATTAAATCAGACAAACACACAGCCGAGCGAAACGAGGCCAACAACTGGTAATAATAATAATAATATTAACCAAGTTCTGCGATGAATTGGAACGATAAAATCTATGTGTACTCCTGTGAAATAGAGCCAGTCTGATAATCAGCTGTGTTCTATGATGCCACTATGTAAGGAGAGATAAGTTGTCACACTATTTTAACTTAGATATAGGAAAAACGTCAGATAGTCAATGAAAAAACATGAAGGTACCAAATAAAACAACAAATTTCACTCACTTATTATTTTCACATAGGACTATAGTTGCAAACGACGGTATTAGATGAATGTACAAAAATACTAAAGCAAGGGTCACTTTTGAAACAATGTGGACTTTCAAATAACTGTGAGATATGAAAAGTTAATTAGTATTGTAACAGAACAACGTGAATGCTGTGAATTGGTATAAACAATTAAGAAACTCACAAAGAACCTGTATTGAACGATAGAGTAACCCAACCACAGCCAAATTAATACATTCAATGATTTTCTGTACAAAAACAAAGAAGAAGTATATGAAATTAAACACCACAAATAAAGTATTTAAGAAAGTGTATAAATTCATTTGTGAGAAAAATAAATAAAAATATATACTTACAGGAAATCGCTGAAAATGAATGGCTTTGAAAAACGTTGAATCAAATTGAACTCGGAAAAAATCAAAAGACACACTTGAAGGGTGACTTTTTACAACAAAAATCTAGCAACGAATGTTGAGACAAACATGGCGTCTTACGAACTTTTACAGAGGGCATTGATTCAGAATTAAGCAGTCACAGCATAGAAGGCGTTATCAAGGCATGCGAGGAAATGTCAATCATCAAATGCGAAACAAAGAGCCTCGCTCTTGTGACCTCGAAAAGACTAACTGGAAAAGTTTGAAGCAAGGGGCTTAAGATGACTTAACGTCCTGGTTGTTTGTGTGATCGGACAAAGGGGAAGGAGGGGGTGAAGACTTCAGACTTAACACAAAATCAGATTTAGAAACAGAAATACATCTGTGATGTTTTATGAAAAATTTTTAAAAATAAAATATAAATGCAACGTAAAATGAAAACAATTGCAAAACTATTAGAATAATTAAACAAACACCAAAACAAATGTAAAAAAATAATAAAAGTTTATTATAATTATCAGACTGAACATCAAACGCGCAAATTACGATAGTTTATACCTTTTTATATGAAAAGGTATAATTGTCGAAGGTTTTCAACTCACAATGACGTATAAATAAACAAGCGTTTATTTATTACTATTAAAATCAAAATTATAAATATTCATTCATAAGAAAAATAATATGTAGAACATCAAAGATGAAAACGAATTTACATTTTAATATGTGAACACATGTAGAAACATTATTTTTTTTTTTTTAAAAACGCATTCATCTGTTTTTAAAGCAACATTTAAGAAAAAATATTTAATGCCTTGTGAAAAAAGTTAGAAGACAGAAAAACGAATCGCGGAAATGTTGCATGGGTTAGAAATCGAGCCATCGAATTCTATCCAATGCTGCAAATCGCTAGAACAAAATTTGGAATGTAGATAAAAATCAGATGAACGAAAAACGAACATTGTTCATTTGTTCAACATGCAAAAAATTGCGAATGCACATAAAAAAAATATGCTGGAAATCACACGAAAAAATTTGAACTTTTAAGAGAATTTGCATATGCGAAATCTAACCCTTGAACAGATTTCACAAATGTAAAATCGCGCAATCAAACAAATTCATCAACGTGAAAAAGGAACCAGACAACAAATGACTTTAACAATATGTAACTACACTGTAAAAAACACTTTGTTGAATTTATGTAGAGTCAAAAAATATTTTTATGACATGTTAAATAAAAATAAGTATATGCATCAAACACAACTGAAAAACATTCTTCATACTATGAAGCAGATTACTTAAAACTTTATTAAAGCAAAAATTACTACGAAAAATTTGGAAGAAAATATATTTATTAATATGAAAAAACAGAAAAAGACAAGCTCGAACAGAAAAATTCATGTCACGTATTGTGAAATATCACAACAAAAGATGAAAATAAAAGCTGACGTTGGGGTACAAAGAGAAATTTAATCCCGGAATTGGCTACCCTCTGTTATTGAAAGGGGGAGCAAAATCAAACCTAGCCCTACCTACAATTTCATATTCAATACATTTCAGAGAAAGCAAAACAAAAAGATACGAGGTTCAAGTGATGAAAAGGTCAATAAAATCAAAAGTCAAAAAGATCAATGATGACCACTTAAAAGAAACATCTAGAAGATTCTGGAAAGAAACGGAAACCAAGTGACCAATGCCATCACCATGACAACCGTGATGTTAACTGCTTGTTTGTGCGGGAAGATTCAGACGCCTAGCATTCACTCAGTATTCGGGCAGCCTCCCATCTCGAACAACCCACGCACGCACGCACAGAGCCGCCACCCCTAGTCATTTTACAAGAAGAAGAAGAAAGAAAATGGATCGTGACAATGAAAAGAATCCAGCTCTTCACCGTAAGTAGAAAAATACATTTTACACACATTATTATTATTATTATTATTATTATTATTATTATTATTATTATTATTAGAAAAAGATGTTTGAATGTCTATCTCGTTTAACGAAGCATGATTGACTTTTCCTTCTCTGTCTCTCTCTCTCTCTCTCTCTCTCTCTCTCTCTCTCTCTCTCTCTTTCTTTATCTGTAGTACGTGGGCACGAACTTCACGGCCAATACTTTCAAAACCGAAAAAGGCGATGTGTTATTTAGAGACAGCTGGACATCTACTGCCAGAGATTGAGAGGTCATTATAAGTTTTTCTTACCCACAGAAAACAATATAAAACTCAGCCAAGTCGATTGGGACCGAATCAAAGCCATCAATTACAGGCTAACTGGACGTAGGAACATTTTCAACGGTACTGTACCTTATTCTGCATTGCCTGGGATCATAAACAACTGGAAACGCGTTATCTTGCGGTTTTACGCGTATGGTGGAATTCACTGCTGTGTTTTAAGCCGATTACTCGGCATGGAAGTTGCAAATGCCGAAAGACTCGTACCATCCCTGGCTGAGAACGAATGGCTGATTCCGATATTTCGTAATGGACCTAGTTGTCCACATTATGAAATGCCTAGCAATGCTTATTCTTTAGCTGTGATGATAGAGGTCCAGCATTTTATCAAATGTAAACCAAAAACAGCCAATGTGGCAACCGAAAAGAACTTCACCCTCCCCACCAATGCAAACGATGACTCCAATGACGATGCCCACTGCGAATCAGAGGACGAGGTGATGTACAAGAGAACAGCCGAAGAATAAATTGACCTGGGCCGTACATGGGAAAACCCACATGAAGAACGAAAGGTGAAAACGTAAAAAAAAAAAAATTGAAAAAATGAAAAAAATATAATAAAGTAAGAAATTGAATAAAGAAAAAAATAAAAAACAAGCCAAGCAAACAAAAAAATTAAAAAAGGGATAGGTGGGGTATCTGATGAGGGAATGACACATGGGAGGGGGTGTGAAACCTGTAGTCTCACCCAAATACCTCCCATGTGTCACACCCTTACCACCAGAGGGGGTGCAAATACATGATGCGGTGCAACCTGGTGCAAATCCCAATAAAAAAAACAAAACAAAATGGCGACTGAATATTAATATCATAACACCCTAATAATATTAATTTTATTCATATCAGCTGTGACGTCACATGAAAACCCATCACGTGACCTGAAAATGGCCGACTGTGGTGTCAGAAAGGTGGTGGAGGGGGTGGTCATGTGACACTAAACCTGCACGCTGATTGACTGATTTTATGCCACACCCACCTCATTAATATGCACCTATATTGAGACACCAAACAGAAGCACGTTACTCATCTAAAGCTACTATCGATGCTAGCAAAATAGGAATATGCTAAATTTTATTTTTTTCAAAATAAACTGAGAAAACGAAAAAAGTGAACATATATAGCCATACAAAGACTTCGCCGATAAGCGGTGTGTTTATGTATCATTACGATCTCCATTTCTTTCTTCCACTACTCAACAATCCGCACGAATCCACTTCATCTGATAGCAACGCTTTGGCTTCTAAGGTATGCTCGGTGCAAAAACAGTGCACCTTACAACTACGTGGTCTTTTGCAAGAAGTGCAAATCTCATGACTGTTGGAGTGTAAGAAAGTTGAGTTTATGTGGGACCCTTTCTTGAATCTCAAAGACTCTTTACAGAAAACATTCTGCAATATAATAATGCCCAAAATGAAATTGACTACTATACAAAATGAAGTCAAGCTGAAGAAGAAGGGAACGAATTTCAATGAACTTCAAAGAGATGCATTACAAATAATTATATAGTGCAAACGTGAAGGATGCTTGTTATGGAGTCAGAATCAAATAGGAACAGGGTTTCCTGTAGGGGCTAAAAGAAAGTATGATCTATTTATAAGGCCCTATTTATAAGATGACCAAATTTTTCAATTCGGAAATAGTGATAGGGCACTGGGACGTGATTATATGTAGAAATTTTTCTCTAAAGGGACAGGGTCTTTTTTATGTAATTTTAATAGTATACAATAAACATTAATTATTTTTAAAATAAAACGTTAGAGGTATTTTCATATTTTCCATTACATTTCGGTTAATAGCAATATTGTAAGTCACCGGTAATTGGCAGTATCCTGATTTCTTTGTACTCTGTAATGTCGCCGACACAATGCATAAAAAAATGAGAAATATAGCAAAAATTTACATCGGGTGTACATCTTGAGGAGAGATAGTGGGACAGAGCAGCTCGAAGGATGAAAAAATTAGTCTCATTATATCTTTTCATAACATAGGGCCAGTTGGGGCAAAATAACCTAAATCAGGATAAATAAGCATCCTGATTTTCTTTCCAAAACTCAGGATGAAAGGTTAAATATCTGGACTCTCCAGCCAAGAAAAAAACAGGAAAGCTGTCAAATTTTGTTCTCTTTCTCATTGGCACGCAAGATACCTACATCAACCTCATCAACTGTGTAATACTTAATTATATTAACACGTTGTTTCCCATTATATCCCTACTAATAATCACAAATGATTCCAAATTCATTTCTGTTTACCTTACTCCTGAAAGGCAACCGTTATAGAAAACAGGTCCCAAAAAGATGCCACTCCATAGTCACATCACAGTTTCAGCACTGGTATTTCATTTTGTTGTAGTGGGTTTATTTTTAAGATTTTTTAAATCTCTTTTTGTTTTGTTAAAATCAGCGTTTTGAGCTCTACAATAGTACAATTGAAAATTTTTCTCTACCTGTAATGGTTACAAACTCGCAAGGTGCAAGATGCAAAAATTGAGTGAAAGGTCAAACTTGATACCACCATTGTTTAGACCCTACCTAACTTCCTATATATTACCTGGAACAGATTAGTTATACTTCCAATCGTTTTGAAATTGTATGAGGGGTACAGACATGTGACACACCCTGTAAAAAGTTGATATATTTGTTTTGGTATTAACGTACTTTTGAACTGCCATGGTCATTTCAGGACGGCGTTATAGGGGCCGCAAAATTTGCCTTGCAAGGGTTCTTTAATGTGCAGCCGGCAAATGACTAAACGGGACCAACGGCTTTACTTCCCTTCCAAAAGAAGTGCGTGATCTCAGGGTTTTCCCCCTGAAAAATTCTCGTCTACCTCGGCCAGGGTCGAACCTGCGTCCTTGGGCATCAGAGGTGATAACGCAACCACTGAGCCACCGAGGCCGATCGTAAAAAGATGAAATTGTGTTTATTCGTTTTTTATAGAAATCGACAGTTTTATTCCGATCTCGATGAAATTTTGCACACTTGAGCTGTAAAGGAAAAAGAAGGCGGCTGTCTATATGAGTTTTTGAAAAAATATAATCGACATACAAAGAGTAGATAAAGCATTATATAAAGAATGTGTGGATAATGACTGTTGCATGTAGCTGTTTTGATTTCTATTTCATTCCTCTTTTTTAAATAGTTAATAAATACAACTGAAAAATAAAATAATAATTAACAAATAACAAAATAATTAATAAATATATAAGTAGAATCAAAATAAAACTAAAAAAACAAATAAAGAGCTGACGTTTCGTTTATTAATTATTTTGTTATTTGTTAATTATTATTTTATTTTTCAGTTGTATTTATTAACTATTTATTGCATTCCAGGGTTTTTGTGTCTCGTCCTTTTCTCTTATAAATATCCATTCATTCCTCTTTTTTATGATGATTGTTTCATGTTTTGTAGTAAATTCAAATTTGCAGATTGAACACTTTCTTTTAGACAAAAGTTAGAGGACAATGTGCCTCCAAAGGGTGCATTTGCTGCAAAACAAAATCAATCATCTTATGAAATAGGAATCAAAATGGGTGCCTTCTACAATGAATTGTTCATACTTTCTTTATACAGTGCTTTAAAAAGATGTATCTCACTAACAATATGCATGGAACAATGCAAAGCAAAGTTTGTGCAATATACAGGGTGAGTCTGAAACTCTGTCACAAAGTTTAAGGGGAGGTAGTATGAATGATACTAGGCAAAAAATTTCATATGAACATAAGTCCGAATTTGAACGATAACTGAGATAACATAATTAAGTCATCAAGAGCAGAGTGGAAGTTGCAGCTACAGATTACCAAGTAGCGAATATTTGATGTATTTTTATTGGTGCAGGTGCATTAATTGGGATGAACTACCAGGTAACCACAAAAGTTCTTGCTGTTTTTATGTTGCCATAAAATGATTTGATAGAAGATATGCAAATAAGTGTACAATGTAGTCCAACACCTATCGGGGGGGGGGGGACAGGAAGCTTAGCCTGTATAAATACAGGGCTGTTGGGCATTCACATCAATGACATCTCGTGCAGAAATGAAGACAAATCAAATGGAGGTATCGGAGGATATGGTTAGGTGTCGTTTGCTTTGACTTCAAGGTGAGCTTGTCAGCAGCAGCATCAAGTAACCGCATGTGTCTTTGGGATGATGAATGAACGCACCACAGGGCAATGGCTCCAGAAATTTAGCATTAATAGCAATGAACATTTGAGGCTTTTGCCTAATAGATTTATTAACAAGATATGGCAAAGTATGCTGAAACAATGCAACTACTTTGTATAAATGTTTATCTTGCAATATTCTCATATTCTTCTATGGACATCTGAAGACTCTACTGCACAACGGCCACCCCGTCGTGTGATCCTTGGCAGGAGGATTACTGCCACGATTAATCCGCTCTTCCATCCTTACTCATTAGAATTCTAACTTGCTCTCACCTTCTCTCTCTCTTCTCCTTTCCAAGTCTCCTTTCTGCACTCTCTTGCTTTCCTATTGGCTCATTCCTCGTCTCTCTTCTAACTACTGTCACCTCGCCAATTTCTCTAAATGTTTTCTGCCTTTTCTCTTTAACATACGACGCTCTATCCTTCAGACTTTGTTTCTCTTCCGTCATCTGCTTTACATCTCTCTCTTTCTTATGCTTGCTCCCTCCTGCACGAACTTGAATTTGGTAGGTTTTCTTATCAACCCCTCCCAAAGTCTGTGACATCAATCTTGACGGTCATGATTGATGGCAATTTTATTGACATGACCTTAGAAAAGAGGTCTAGTGTTATTCAAAACTTCAAATTGGAAGTGGAAGTGTTTTTGTGTGGCTAGATTTCGAATGGTGTGGTTTCTGGAATATTGCCTTTATTAGTGGACGAATGAATGCTAGTACTTACCAAGACCTGTTAGAAGATTATTTGCTCGATTCTGCAGAAGAAATCGGAGGACCCCACTGGTAATTCCAGCAGGACAATGCTCCCACTACATAATGCTGAAAGCTCATGGGAGTGATTTCTCAACAAAAGTGTTCCTGTCATTGACTGGCTGCGTTATTTTCAGATTTAAACCCAATGGAGATTGTTTGGCAATGCTTATCACGCTCTGTGTATGTCAATGGAATGCAATATTCAACCACACAAGAATTGAAGACTGTCACAGCAGAAGGATGGGAAGAACTTCATGTAACTTACCTCCAAAGCCTCGTTACAACTTTGCCACAGCGCATCTTTAAAGTTATCTAAAAAAAAAACGGAAACTTCACTGGATAGTAAACCACAATAAACGTAATGGCTGTATATGTATTGGACATGTGAATTGGCCAGATCGTGTTTCTTTTTCATTATTTATTATTTAGCAGTTGTTCAGATTTTGTTTGTCGTTGTCTGGCTTGGATATTAATATTCATTTAAATAAATGGACAATATCATGTGTTTATTCGATCGTTGTTTTTTATGAGTAATGTGTTTGGCTTTATAATTTCTGGATGCACCTTATAAAGAAGAATGTTTGTGTGTTTGTTTCTTATATAAATCTACAGTTTATTATGATTTTGATGACATTTTGTACACTTGATCTTCAAAGCAAGAGGAAGGTCATTCCCTACATGAGCTTTCGAAATAATAATAATTAACAATAATAATCGATATTCAATATGATAGCAGCGCATACAAATAAGAGGTATGGGTCATTCTCACGAATATGATACAAATTATCTCCGCTACTTTTGAATTTTTTTCAGAAAACTTCAAAAATGCAATCAATTATACATATTTTTATATTTATTCTTCATTTAATTCTGTATAATCAGGTATTTATTGTTTTGACTTAAGTGAATTATAAAAGCCTTAATTTTTTTATTTGAAAAACAATATGACAAATCTTGATGTCCCAACTTAAAATCAATAAGAGTTAAAACATTATTTAAGAAATTGTTTAAATACTATACCTATGTATATTATCAATTACTTTGCATCTCTTACATAAAAATAACTTTAACAATATATTTCATTAAAATTTAATAATATATTATTTCAATTTTTTAATAAGGAAAATTTTTTCTTATTAATGTCCTAACATTTTATATGTATTGCAGTGTCCACTATGTTACAGCCATTTCGAAAATAAAATAATAAATTAAATTGAATGTGGCAACACCTTTGAGATACCTAAGTAACTTTTGAGATAAACTTCCATGCTTAATCAGCCATTTTGGATTCTACAGTCAACAAGCAAGAAAAGACCCGTTATTTTTCTCTAGTAGTTAATTTGAGCTTTTCAATGTCCACTATGTTACATTTAAATTAATGATTAAAAAAATGTTTTCTCCTGAAATTGCATATAAACTAGTAAATTTAATATTACTTTTTCATTTAATATTATTTTCTTAATTATTATTTTTTCATTTTTATTAGAAAAACTTCTTTTAAACTTAATTGTCCACTCTGTTACATACTCTGGGAAATATCATTTATGCATGAAAAATGGGAATCTTTGTGTTTTGAGAAGAAAGTTTATGCTTGCCTAATGAAACAAAATCTTAATACAAACAGAATATACCAAGGAATAAAAAACTTATTTTCACATATTTTTTCTTCTGCTTCGTCAGGTGATTCCAGTGGTGTATCTGATGATTGCCCAATAAAGAAGTGAGTGCTAAAAGCGTCAAAGCCCTCCTTCGTAGATGCTTTTTGAATTTAAAACTGGTGGTGCTAGAAAATTAGCGTATAAATATGTTGTCATGGCTCAAAGTGACATTGAAGAAGATGGCGAAGTTAAAGTGATGAGCTTAAGGAAAACAAATAATAAACGAAAATTGTTTAAACTACTGACTCGTTATCTCCTATGTTCATTTGACCAAATTAAAACAATCATACCAGAGCTAAAGTTAAACTATTAGGTGGACATTTATATTATGAATTTTTATATGCTATTGATTTTTTCCAAAAATCTTGATATATGTAAAAATAAATTTAATACAAAGTTTATGAAAGTAGAATATTGTTTGTCTTTTATTTTTTCATAAAGTTACAGATTAATCCTTTCTACAGTGGTTTGTGTCTACTCTGTTAAAACTATGTCCACTCTGTTACAGAAGTGTTTTTAATGTAATTTCAAATTAACAAATCCAAAAAATTTTGAATTAAGAGTATTAGCAATTGTTCCCAGAATAGCGCAATTTTGATCTTATTTAACTCTATTTGATATGTTAATCTAATTTTTTACACATACTTTTTTAAAGTTTGCATTTTGAAGCATGAAAACTATCAAAAAATGTAAATTTACTCTTTATCATAAAATGTTCCTGCATTTATATAAAATAAATGTTCCTTTGTTTGTGTTCAACAAAATGTTTTGAAAAAAAAAGCGAATTTACGTAATTTAATGCAACATAGAGATTTATAACAGAGTGGACAAAATCTCTCATAACCAATCAAAAAATTATGAAAATCACATATTATCATAGTCCAGCCAACAATCCAACCTTCATTATTTTCAACCACGTTCTATAGATATTCATGGTCATCGAGCTTCGGCCATTTTCCATTGTGTCGAGAACCAGGGCCGATCGTGACCTGCGATAGAGGTTTTTCATTGAAACTGAAAATGAATGTAAAGTTTCTGTCTGGCGGTGCTGCAGGCGTTTTTGGGCCGATTGTACATGCAGCGCCACTTTTCAATAAAGTTCCCGCCCTACCAGGAGCTACAAACTTTAGCTTCATTTTAACAATGGCCTTCGAGATAGTAGGCCTCCGCATCGCGTATCATTTCAATCCGCGAGTTCCATTCGTCAGCGTGCTTGCAACCGGAAATTGAGGGTTCGCTAGAGGAAGTGGCGTTTTTGCTCGAAAGCTGATGGGACACAACCGCTGAAGTTTTGCTGAGAGTTTGCCTGCGTCGTCTGCTACTTTACTCCCATCTTAATTTTTTTTTGTTTATATCACATACAAAAGGAGGGTCTTCAATAAAACATAAAGGAGGGGGTATTCATGATTCACAGCATTACGTATTAATCCTTCCGAATATCTGTGGAAGCATGGGAATTCTTAATTTAAATAGATGAACGGATATACATGAGAGAAGGATGAGCCAAAAAAACCTTTGAATACAATAAATAATAGTTATTTTTATTTTTAATTAATAACTGTCATTTAAAAAGTAAGAAGAGAAGAGAAGTTATGAAATGGTATGAATGAAATTAAGCAGTTCCATATGTTCCTCCCTTGACTTTTTATTTACCCAATGATATTTAAAACAATGATATCTAAGCAGTTGATATCTAGGCAGTTGCTTTAGATATCATCGATTACCCCTCATTCATTGACGCGCTTTTTTTTTGTTTTGCTTCATACACCCCCTCTCATCGCCGAGCGTGTAACGTTTTGCCTGCCTTGTCTGCACCTTCACATCCATCTTAAATTTTTTTTTATTATACTATTGAAAATTACTTCATCTCGACAATTATATTCTTGTTCCTCAAGTTATACATAATCAGTAAAAAAGTTTTTTACTGATTGTTTATTGTATTCCAGGTTTTTTATGTCTCGCCCTTTTTCTCTACATTTGTCAATTGTTCCTCAGGTTGTAAGATTCGTTCAGCATGCCTATCCTCTTGATCGATTTGACAAAGAACGGTCAAGATGTTAGCCATTTTATCCTACTGCACATACGCTAAATTCGCAAGCGGACTTTAGAGGTGAGGTTGTATGTGTGTCAGCAGGCTGCAAGCGCTCTTACCTTCCGCTGACTAGAGTGCCTTTATAACCAGACTGTGGCCATGAGAAGCCAGGCAGCCATATTGTGTCCAATCTGTCTATAGATTAGTGTAGTAGAAACAAGAAATTTTGCACTTTTGGCATTAAAAAAAACTCCAATTAATAGAGTGAATCAATAAATCGAAAATAAAAGTCCACTTTTAATTATTAGAAGTAATAATTACAACAATAAACTGAAAAAATGTAAATTAAAATTTATTTTTTGTTTTTTCCCATTATTTTTTTTTCTTCCCATTTATTATTTCATTATTAATCATGTCACAATTTTTTTTAATAAAATGAATATCCACCTTATAAAAATTTTTATTAAACATTACATAATTAAAAAATAAACCAAGGAATTATTAAAAAAAAATGATAATTTTTCGTTACTGAAAAAAACGAAATAAAATAGATAAGCTTATAAAAAGAAAAAAATAAGGGCCGATTTCTTGACTGAATTTTAAAATAAATTTAACTACAAAATACAAATGAAATTTAAAATTTTAAATATGTAAAACTGAAAAGTTAATTTCAAGACAATATGGTATGCATTGCCATACTTTTGCTATCATAATTTCCTCTGCATTTTTTCTGTTCTTTAACAATAAGTTTCTTTTTTTTAACACCAAATATTTTTAAACGTAAAACAAATCGCCTAATGAATTTGTCTTTTATGTTATAACAACGAGGGAATTTGAAGTTTGCAATTTTATCGCTATTTTTTAGTGTTTCTATAATAAACTTCTTGCATTGAACATTAGGCTCGAGAAGAAACTGCTCTAATTGCCGAAACACTGTTTCCAATTCCGAACAGAGTGAAAAAGTAATATCATTTATGTAGTACATTGACTCTGGTTTAAATTCTCTCAACGAAACTAACTGACTCAATGGAAAAAATGCTGCAGTTTTAGATTCAAGTGATTTTACACATATATTACTTTATACATATTTCACATATACATATGCTCAGAGTTTCTGTAGATGCACCTTCATTTTGACCATCACTTATAATTTCCTCATGAATTTCTGCAACTGAAGTAGAGCTGAAATTAAACATAGGAATAATTAAATTTAAATAATGAATATTTATTGAGAATCACGTTTATAATAAAACCATGATCAGGGCGTCTAGCAAAACGATTTCGTAAAATTCCCTGACTTTTCCCGATTGATCGCGGTTTTTTTCTCTGACCATCGGCAGCAAAAAAACTATTTTTAAAGAATATTAATTGATATTTTTTCAAATTTTTCGTTCCTATTTCGCATTTTTTTGCTGATTTTGTAAAATTTCCTGACTTTTCCCGATCGCTAGTCACCCTGATTATGTATATTACATATTAATTATGCAATATGTTTTCAGCTTCAGAATACGTATTTACCTTGGTAACTCTAATTTTTTCAGCTTTTTTGGATTCTCCAATGGAAGTCGTTGCTTTGGTAGTTTTCTCTTTTTTTTGTGATTTTGTGTGGTCAAACAGCATTCATCTTCAGTTTTTTTTTCCCGTCGACTCTTATCTTTTTCCCACTGATCTTCATCAAAATGTTTCTTTTAAAAATCAGAAGAAAATTTACTTTAAAATCAACAATACTTAACTTCTTTATCATATGTTCTTGCAACAGTTACTTAACTTCTTTCTCATGTGATCGGAAAAGAAGCAACAGGACAAAATGCACCTTTGGCAGATCAAAGCAGTTTTGAAGTTGCTATCTTTTTAAGAAATTATTTTCGTTTTAGCTTTAAACGAGGGAAATTCAAACAAAAAGTGAATTAATATACTGCATAATAAACTGAATATTGTATATAGTGTATAATTAATGTATTGTAATGTATATTATATGCTAATTTCGTTTGAACTCCGTCAGCCCGAAGTTCGTTTGACCCCGCCCCCCCACCCCGCGCTAATAATATTAGCCTAATACTATCCGCTTGCATAATACGATCCCACAAATTTAGGTGTTTTAGGCGATTAAAGTAGAATAAATACGATATATAAAACATTTGATTTTTACTAACCTCACAAAGGCAATCGTTGTCCGAAGGTTTCCACTTATCTCTTTTCGTCTCCGCGGCCCAAATCGATCGTCTTTCTGGATCGCGAGGAAATTGTTTCATCATAAAATCATCTTCAGAGCAATTAGAACACCCTACTGCAGCACAGGAAGGCATTTGTGGTCACTAAAATCCTTTAAAATCTTTTAAAATTACAAAAAACCGTCTTACGTCCACACAACTCAATGCTAATTATTCGCCATTTGGACACAAAATGGCGGGAAATAACACGTGACAATGAACAACCAATAGAAATCTGTCCGATCGTATAGCCACACTCTGGTTATAAAGGCACTCTACTGCTGAAAAGCATCAGGGAAATCCTATGGGAATTCAAGGTAAAATTTTAAGTCGGATAAAGTAGCATGAGCACGAGAGTATCTCGCTCCCTGAAGAGCGCCAAATGAGCCATAGAGATAAACAACTAGCGGTCAAAAATTGAAAATGCCTTGACACGCGATTTCAAGCTCGATGCGGAGGCCTAATATCTCGAAGGCCACGATTTTAACAATAGAGCTTGATGACCATGAATATCTATAGACCATGATGAAAATAAAATAAAAACGATAAAAAAACACATGGGTCATGCTAGGGGGTGGGGGTGATATCATTACTTTTCAAACTGGTGACATAAATATCCGTCTGTCTGTCCGTCCTTCATAATTTCCGAATTTTTTGAGGTAGAAGGTTGAAAATCGGAATGTAGCTTAATATGAGCATGTGCACCTTCACTATTTAGTTTGGTTTTGATTGGCCCACTCGGGTCGGAGTTTCGGAGGCGGAAATTAGAGGGTACCAAATGGTCTACGCGTATTTATGCATATAAAGGAGTGAAATTCGGTTTGCAGGTTCCTCTAAGCAAGATCAACATTATTTTAAAGTTTAGGCCAAATTGTCCCAATAGAGTCGGAATTGTGGGGGTGGCAATCACTTGGTCTTTAGAACTTTATGGCAACATATAGTGTGTGTGATCACTATATCACTATATCAATCGATATCAATAAAGTATCATTCCATCGAAAATGATGAGAAAGGAAAGAAGATAGGGTTCTTTTATATTTTCTAAATACAAGGTTCGAGAAAATCAATTTTTGATTTAAAAAATGGAGGGTTAATAAGCGCAGATGAAGGAATAAAAAAATAGACGAACTCAGGGCTTCCGCTACTTTCCTATACCTTCCTCGGGAGGCTTAATTTCTTGTTTACAATTAATCGACTCGATAAAGGAATGGGACGAGAATCAAAGAATTAGAGCCTGCATTAGTAGTTTTTCAGAAGATTTACGATGTAAACTAAAACTAGAATTAAAGAGAAAACATTACGAGAGTTTAGAGAGCTTTATGAGAAAAGTTGAGCATTTATTTGTTAAAGAAAAGAAAAACTGATCCGAAGTAGAGGAAATAATGGCAGAAGGGCAAATTGCTTCCGAATCCGTAAGGGGTTTACTCATAGCAAGTAAGGCAGTCAAAAGAAAGAGAAACGAAAAAAGGTTAGAAAATAAAAAGCGATCCAAAGAAAGCGAAGAATAGAGTAAAATAAGTCCAGAATCAGAACATGTTGTAGAAATATTAGTATTGCAGAAAGCAAATAATCTGATTATAAAGAGTGAAATCGGTAAGGATTGCAGAATGCCAAGAAGAAGCACGAATGGCACGTTGATAGACGGAAGGTGATGATAAGTTACGTCCCGAAGTCTTGACAGGAAAGAATAGGATTTTTTGAAGAGAATTTGCGGAAAGCTTATAAGTGAAAGCTCGAGGAGGAGGAAGGCCTACAAAATGGGAATAGACAGGAATATTATCATCAGGAGATCGGTATTCTGAATCAGGTCATAGAGAAGCAAGAGGACAATGTAAGGACGTCAGCAAGAATCATTTATGGGCAGATTATACACTGAGTGAGCATATTATTATGACCATCTGACATGTTTATGCAAATGCGCGCACGGACGTCGCCACAATGTTGCTAGCGGGCCGGACCAATATAAAAAAGGGAAGCTCTGTGTCATCGACAACAGTAGACGTGTTCACTTTTTCAACTTTGGGTAAATGACGCTATTTAACAGCCTTCGAACGCAAGATAATTGTAGGTACTCGGAGCTCTGGAGCGAGTATCGGCGAAATAGCAGGGTGCTCAAGAGCAGCCATCGATAAAGTATTTAAAGACTGCACGGTTAGCCAGAAGACGGTCTGAACGTTTGCGTTGTGGCTGCCCGCGGATGGTTGTTGATCGGACAGAACGGAGACTGCCTTGAGTGGAAAAGGATAACAGAAGGGCAACTGTGCATCAAATCACTGCTGACCTTAATCAGGGGTCCTCCAAAACGGTTTCTGAATGCACTGTGTGCAACACACTGCATCGCATGAGATACAGAAGTCGAAGACCTGTCCGCACACCTTTGCTATCCACAGCCAACAAGCGGAAACGACTCCAATTCGCTCAACAGCACAAGGACTGGACTATCGAGCAGTGGAAACAATTCATGTGGTCTGAGAAGTCACAATTCTAGTTACATCATGCAGACGACCGCGTGAGAATCTTGCGGAAAAAGCACGAAAGCATGGACCCCTTCAGGCAAGTGCGGGCAGTGTTCTGGCCTGGGGAATGATTTCCTGGCATGCGTTGGGTCTGTTAATACGTGTTGAACAACGTCTGGATGGCACAGCATACCTCCATATCGTCGAGGTCATGTTGATGGCGTACCCCAATGAAGACGGCTACTTCCAGCAAGAAAATGCACCATGTCACAGAGCTCGTATTGTGGTTTCAGGAACATGAGGGGGACTTATCTTAATTCGGTGGCCCCCCACAATCCCCAGATCTCTCTCCAATTGAGCATTTGTGGGACGAAGTCGAACGAACCATCAGACGGCTGGATCCATCACCGTCCAATCTAGCACAACTAGACAGTGCTATCCATCAGGTATGGTGTCAGATTCCTCCCACCACCTTCCAACATCTCGTGGAATCAATGCCACGAAGAATCACCGCAGTATTAAAGGCAAAAAGGTGGCCCAACGAGATACTGACAGGGTGTTCATAATAATATGCTCACTTAATGTAAAAATAAATGATCTACAACGCAAGATAGAGAAGATAGAAAAATTAGCCGAAGCTGAAAACGAACAGAGGAAGGATTAAGAATGTAACCAAATAAATGAGATAGCAAATAGTTTGTTGGCTAAGCTGAATAATGAAAAAGAACGGGAAATTAAATAAGAGATGAGAGTGTAATAAGGAACCAGTTAAGAAAACGAAACCAAGAGGTTAAACTTAGGTGCTTCAGTGAAGATATTGATTTGAGAAATATCAAAATACGAGGTGAGATCAAAAAGTAAGTTGCACTTCCACGGTATGGCCATTTATTACACCACCTATACAAAAGCAACACGGCTATAGCAGCATACAATGTAGGTTCACTTATCCACATAGTCCCCAAAAGACCCTAAACATTTTTCCGAACGATCAACCAACTTTTTGATTCCGGATGCATAGAAATCTCTTCCAGCGTTTTGTAACCACACGGTGACAGCCGCTTTCACCTCCTCATCGTACGAAATCGTTGTCCGCCGAGTTCCGTTTTGAGCTTACCGAAAAGAGGAAAGTCTCATGGCGCTAAGTCGGGACTGTATGGAGGATGTTGCCAAACCTCTCACTTGAATCGCTGCAGCAGTTTGCACGTTTGGCGGGCCTTGTGAGATGTTGCGTTATCATGCAACGAAATCACACCAGCACTCAATTTCCACCACTTTTATGCGCCGGTTCTCTCTAGTGATCGCATCCACACGGTCAGCATTTGCAATGGTACGGGACGTTGCGGGCCTGCCTACGCGATCTTCATCTGTGATATCTGTGTGTCCTGCTTCAAATTGTTGACACCACTTTACAATTCTTTGTCGGGAAATTGCACGCTCTCCATATACAGCAGTGATTTCACAATGAATGTCCTTGCAATTCACTCATTTGACCCACAGAAATCGGATTGCTGCTCGCACCTCAAGTTTGGAGTGGCCATCCAGTTGACGCGCCATTGCTTTTAGCCTGCTAGTCACACAAAACACGACAGGAAACCACAGCAACCTTCCTATCCGACGTCTGCGCAGTTAATGTCCCTTTCTCTGCTTTGCCCAAGATTGCAACACACAGCGCGCTTCTGCGGCGAGGTAGTGCAATTTACTTTTTGATATCCCCTTGTATTTCTTAGGTCACTAAAATATTTACAAATCCAAGCTTATTACAGGAGTCTATCTCGCAACCACGGAGAAGATCGCAAGAAAGAACAATCAAGGTTGGAGAGAACCGAGGAGACAGAATTCACCAGGAAATCCATAAGAAAGGAGGAGGGTACAGACAAAAATGTGGAAGCTGGAATTCACGCAAGGAAGACAGAAGAAAGAAAAGCCACAATCGAAAATTAAGGATTTTTGACGCGGGTTCCGCAGCGAGATGATGTCAAATCCTCAGAAGAGAAGATTTGATAAAAGCGGCGATTCCGAGGGTTTGGCATATTTCCAGCATAACTGTCTAAAAGCTCGAAGATGGATTCCCCTGCTAGAAGTTGACCCATAGAGAAAAGAGAAGAGAAAAAGAAGAAAGGTAATTGGTGAAACGAGTGCACAAAGTCGCCTCAGAATCCACCGAGCCACAATAAAAAGAGAAATACGAGGCAGAAAAAGCAAAAGCAGAAAGAGTATGGATATCGCCCGATGCGACAAGGAGGTCTAGATGAAGGAACTCGCCACCCTCAACTGCCTGCAGAAGACGTTGCCGATGATCGAATTCGCCGTAATCTCGAGGAAACGAAGTCAAGAGGTGCGAGCCATAGACATTTGACCCACTACCCCGACTTACGGAGACAGGAGTGTCTATTAAGAGGGATAAAGCACACGGGCCCGAAATTAAGTAAGCAGACTTTTTCTCACTTGGGTTCAAATTCTGGCTGTGAATCAAGGTTTGGCCTGTTGGTACCTTCATGTTCAAAATGTAGGATACATATAGGAAGCAGGCAGCTTCACGAGGTCCCGAATAGCCTATGCCACAGCGAATGTAATATAGAACGGAGCCGCTGCCCTGGAAGACGTCATGTCCCAACCTATCAGAGAAACGGAGGAAAAGGACTGCTAAGACCGAAAACATGTGAGAAATTATTAAAAAAGAAATAAAATACACTGACCTTAGGAATCTGTGGATGCTTGTATCAAAGAAAGAGAGGAAGGAAACTCCACTTGTCCACAACAGAAGTTTAATATGTATCATATATGTATACATTTCGGCTACCAAGTAGCCATCTTCAGTATGTCTCAATGTTATCAGCAAAGATACAGCTTTTATAAGGTTTTGGAACCAATCAGGATACCAGGCTATTGGTAAATATCCTGATTGGTTTACAAGAAAAAATAAACATAATACAAAAAAATACAAAAAGGGGGGCTTAATATTAATATTAACAGGAAGACAATTATAAGCAATTGGCTATTATATCCGGAGTGACGCTATTATAAACAAAGGGCTGCTAAAAAGTTATTATATCCAGAGTGAGACTAGATCACATGGGATAGTAAAGAATTCCACAATGATAAGTTTAGTGGCCTCTATCATGGTTCAGTAGTTTTTCGGGTGCAATTCTTATGTTTACCCTACAATCCGAACTTGACAAAAGGCCTGGAGAAGATTGCCAAAACATTTGGACTCACTGTGACATACAGAAGTAGTCAAAAGTTAAGACACCTCCTAGGCGGGACCAAAGACAAGATAACAACACTAGAAAGATCTGGAGTCTACGAGATCACCTGTGACACCTGTGACCAGAAATATCTAGGCCAAAGTAGGAGAATTGAGACATGCATAAAGGAACACTTCAACCATATAAAAAATTACAGACCGGAAAAGTCAGCATTCGCTGAACATATTCTTACTAGTGGACATGTAGGAATGAAAGACAACGTTCGGATTTTGCACTTTGAAGAGGATCCCAAAAAGCTGAATTTCTTGGAGTCACTGGAAATATCAAAAATTGCACCCGAAAAACTACTGAACCATGATAGAGGCCCACTAGACTTATCATTGTGGAATTCTTTACTATCCCATGTGACCTAGTCTCACTCTGGATATAATAACTTTTTAGCAGCCCTTTGTTAGCACATTTTCTATATATAGAAATGTGCTTATGTGATCGGTTTGCCCAGCTGTCCGTCCGTCTGTAGACAATCCCACAATTCATTGCGTTGCATGTATTGAATTGCATGTATTGCAATCTCACAATTCATTCAATCATGTATTGAATTGCTGGAAGAAACGAATTATCCTCGCATTTGGTAAAACGCGTGTTGAGAACATGGGTTCGGTTCTGCGCGTGCTCTAAACATTAATGAGATGGTGTGCGTGCAGGATGCACGTGTTTGACGATTATTAAAAGGGCAGTTCGCTCCATAAATCAAGAGAATTTTTTTATTCCTAGGGAGCTTAGCATTTATTACGATAACTTGAAAACGAATTAATTTTTTCACAGTCTGTTTTCACCAATCCATTAAAATGGGACAGAGTACGTAGAAGTACGAACGTGAGATAGCAGGAATAAGTACGTGCTCTAATAGCACGTGCTTAAATAGTACCATTATGATACCCTCTTAAACATTTCCTATAACAAGATATGGCAAGTAATATATCAAACAAATTGTCACAACATATCATGAACGAATATAAAAGAGTAACTAGTGATAGCAAGTATAGGTCTAATGGCACGTGTACGTGCAAGGATGTCTCATGAATGAATATAACGGTATATAGTAATGTCTGAATTGTTTAGTAGTACGTGTTTTAATGGTACCAAGTGGTACCATTGGAACTTTCAATGCTAGGATATTGCATGTAATATATCAAACCACTCGTAATAACGTGCCATGAGTGAATATCACGAGAAAATAATGATCATAGTTATTGGTTTAGTAGCACGTGCCCTAATGGTGCCCTATGATACCATATGGTAACCTTGGAACTTTCAATGCTAAGATATGGCATGTAATATATCAAACGACTCGTAACAACGTGCCATGAGTGACTATCACGAGAAAATAATGATAATGGTTAACAGTTTAGTAGCACGTGCCCTAATGGTGCCCTATGAAACCATTGGAACTTTCAATGCTAAGATATGGCATGTAATATATCAAACGACTCGTAACAACATGTAATGAGTGAATATCATGAGAAAATAATGATAATTGTTATTGGTTTAGTAGCACGTGCCCTAATGGTGCCCTACGAAACCATTGGAACTTTCATTGCTAAGATATGGCATGTAATATATCAAACGACTCGTAACAAGGTGCCATGACTAAATATCACGAGAAAATAATGATAATGGTTATTGGTTTAGTAGCACGTGCCCTAATGGTGCCCCATGGCATGATATGGTACCATTGGAAGTTTGAATTCTAACACATGGCATGTAATATATCAAACGACTCGTAACAACATCTAATGTGTGAATATCATGAGAAAATAATGATAATTGTTTTTGGTTTAGTAGCAAGTGCCCTAATGGTCCCTATGAAACCATATGGTACCATTGGAACTTTCAATGCTAAGATATGACATGTAATATATCAAACGACTCATAACAAGGTGCCATGAGTGAATATCACGAGAAAATAATGATAATGGTTATTGGTTTAGTAGCACGTGCCCTAATGGTGCCCTATGGCATGATATGGTACCATTGGAAGTTTCAATTCTAACACATGGCATGTAATATATCAAACGACTCGTAACAACATGTAATGAGTGAATATCACGAGAAAATAATGATAATGGTTATTGGTTTACTAGCACGTGCCCTAATGGTGCCCTATGGAACCATATGGTACAATTGGTAATTTCAATGCTAAGATATGGCATGTAATAGATCAAACGACTCGTAATAACGTGCTATGAGTGAATATCACGTGTAAATAATAATAATAGTTATTGGTTTAGTAGCACGTGCCCTAACGGTGCCCTATGGTACCATATGGTAACCTTGGAACTTTCAATGCTAAGATATGGCGTGTAATATATCAACCAACTCCTTACGCGTTATTAGATCTTTTGTTATCCATAGCTTATTTGAATCAAGAGTATAGTACTCTTAGGCTTAATGGTATTTAAAACTCATTACTAATTAATTTATTAGTAGTTAATCGCTTGCTTCAATAAGAGTTTAGTAATTTAATATGAAAATCTAATAGATGCTTACACATAACGCTTCAGCAATTGAGGCTCACTTCGTTTAACATTATGTGAGAATTCTTACAAATTAAAGAACTTTTATTATTTTAAGTGTATGAGGAATAACTTCACTCTCCATTTACCTTTCATTCTTCAAGTTTATTCTTTTAAATTCTCTCTATACGTTAGCCTATTTAAATAGTAATTTACAATTTAGTTTTCATATTTATTTATTTACTCTCAAGTGTTTTAAAATGTTGGTTAATTCTATATATCCATGTACGATGCAATAAATAGAAAATGTGCTCCCTTTATCCGCTTTGGCGGTAAAATCATTCTTGTTTATAATAGCATCACTCTGGATATAATAGCCAATTGCTTATAATTGTCTTCCTGTTAATATTAATATTAAGCCCCCCTTTTTGTATTTTTTTTGTATTGTGTTTATTTTTTCTTTTAAACCAATCAGTTTATTTACCACTAGCCTGGTATCCTGATTGGTTCCAAAACCTTATAAAAGCTGTATCTTTGCTGATAACATTGAGACATACTGAAGATGGCTACTTGGTAGCCGAAATGTATACATATATGATACATATTAAACTTCTTTTGTGGACAAGTGGAGTTTCCTTCCTCTCTTTCTTTGATGTGAGAAATTATTGAACTCATATGTGGATTATATTGTCAGTTTACCTCTCCCCGAAAGAGAGTCGATATCAGACTCATCATAACGAGGCCTGCAAAGAGGGACACGGCTCACGGCTTCTGAGTTATCGTTGGATGCCATGACCCGTTCAGAGCGACCATTGTTGATGACGCCCAGGAGGAAGCCACAGAGGAGTATGCAACAACCTACTGCACGAGAAGAGAGGATATTGGACCCAGCAGCGAAGAAGCCCCACTGCCCGCTGCACGAGAGATATATAAGAAATTCTTTCCCGTGGGAGTTGGAGAGCATCGAAATCGTCTTCTCCCAGCCGGTATTCTCGCGGGGTGCCTTGCCGAATGTCTGCGCTTGGACTCTGGGATTACCTTTGATTTTATCAACCCTTTAATTAAGGACTAGTGTAAATTGTTGGTTAAGAAAAAGAGACGTATTTTCTAACACATGATTCTATTTGCCACAGATCACCTGCCACGGTCGACAAACCTACTCAGGTTTCCGCGTTCAGAGTTAACGGTGCCAGTTTCGGTTTCTACTCAATTTAATCCCCTCAGGGAATCTTCCTTGCCGTGCAGTTTTCTGAGGTCTCCATGTTTGCCTCCAGCCGATGCCACTGCAAGCCTCGGATACCCCAACAGTTTAGATATATCAACTTCAGTGGTTTGTGAAATAGCCAAAGTGCTGGACTAGGAACTTTCTTTGTTGAAGCAATAGATCATTTTATCATTTAAATTTGTTAAATCAAAACTTAAGCTAAGTGTTTGATATTGAAATATTTTTCTACTTATCATCTCTGCCACACTGTCTGTTTCCTCAAAAAAATACCTGACACTATTCCTCTCATTAGAGACTAAAAGTATGGAACTCTCGCATATTTCATATCACCTAGTTTTTTGCAACTTTCAACCAGGCAGTAACATTGAACTAGCCAAAGACGCATTTGGCGAACTATGTAGTTACGAACTGCGTTATACCTCATGAGTTCGAGGACTGTGTCCCTTTGGCCTTTTGTATTAAAGTATGCGACAAAATAAACAGTACTGAAATTATGAAACGTTATTATTTATCATTTATGTATTTACTTTACATTATATAGCGTTGCAAACATTATTCACGACGACGTTCCCAATGAAACAGATGTTCAAGATGCCCTCTGTTAAGTTTCAAGCAGTATTCGTAGCGTTTGCGATGGTTCACAAACACGTCTGTGAACACAGATTGTTGCATGGCACAAATAAAACCTTGAATTTTTTTCCGCAATTCCGGAATGTCAGACGGTGGATCGATACGGAATAGAGCCTTCTTCAGCATTCGCCATATGTACGCATCAGGTGGTTTTAGGTCTGATCAGTGCGATGGGTATGGGAAATCAGTGCCACGTGAAATAATGCCATCCCCAAAATGATTGCGCAGCATTCGAAGAGACTCCCTAGCCGTCCGACAGGTTGTGCCATCCTCTTGAAACCATTGTTAATTACGTGGTACACCCCTCGGTACATTACAGCGCATGACACATATATTTGACACATGCGCATTTCAGTACTGTTTATTTGGCTGCATGCGGTACTTAGACCAGCAGCTGGGATTTATATTATTGGCGTGAAAACGGATTTCCTGTGTTTGTCAGAGGGGGTTTTCATGTATTCATATAAAAAATTTTATCCCAGCCGTTTTCTTTTGGTTGTTACACGTATCGGGTACGCAACAGACACAAGAACTTTTTCTTCTAATATTAATGCAGTGTTTCTTTTATCCATAGTACGCCCGATATTTGAACTAATTAATTAGCCAGCGGAGTACCACTTCGGTCATCACTGCAGAATTATACTATTTTCCCCAATTGTGTATTCTTAACTTTTGAGTTTTGGAACCCTCGGCATAAGGAGGTGGATTCCTTAGCCAGCATTGTGTTCCATTGTGCGTCGCCAAAATTTTCAGAGATCATCCGTCTTCAAATAAGTTTTTTTTTGTGTGCGTGCAGTGCTTCAGATTTTTAATGTATGTGATGGAGTATTTCTCTCTTCATGCTTTCTCGTCGACGGCATATTGAAGTGCTTACCTTAGACGCAGGTTGTTATATTCTATGCTCTTTATTTTACTATTTTTGCTGGATTTGCAATATCTATTTGCTAGCTTTAAGTTTACTTTTCATTTATTACAATTTTCTAAATGTAATTTTGAATTGCTTGTTTTAAAGAAAAAATATTTATCCATATTACTATTATATCCGCCTTCTGTCGATTTCATTTCCAATGCGCATTACCCTGTAATATTTACACACGACAAATACTCAACATCCAAACTTAAGCTATCGTCTCTTTATGATAAAGATGTTTTATTACAAAAGTTATAACCATCGATGAAGTAACAATGTTAACAAAACATGGATTTCGATATGGAGTTTAAAACGATCCGACTAAACGAGTCAAGCCATTTGGAAATAAAGTGATAGTCATTGGAGGAGATTTTCGACAATGCTTACCGGTAGTTCCAAGAGGAACAGCAACAGAAGTTATAGAAGCATTCGTCAAACCATCAAATTTATGGCAACATTTTACAAAACTTTCATTGATATGTAACATGAGAAGTGCAGATCAAGATGATTTCAATGAGTGGCTTCTTAAAATTGGTTCTGGAAGTTTTTCAAGAATTGAGAATTTTGAACGTGATTTAATTGAAAATTCCAAATGAAATGATTGTCTCACCTGAGACTGATATAACTTCTACTATTTTTGGAGATGATGTACAATCATTTTCCTCTGATGATTTATCAAATCGGGTAATCCTATGCTCAACAAAAATGATGCTCTCACATTGAACAACAAAATTATAGATCGAATGAAAAAAAGAAAATTTATATTCAAAAGTAATGACTCAGTGGTAGCAGATCCAAATGAAAAAACATCTAATCAATTCACTATAGAAATGTTGAATTCAGTGACTCCATAATGATAAGAAATTTAAATCCAAAAAAAGGGTTATGCAATGGAACTCGCTTAATAGTCGCATCATGTCAGACATTTAATTCAAGCAAAAATTGTAAATGAGACAAATATAAATGAATATGTTATAATTCCAGGAATCGATTATAATTCAAGTGATTTCAATTTGACTTTCGTACTTAAAAGACGTCAATTTCCAATTATTCCTTCTTTTGTTATGAATATAAATAAGAGTCAAAGACAATCATTTTCTCATGTAGGTTTTCTCATCTTCAACTTTATGTTGCTCTATCACATTAAATATTTAAAAGCAATATAAAAATTCGTATCCATGATATACCTCAAGAACAAGAGAAATTGATTTAAATAGCGGTAGAACTTTTACTAAAAATGTGAATCCTGCTTCTTTGTAATAAGTATGTTTTTTAAAATAAATTGATTTTTTTTTTTAATTTATTAAATAAGACAAACGCACGGCAAGCATGACACAGCCGAGCAAAGCGAGGCCAACTACTAATATAAATATAAAAACTGAATTGTAAATTTCTAAATAAATAAAGAAACGTAAAAAAAGAATTTAAACAAATAAAATCGAAGAACCAAAAGGTTAAATGGATTTTGTTGAATCCATGTGATTTAGTACATGTGATTTTGTTGAATCCATAAATTTCTTTTTGATATTTCTTCTTGATGAAAGTTTAATTTATTTAGCTGTATCCTAGCAAATGATTTTTCCTTGTTGGCCACCAAATTATACAAGGATGTGGCAATTGAATACCCAGACAAAGGTCGCTGCTAAAATGTAAACAAAAATTCAAAATGTCAAAACAGGATTATTGAATATATTAGTGAAACCGAAGTCAAGGGTACTGCCAACTTCCGTTTTTGGGGTTCGGGCTACTGTTTGTGATGTTATTGGTCGATTCGTGAGAGCATCGAATATTTCGCCATTCGCATTACAAAGTACAGTACAGCCTAAAGTAAGCTGAAACCAGACTGGTTTACATTTTGAACAAGGTGAATATGAGTCACCGATCGCACTGCAATTTTTTTACTAACATAAAGATTTGTGTTCAGGCACGCATTATAGCCGTGCATGTGAACAAGTATAATCGAAAAGAAATGTTTATTATTTTTTTTTACATTAAAAGCCTTAATCACCATGAATCTGTACCCCCTGGCCTAACCGTGAATAAATCATTCTATTAAGCTGTTTTAGGTCGTCAAGAGTTTGCGGAGTGAGTTACATGAAACAAGAAGTTTGGTTCTAATTCTAATGCCCCGCCGCATACAGCCATAAGTGGGAAGCGATTTCTAGCAAAGCACCATTATAGAGCTCAAACACCAGCCCTATTTGGCCTCTGCAGACTTTTTCCTGTTCCAAATATAGAGAAAAAGAAACGTCGAAAATCAAGAGGACTATAAAGCTGTTTTATATTGTGTCCAGTGGAGATTACGACTACTTATCATACTGGGCTTCTCATTTGTGAGTATTTGTATTAGTTCGGGTATTTAATTGAAACACCTTGTATTATAATTAATAATTCAGAAAATACACGTTCCTATAGGGATAACAATTTTATTCCAACGATTCATTTTGATAAAGACTTATGTATAATTTATGAAGATACAGATTTTACATCCCTATCGTCGCTGGTGAATACGAGTTTTTGACGCAACACGATACACCAGTGATGTACAGAAATGACTTATAAGAAGTTACGAGAAATAAAAAGAGAGGAAGAAAGGAAGTCATGTGAAAGTGTAAAATAATGAAAAAAGATCAGGAGATGTAAGAAGTGAAAGTAGGAATGACGAAAAAAGTAAATCTCGTTATGAGAGGGTGGAACGGAGGAAGACTTGTGAAATCTAAAAAATGAGGAGGCAGAAACTGTGGATGGACATCAGACGACAGAAAACAGGGAAACCACTAATCCACATAACGAATTTATTCTGATGAATACGTATTTCGGCAGCCAAGCTGTATTCTTCAACATCCTAGGGAAGCTATGATCAGAGAGATAAGCTGTTCTAATGGTGAGTGAGACAATCGACAATCGAACAGTCAAGTGAAAAGAAAGGCGCGAGTGGTCCAGGAGCCAAGATCACTTTGCACGCTCGCCCGAAGAGTAAATCAGAGGAGGTACACTGAACTGGGAGAGAAGCCTGACGAACCCCTTTAGTCCTCCAGAAAAAAAATTTCCCAGAAAGGACGAGAGTCAGATTGTTGATTGACGAATAGAGAACCCAAAAATCAGCAGGATCTAAAAGATCCAGTAGTTGGCGAAGACGGCCGTGTTAACGTTATCAAAGCAGACATTCAGGATATGGCGGGGTATTCGAAACCTGAGGGGACCCTTAACAACGAGTGGATGGTCCATAATACCAGAAACCACAGTATTTTCATGATACTTCACCTTGGGCAGCATGTTCTTCATAAGTGTCTGGACAAAGGTACTTATGAGGGTCATCCCCAAATCGTCATTGATAGAGTGGTTGTTGGCAACTCTTCTGTCAAGTTGGGCACTGATTGGGGAGCAACATTTTGGAAGGTCTGGAGTTTTATATGCCCAGCTCATTCGCGATGCTCAGAAGTAAGAAAATGTTACAAAAGTAACGAAGATTCCATTCCCGGAAGGAAACAAGATCCACAATGCAGACGTACAACCAGTCGATATAAGGTTAAGGTATGCTTTGTTTCCCTATGAACAAAAATGCGTATTCTTTTGATACAGTTGAATTGATAGGTAGATAGGACTAATGGTATTTTATTGGAATATCATCTTTATTGGCTAGGGTTTAATGGTTCTTTATTAAGATCCAAATAGCAATATTATGTATCTTTGTCACAGAATTTGGAGGAGGGCAATGTTAATTGTGTCCAAATCCCAGTTCGTGAAGATGGAAATAGGCAGGCGAAAGATAGGAGGAATAAGCAGACGATAAAAGATAGGAGAAGTCAGGAGAAGGGAGCGTCGGGCGTTATTAATAATAGGAGAAGTCAGGAGAAGGGAGCGTCGTGTGGTATTAATAAAGAGATTAGAGAAGCTAGAGAGAGAAGGCAGGAGATTGGCGCAGTTGCTGTGGTTAGAAAGAAGACGGGGAAGGAGCCAATAGAAACGGGCGAAGAGAGAAAGGGGAGATTTGGAAAGAAGGAGAGAGAGAGAAAGGGAGAACGATTTTGGCGAGGAATGAAGACGGAAGGGAAGGAAAAGCGGTCGTGTCCGAGCTATCTTCCTGGGGACCCGGAGTCAAGGGGAACTTCAAAGTGGTCACACGGACAGCAGGTTAGGCTTTTAGATAATTCTGATTTCAACGAAGCCACGAGTAAACCTCGCTGTCGTGTGTTCCGCGGGAAACGTGAAGTGCTTTCCCCCCGGGAACCACAAGGGGAAGGTCAGCTAAGGACACGTGACATTGACCGCGGGAGTTTCGATTCGAACTTGTCAAAGTGGGCGAATAAAGGTGGAACGGAGTTTTCCACGTTGTCAGGCCTCGCGAGCTCTGAAGTTAGCGCTCAGGAAAAAGCGTTGGATAAAGCAAGCAACGACGAAGGACAGCCTACGGCGTCGAAGGAGACGTGCGACGTTGCGAGCGTCGAACAGAACGAGCGGGTGGAGCATAAACGGTTAAATTGAACTATCTGCACAAATCGCAAGATGACTTATTCCGCAAACTGAATTGTCGCGATTCCTGTAACCGGCCGGGGGGAAACCAACTGCCCCCTGTAACCAAATAGGTTGGGGTATATATCAATTATTTGCCCCCGGAGGGGGACGTCGTAGACAGAACGCCGAAGGTGTTCGAGTAACGGAAAACAGTGACCGGCGAGGCCCGCAGGGCCGAGAGTGGTACGGAAAACACTGATCAGCGAGGCCCGCAGGGTCGAGAGTGAGACTTGCGTTTGCGATTTGACTCGCGATTTGTGCAGATAGTTCAATTTAACCGCATAAACTGGGTTTGCTCGAGCAGAAGAATTCGGCGGTATTTCTTCCGTATTCTGGAGGCAATTTGAGGAAGGAATTGGAGCCGGATTGGAAGGCATATCCAGTCGATCTGCCCCATCAGGGTTGTAGTAACGTAAGCGCGCCTACCACCGGTGTGCAGAGCGTAGCGCGTTGCGAGGCCCGGTCAGTTAGCTGCTACAGTAAGCAAATTTCAGCATTGGGAGTACAGCGCGTAATTGCAGGCGATATACATAGTTTGTTTATATTGTTTTGTCTGTATTCATACTTACCTGTATTTGTTTGGTTCCCTCAGGTACACGAATTGCGTCACTTATCACCGACAACTTCCCATTTATTCGGGTTCCAGCAATCCTCCCACCAAAAGGGTTGCGCGACGGTTTCTCCGTTGCTAGCCAGTTCCCAAAGGATATTTAGTTCACATCAGCTACAGGAGAGCTTATTCAGAAAAGAATAGCAGTAAAAACTTTACTCGATTGTGGTTCGCGCTATTCCAATATTTTGTAATTAATTGTTTTATTTTTTTGTTAACACACTTTTGTTAATTATTTGCATCTATATTTGGCGCCCAATATGTGCGCTCTAACAAATGTTATTATGTAAATAATTATAATTATCCATTAAACAAATTTTATTTAAACTTTCAATTGCGTAGCTCTGCCGCATTATTTTACACCCTACCGCATCCTCTTAGGATCGTTACAATCTTTTAATTATTCATTTCTTTCTTAGAATAAATTGATTTGTTATTGTTTGAATGAATCGTTTATGCTTCCTAAAGTCGTTCCTGGCACGAACCGAAAATGCAGAGAAATAATAAGTGTAGGCCAGGTTTAATATTTTAATTAGTAATCAAAATTAATAGCGCAGTCGAATAACCCTAATTAGGCATTTAAATTCATATCATAAACCCCGGTCATCACATTTATGCGAAGGTATCAGTGACCCTTACATTTTTGGCAGCAACCGACAGGATATTTGCTATTAGAATTACAGGAATAGTTGGGAAAACTGGGTAAATAAACGAAATAGGTAAACTTCCTGTTTGAACAGATTAAATTAGAATTCTAATTGCATTAAAGACTAGGCAAGATAATAGGGGAGGTATATTTGAAATTATTATTATTATTATTATTATTATTAATATTATTATTATGTCAGCATTCCCAAGGGAATAAAAAATAGGTGAAAAAATCCGACGAAAATACGTCGTAGTCACGTTAAAACCTGGAGCAGGCGATTGAAATCTAAATCACCTTTCTTGATTATACTGGTAAAGTTCTTTAATTCTTTTCCTGAAATGAACACACGTTACTTGGCACCTTAGTGCTACACATGAAATGGGTATATTTCAGATCTCTGATGGTAAATTATTCCATAACAATGTTCACGGTAAAAAATTCACGGTAAAAAATTGAAACATAAAGATGGCTATCAATCTTTCGCATTAGCAGGTGAAATAAACACCTATGATGGATCAATAAATCCTGCATTATTCTTTCAGAGAATTGACGAAATTGCAACTGCATGTAATTGGACACAAGCAGCAAAATTAAATATAGCAAAAATTAAGCTCAAGGGCGGTGCTCAATTCTATTGTCGGGAAGACAGGCTACGGCAGCAATAAATGAGTATGAAGAATTTAAAAATAAGATGATAGAAAAATTTGGAAAATAACCTAGAGGAAAGATAGATTTATAGATGGGTTATTGCCTGAGTTACAAAAAGTAGTTTTATTCAGGAAACCAGATAATTTAGAATAGGCTGTAAGTTATGCAGAGGAGGAAGAAGAAAATCAGTTATGTTACAAAAAGGTATGGGTTAAATACAGTAGAAGACAAGGAAAAAGAATAGAGTAGTAAGATTATAGATCAGGATTTAAATAAATTAATTAATCAGCGAATAGATGAATCGATGCAGTTAAGGATGGAAGAGGGAAATAGAAACGTAAGTGAGCTGAGGGTTGAGAGAACTGGAGGGCGAATAGGTAGAGGGGGTGGAAGCATGCACAGACAACAGGAAAATAGGCTAAGCAGAGGAAACATAGGGTGTCGGTATTAGTTGCCTCCTCTTTCAGCGATTGATGAAGAGGTTATTTGTTACAGGATTAGTAGAGGAGAAAACATAGTCCTTCTTAAAATTTTGAAAACATGATTACTTAGTGCTACACTGTTTTGTCTATTTTAAATGCAGAGATTGTATAGTAGATTTAACATAAAGAAATTGATTGTAAACCAGAGCAGCATAGGTTACTGTAGTGAGGGAGACATTGCAGTAACGGACACCAGAAAACCCCTCCCTCCTCTCTTCTCTCCCTTTTCTCCTTTCTTTAGTTCTGCCATTTAAGAACAAGTTACACAGGCAAACCACAAAAGCTTACGGAAATAAGATTTTCTCGTTGTTATTAAAAGAATAGTTTGAGAAAGTTAATGTTGTATATTGCTGGAAAAGTTATTAATTACTTGGATTGATCATTGTATATTTTACGGATCACTAGATGTTATGTTGGAAATATAAGAAGACATTTCTTGCGACTATTTAAGTCATAGAGTGAGTGACTAAGACTTACGTATATTAGATGTTTGCATATTTAGCAACGGGAATTCCTTCACATACTTGTTGAAAAGGATTAAGAAAAATTTGTTGGTTTAATGGTATATGTGCTATGTTTTGTGCCAATTTAGCATTGATGCTTTATGATTTTCAGTACATTAAACATTAATAATGTTGTATGGCTAGCAATAATTTTAAGTGATGACTTATTGATATAAAAATTTGAAAAGAAAGAGATTAAATAGGATAACATAGTTGTAGTTTATTGTTGAATTGATGTTCCAAATGTACCCTCAGTCACTACAGATGATTTGAAGGATTGAACTACAATTGCTTTAATGAGCAAGTACATGCCTCATTAACTATTATGGTGGTTATAATGTTTTTATTTTGGACATATTCGCACATTTGGTAGCCTCAGACTGTTGATTGAATTTTTAAGAAAATGTGTCACTAATTCGTGTGATTCGACTCATTGTTATAACTCTGATGTTAATTACTGATTTTGGATAGAAGTTGTTGTTTTTACCAAGTTAGGAACAGCTATTAACTATCTTATCTGAACACGCAGAGTTTAGTTTGTTGAATTATAGACAACTATTGATGTGATTGCGTTAGATGATTAACATCGTAGAACGTTCTTATTTCCCGAATTTAAGGCTTCATCAGAACTACTTGCTGCTACCAGTTTCCTAGGTTGTTATGGGCAATATTTGAGCATGTTTCGTGAATTTGGTCGAAAAGAGATACATTTTGAAGCCGGCAGTCTAATAAAGATTTATTATCGTTATATGGATTTTATTGTTGTCGTTTATAAACAAATATTTTTAGGTTAGCTTTGCCTTGTCATAATACAGGAAGGTTTTAGTCGATTTTATTACAGTATCATTACATTTGACGTAGGTGATAGAAATTGCTAATTAAGTTATGATAATGCGTTGTAATTATAAATAGCTTTCTCTTTTGGAGAATATTCTTTTTGAAAAGCTTATGCGATCCTATAAAAATAGGTATTCATTAATTTGTTGTAATATTTTATATATTTATATAAGTTGGGTTTTATTGCTTGGCATCATATGGGAAATGAATGGTACTCATTGTATCTGAATTACAGAGGGAGCATCCAGCGACATTGTATCTATGCAAACTGTTGCTATAATCCCCCTTCTGCCCCACTGTGAGCAATCTTTATGAAACTATATATATTGCTTCTAAATTTTAATAATACAAAGAAACATTATTAAAGGAAGGTTGTTAAGAGGATACATTCAGCTTTAATGAAGAGAAATTAATATAATGTCTAATCTTGAGAATAAATTACAAGTTGTATGGATGAGTTAATGATATTAGCTTGGAAGAATTTAAAAAATGAATTACTGACTAAAAGTTTAGATCAGAGGCTTATGATGAAGATATTTTATAGTTATAGCAGATGCTAACAAATTAAAAATGATATTAGTGTCAATTTTGTTTATAAAGGCTTGAATGGTTAACAGTTGAACTGGAGGTAATGTTATAGTGGATAGACTGCATTGTTATGTAGAAGTTAAAGTTTGTTCTGGAAACTATTTGATTGTGACATTATATACTGAATATCTGTAGATAAAAAAAATTGATTTGAAGAACAAGAATTGTTTAATGTTCACATAGTGTTGTAACAGAGCACAACAGCTCATGTCTCATATTTTAGCTGTACTGATTCAAGATTTTGGTATAAGGTAGTTGTACAATTAAGCTGTTAGCTGAGAGTATTTTGGCAACTTAGAACAGGGCATTGTGGCAGAAAATTTTGTTGTCAATATATGATGTTTATATTTATAAATTAAGAGGGTAATTCTTTGAAATTGATTGAACCCAGAATGAGAACAAATTTTTTTCAACCCTCAAATTTAGTGTGCAGACACTGATAATGATGAAGACCTGCCTAGTTTTTGTTTTGATTGAAGCTCAGATTCACGAATCATAATAAATAGAGTGCTATGGACATAGTTTTGGGCTGTTTGTGTTTTATTGTGAGAATGCAATCCTGAAAATAGATTATATCTTGATAATTATTCTATAGTTATTCAGGTTTGTTATGTTTGTTGGAGATTATATCTCATTTTATTTTGCATTTATAGAGAAGTATAAAAATGTTATGGGTGCCTCGAGTAGTAGGTATTTTGGTGACAGATATTGAAAAAAAATTTTTTGGATTGAATAATTGTTGTTAGATGAATGATACAGGGTTAGACATACAAATTCTGGTACGCTGATATAAGTTGACATTAAAGGATCGAAGAAATTGTATTCTAAGATATTGTTTTATCAAAGCGCAGTATGTTACCAAGTTAACAGCCTATATTTCCAGATTAGTTTAGTACACTGTTGTTTGTGTGCCAAATATATTAGTGATAGATTGTTGATTTTTGTAATTATGATTATGAAATCAAATAAGAGTTGTGTTTCTTTAGGGATTACAAGATAGTGTTTCTTACATGGTGGTGAATAAGAGATTCCATGGATGAATCTATTGACAAATACTGTAAGTAAAACCTCTGGAAAGCTTGATCATAGTGTTGGAGGTATAGTACTATAAATTAAATGAATTAGTTGAATTAATAACACAGTTATAGTGATGTTGAGTGTATGATATTAAGGTATATATTGTTCTATTTGTTCTAAACTAATTATTTTGGTTATCCTTTAATGAACCCAGAAATGAATTTTATAGTGGACATTGTAGTTAAGGAAAATATATAAGCATTATGTCTTAAAATAATGGACATTGGATAGTTGCCTTGTAGCGATCACTAATATTTTCTTTCGAAGTTCATTACTAGATTTTGTCGTAAGTCATATTCGTGGAGATAGTTGCACAAGTATATTTATCGTATCCTTGTGTAATTTCGTAAAAAATAAGTTTGGTTTATTCAGATGTATATCTTATTTGCTTTACATTTCAATCTGGTAAAAGGAAATCCATAATGAGGATGGTTTAGATAGGTTCCTAACCTATGTTGATGATAATAGTTTTTGGCCAAATTCCTAAAAACTCTAAAACTCTCAGATTTCGATAGTTCGGTTAAAAATAGTATAGAATTAGTCAAAAAATTAAAAAATAAAGTGGTCAAAGACGGTGAGATACTAGTTTTGTTTGACATTGTCTTACTATTTCCCTATGTACCTATTCCTGAAACTCTTAATTAGCTTAAAGACATTCTTCGCAAGAACCAAATCCCTGAAATTAAGATTAATGAATATATAAGTTTAACAGAACTCTGCGTCAACAACAACATCTTTCAATACAATGGCCAGGTTTATACAATGAATAGTGGCACTCCCATGGGTTCATGCCACAGTCAGATCAGGGCTGAGATTTTCCACAAAAGTTTCGAGGACATTCTAAAAAACTCTGGTAACTATTTTCCCGACACTTGGTTCCGGTACGTCGATGACATTTTTTCCATTTTCGATACCAATATTTGTGAATAATTTCATTCAACACATCAATAGCTTCTTTCCCTCGATCAAGTTTACTTTCGAAATGGAAGAGAATAATAAGCTGCCCTTTTTGGATATTTTAATTATTAGGGATAATAGCTCATTATCTTTCGACGTTTTTCGAAAACCAACTAATAAACTAAATTACATTCCCATTGATTCTAGTCACCCCTGGAACCAAAAAGTGTCCACGTTTATCTTTATGATCGATAGAGCCCTCAATCTTCCACTAAGTAAAAACGCTTTTAAGCACGAAATCTCCTTAATTAAAAATATTGCTATAAAAAACGGTTACAGCTCTAGAACTGTTGCAGACCTGTTAAGAAAAAGGAAATTCAAAAAGTTTATTTCAAACATAACCTCCTTACACACTGTTAAAAAAAAGAAAAAAATTATCTCCCTACCCTATAATAAGTTTTTTATTAAAGGACTTAATTCGATCTTTAAACCACATAACATTTCTTGATCTTTTAGCAACCCGAACCAAATAAGATATTTATTGGATAATCTCAAAGACAAAGTATCACACCTACAGAAGTCTGGAAACTATGAAGCCCACTGTTCCCATTGCCCAATGGTTTACAAAGGTCAAATGAAACGCAGTTTATCAACCAGATTTAAAGAACACATAGACCACAGAAGATTCGGGAGAAGCAACCTTTCCGCCATAGCAAAACACTCCATCGAGACTGGATATGATTTTTCTATCGATAATTTAAAATTGTTACATTCAATAAATAAAAAACACCTGCTGGACACCTTTGAAAGTATGGCCATACAAAAAACCAATAACAATTTACTACTAAATTTAGACTCAGGTCCCATTGGCGACTCAGCATTAATCCAATGGTGGACCCAACAACCCAACTACCCAACTGCACTAATCATTAATTTGTCCCCTTCTGGTGTAATTACTCTGATTGGCCTAAAACTGTGGTCTTTTCGCTATATAAACTCAGTTTTTCCTCTTTCAAGTCATCGATGTCAGTAAGGCTTTTGACCAAGTGTGGCATGAGGGCCTTGTCTACAAAATGATCAGAGACGGGTTTCCTGCCAATTTGATTTTGATGGTGAAATCCTTTCTTGACGGCAGATCCTATCAAGCCAAAGTTGGAGTAAATCTTTCTACACCCCGTGTTGTAAAGGCCGGTGTCCCTCAGGGTTCTGTCCTCGGGCCTGTGCTATTTAATTACTTTGTACATGGTTTCCCGAAACCCGATAATTGTAATCTGTATTTTTATGCGGATGACACTGCCATTATGACATGGGCACACCAGCCGGCTCACGTTATCACTCGGCTGCAGTGCGCCTTGAAGCAGTTCGAAGACTGGGTTTAACTGCTGGAAGTTGAACCTTAACGTCGGAAAATGCAAGGCTTTGTACCTCAATAGGAAGCTCAAGCATCCCCCAGATTCTCTTGTTCTGTTCAATAAAAAACTGGACTGGGTGGACAACTACAAGTACCTGGGAGTTATCATTGACTCAAGACTCTCATGGAACCAGCATATGTCCTATGCTCTGAACAAAGCGAAGAGGGCTAAGTACAGTATCATAGCTCTTATGGGTCGCAACAGCGCTCTCAGCATTGACAACAAGCTACTTCTGTACAAATCGATTATCCGGACCATACTCCTCTATGGCATGCCTGCGTGGGCGACTATCTGTAAAAGCAGATGGAGTGAACTACAGTCATTCCAGAATGTTACCCTGAGGACTATTGTTGCAAATTACAAATGATGCAATTATCATTAAAGTAAAGAATATGTTTTTATATACCCAATAAGCAAAGTGCAAAAGTGAATATGATGTAGTGCTTCCGATATCATAAAGTGCTACAGATACCAGAAAACTGGGAAAAGTGCAGTTAAGAACCACGAACAGATAAATAGTGTGAATTTTTAACAAGGGTTAATTAGGTTAACGCCGAATGTCACTGTGTTTATGAAATGGTGTCTGAGTGCTAAATAAAGAGTAGAACAACAAGATGCGTTATGAAAGAGTAAGATTCTGAATAACGACAAAAAAAACAATAATTTTTTTTATTAAGTTTTTAATGTTTTCCTATGAATTTGAATGTGTAACAATTTGAATGAAAGTGACTATTAAGACTTTATGAACTCAATTGTACTCTATAATGGTTTTTTACATGCCTTCATGAATAAGTTATATTGATACCCTTTGCATATGTAACCAATTGCCTATGTTCCATAATATCTTGATTTTATATGTTTTACAATTAATAGATAACATTAATTTACTGATAGAAATAAGTCACTATATTATTTTATGATAAATTCAATGATTTTGATTATTTTATCTGATGCATGTTATGTACTAAGGGTAATGGCCAAAAGAAAAGTAACCTCACAAAGAAGCATTATCGACCCGAAGTCAGGACGAATCGGTCCCCAATGAAGGAAAAAATTGAGATCTCTTTTTCAAGCGAAATAGAGATCTAAAAGGAGGGAGGCATTGTAAGGTCACACCTAGTATATATGCAAATTAGCCAAGATATAGAAATAACATTCAAAATATTTAGATTCTAATTAACTAAAATAAATAAATATTGTGCAGAATATATTCCTCAATCATCAGGTCTTATCTTAATTTGTTAATATCAGCATGTTTATATTTAAAGGAGAGATTATTACTAATCTAGGTAGGTTTTATTGAAACTTTTTTATAAAAGAGACCCAAGTTGGGATATATAAGTTTTTCTTTTAGTTTTCGGGATGAACGTTTCCTATTAATTAGTTATGACCAGTTAGACATCGGGTTTCTCTTCTCCTTTGTGAGAAACAGGGTTGATGTCCATCTCCAAGTGATCTATACAGTACGTTTACATGCACGTTTCGATCCGGATCGACTTGAGTTAATCCAAAATTGCCTCGCGTTTACATGCATCTAACTCGATCCGGATCGAATCCGATAAGATGCCCTGTGGGTAAAGCTCTAGATTAGGAAAGTACGCCCGACTTTGTCATCTGCTACAAAATCCGCCATTATTGGCTCAGTCGGCCTTATCACTTGAATTACGCTTCCTCTAAAATACGGCTGAAATTCAATTTTTTAAAATTTTCTCATTATTATCGCCTGGAAATATAATTGACAATCAATACATTTTGTAATTATTGATTTTTTCTTTAAATTTTGTCTTCAATTAAAATTTTCTATATATAAATAATAAGGTTTAGGTTATTTATAATGTTAACTATAATGTTATTTATATCTCAAGTTTTTGATTTATTTACCTCAATATAATAATCCGTAATAATCTTTAAAATGCATTTGCATGTTTAAGTTTTTTACACTTATTTTTATCAAAATATAATTTTATATATTCTTATCAAAACATAATTTTAATAGATTTTATCAAATTAATTTTTAGATTTATATCAAAAACTTCAATTTAATTGTTTATTTAATTGTATTAAACAATAAAAATTATAAAATTACAATTATAATTATTATAAATAATTATCAAATTATAATTTAATAAAATAGAAATTGTTAAATTGAAATTTTTGATATAAATATAATATTTAATTTGATAATTATAATTTGATAAAAAATTATTAAATTAAATTTTGATAAAAATATATATATAAAACTCCAATTTGATTGATAATTTGAAAATTTTTAATTAGGAAAAATGACATTTTGATAAAAAAGTTTACAAAAAAAATTTTAAACATGCAATGTAGTTTAAAATTTATCCATTTATTTATTTATAGATATTTATTGTGTTGAGGTATAAATCAACCAAGAACTTATTTTAGCTAAAATTTTCTATATTTTTTCTTTCAACCAAACAGCAAATTTAAACTCGATCTGGATATTATTATTGGGGTGACCTCTTTCCTGAGGCATGCTTCCCTGTTTCAAACCACCTCTTTCGACGGGATTGAACTCGATCCGGATCGGGGTGTTGAAGCCTGTTTACACTTTTTGCAGGATTGACTTGAAACTTGTCTTTCGATCCGGATCGAAAGTGTGCATGTTAACGCAGTGATAGGCATTCACTGAGTAGAAAGTAACGTTCCCGAATCCATTAGTATTCTTTGGGAAGTTTTTTCCATAATTTAGGAAGTCAGCGCAACCCTATACAAACGAACCGACAGGATTGAATGAATAAAGGAAAAAGATGACTATTCTCTGGAATGTGTGGGAGGAGACCCTAGTTGCTCAAGCAGACAGACTCTAAGATGCAGACAGACAGGCAGACGGGATAGAGGGGAAGGAAGCCCAAATGAACTCAGATTGACTCCTCTGAATGACCCCTCAGATTTCGCGTGTGACGTCACAAGGTGGTCACGTGATTCTTGGACGCTTCCAGCCTCCTTTAACTACACAAACTCGAGAGGAGAAAGTCAGTCTGTCGGAGTCTATTGGAGTCTATTCACCAGAGATAAGGTGTGCATCTTTGATAGACTATCAGCTTTTAAATTAGTAGCTCTGTCTGAGTTCTGGAGGCAGCTTAAGTGGACCCTGGATCTTGGTAATCCAGAATTCCCTTTAAAAGCCATTGCAGTCTACCCAGCTGTCCTTTAGAATCTCGGCGGAGACATTCAAAAATTATTTTATTTTTCATTTTTTAATGATTTGTCCATGCCACATACATATTCTTTTGTTTGCTCAATTTCGAGGTCTTTTTAACGAGTAAAACCATGCACTGACCCTGCTTCAACAATGACCCTTAAATATAAGTTTTATATGCCCAGCTCATTCGCGATGCTCAGAAGTAAGAAAATGTTACAAAAGTAACGAAGATTCCATTCCCGGACGGAAGCAAGATCCACAACGCAGACGTACAACTAGTCGATATTTGTGCAGGTATGCTTTGTTTCCCTATGGCGTAAAATGCGTATTCTTTTGATGCGGTTGAATTGATAGGTAGATGGGATTAATGGTATTTCATTGGATTATCATCTTAATTGGCTAGGGTTTATTGGTTCTTTATTAACATCCAAATAGCATCTTTTAATTATCCATTTTTTTCTTAGAATTGATTTGTTATTGTTTGAATGAGTCGTTTATACTTCCTAAAGTCTTTCCTGGCACGAACCGAAAATGCGGAGAAATAATAATAAATGTAGGCCGGGTTTAATATTTTAATTAGTAATCAAAATTAATGGCGCAGTCGAATAACCCTAATTAGGCATTTAAATTCATATCATAAACCCCATTCATCACATTTATGCGAAGGTATCAGCGAACCTTACATTTTTTTCTGCGGAAAAAAAGTCTCATACCAAAAAGAATAAAAAACAAGTGGTTCCAGCAAAATTATAATATCAACAGATGTCGTCACGAAAAAAAATCGCACAATGGTTGTGTTCCTTAAGAATCAACATATAAGGAGAATAATAGCCAACAGATGTTGCCAAGATTCATATGTCGAGTACTTCGTGAGCAGAGCATATTTCGAGTTCTTTGAGTACAATAAAGTTTGTATATATTATTTGAGAACTGTATGTCACTTGCTGTCGCGTCACCAGCCCTCACTCTATTTATTTTGGCCCCCGAAGGGTAAAACAACGGATATAAAAACAAATTAATTGGTATGGCGGAATAATACAGTCGCACAGGCCAACCACGAGATAATGATACGAATTGAAGAAATAAAATTGTGTTTTTCAATAAGAGGATAAGCTGTTCATGTCATTTACATTGTGATTGGGGTGACGAAATAAATGCTTCTGTCATTTCTTCATTTTTAACAAAAAAAAATTATTTCTCTATAAAGGCTTAGCCCATTTCCATAAAAAATGCCACAATGCATATTAAGTGTGATTTACTTTAAAAAAAAAAGAAAAAGAAATTGAAGGGGGGGGGGGGTCGGGTCTAGGGGGAGGAGATAGCTAATAACTCTAAAACAGCTCATCACAGCCAAACAAGTCATGTAAAAAAAATTCGCCTTAACGAGAGGAGTACGTATATGAGGAGTTTGAGATTGGCTCGCTGGTTTGAACGCCACAGCCAAAAAATATAATTTCTTTAAAAAGGCTTACACAATTGACATACAATATATGCAAAAGCACAATTTAAGATTCCCTCTAAGTATGTTTAATTTTTTTTTGATTCTGCTATTTGCCGTTTCACAGGAGTTCGCTGCAAAAAATTGGTCACATACATATGTTCAGAGGAATTTTTCTCTCAAAATTTCAACGTAGTTTTTGGAATCATGAGTTTTTAGGTAGATTTCAGCAAAAAAAAAAAAATTTTGAGTTTTTGAAACACATGCATAGGCCTTAACTCTTAGAGAGTGGCAGGCTAATACGGAAAATTTTTCATGATCTTTTTGCCTTCACATTAATTCTATTCAACTATAAAATATAGTCGTAATTTAATTTTTCCTTCCTGATCTCGATTTATTTGGGGCAGTGACTTAATATAAAAGGGAAATGCCTCTCACTCACTGCGTTTACATGCACACTTTCGATTCGGATCGAAAGACAAGTTTCAAGTCAATCCTGCAAAAAGTGGCATGTAAACAGGCTTCAACACCCCGATCCGGATCGAGTTCAATTCCGTGGAAAGAGGTGGTTTGAAACCAGGGAAGCATGCCTCAGGAAAGAGGTCAACCCAATAATAATATCCGGATCGAGTTTAAATTTGCTGTTTGGTTGAAAGAAAAAATATAGAAAATTTTAGCTCAAATAAGTTCTTGGTTGATTTATACCTCAACACAATAAATATCTATAAATAAATAAATGAATAAATTTTAAAATACATTCCATGCTTAAATTTTTTTTTTGTAAATTTTTTATCAAAATGTCATTTTTCCTAATTAAAAATTTTCAAATTGTCAATCAAATTGGAATTTTATATATATATTTTTATCAAAATTTAATTTAATAATTTTTTTATCAAATTATAATTATCAAATTAAATATTATATTTATATCAAAAATTTCAATTTAATAATTTCTATTTTATTAAATTATAATTTGATAATTATTTATAATAATTATAATTGTAATTTTATAATTTTTATTGTTTAATACAATTAAATAAACAATTAAATTGAAGTTTTTGATATAAATCTAAAAATTAATTTGATAAAATCTATCAAAATTATGTTTTGATAAGAATGTATAAAATTATATTTTGATAAAAATAAGTATAAAAAACTCAAACATGCAAATGCATTTTAAAAGTTATTAAGGATTATTATATTGAGGTAAATAAATCAAAAACTTGACATATAAATAACATTATAGTTAACATTATAAAGAACCTCAACCTTATTATTTATATATAGAAAATTTTAATTGCAAACAATATTTAAAGAAAAAAATCAATAATTACAAAATGTATTGATTGTCAATTATATTTCCAGGCGATAATAATGAGAAAATTTTAAAAAATTAAATTTCAGCCGTATTTTAGAGGAAGCGTAATTCAAGTGATATGGCCGACTGAGCCAACTATGGCGGATTTTGTAGCAGATGACAAAGTCGGGCGTATTTTCCTAATCTAGAGCTTTACCCACAGGGCATCTTATCGGACTCGATCCGGATCGAGTTAGATGCATGTAAACGCGAGACAATTTTGGATTAACTCAAGTCGATCCGGATCGAAACGTGCATGTAAACATAGTGACTGACTAATCACAAAATCTCGGAAAATAAGAAATCAATACTTGCAGGGGTTTTTATCTATTTTAACTTTAATGCGGATCAAGACGCGGGTAACAGCTAGTCTATATCTATAAACAGAGTGGGCCAGAAAAAAGGATTCATGTAAATTTTCTAAGTTCAATGGGTATAGTCCAATGGGGTCAGTCATCAGTGAAAGGAAATGTAACATGAGACGTGTCCCTTCAAAAATAGGAGATGATGGTTTATTGAAAAAAAACTCTCTCAACCATAATTTTACGAAAGAAAAAAATTACATTGTTGTAACAATGGATTGACAATTACAGGTGATTAAGTACTAAACGGAAACTCTCACCCCCATTGGACCATACCCATTGAACTTAGAAAATTTTCATGAATCCTTTTTTCTGGCCCACTCAGTATATAATAAAATAGTAGCGAGGCGAAAAATGTACATTAAATTTTTTGAGAAAAAGTGATTGCTACATGTATTTAAATGATACTGCAGCTCATACAAGATTTTTATAATTTTTCTGTGGTTATAAACGATACAGAAGCCCAAAAACAGTTTTAGGATTTTTGTCTGTTTGTCAGCATCTGTGTTTATATGTTAGATGTTGATGCCAAAACCACTGAAAGGCTTTAGTTGAAATTTCATACAAGATACTTTTTTCTGCGGGAAAAAGTCTCATTCTCATAAAAACAACAACTGGTTCCAGCAAAAATATAATGTCAACAGATATCGCAACGAGTGAATCGCACAATGGTTCTAATGGCGATTGATAAGTAAGGTCTCCATGGTTGTAACTTTTTTATTTGTTAACCGATTTTCAAAATTCTTTTTGTATCTCATACTCACATTTGTCCTCTATGTAATGCACTATTCACTCTTTGACATAGTCCCCATTCCTTTTCAAGCATTGCGCCAACGCGTGACGAGTTGGGTGAACCCGTCGGAGAGGAATTCCAGAGTTGTTGTCGACACCAGGATTGAATGGCAGCGTTTACCACGCCATCAGAACCAACTCATGTCGCTTAAGAGGCTCTTTCTTCTTTGGGAAGTGGTGAAAGTCGCAATGTACAAAGTCTTTTATTTTTGAACTGCATTTTTTCATCTTTGAACTGTAGGCGCTGCAACGCCTCTTGTGTGTGGTGACTCGTGTGCGAGCGGACGTTATCGTACACCAGAAGAGGGTCCAAAGCTGCCATTTAATCCTGGTGTCGACCACATCTCCGGAATTCCTCTCCAACGCGTTCACCCAACTAGTCACGCGTTGGCGCTGTGCGTGGAAAGGGATGGGGACTATGTCGAAAAGTGAATAGTGCATTACACAGAGGACAAATGTGAATATAAGATACAAAAAGAATTTTGAAAATCGGTTAACATATAAAAAAGTTACAGCCATGGAGACCTTATTTATTAATCGCCCCTCGTATATATATGTAAAGAGAATAATTGCCAACAGCTGCATATGTAGAGTATTTCGTGAGCGGAACTTATTTTGAGTACTGTAAGTACAACCAAGTTTGTATATATTAATTGACAACTGTATGTCGCTTGTTTTCGCGTCTCCAGCCCTGACTCTCTATTTATTTTGGCTCCCGAAGGAAAAACAACCGACGTAAAAACAAATAAATTGATATGGCGAAATGATACATTCGAACAGGCCTACCATGAGTTAATGATATGGATTCAAAAAAGAAAAATGTATTTTTCAATAAGAATAAACTATTCATGTGTTTACACTGTGTTTGGGGTGACGAAATGAATGCTACTGCCATTTTTTTCATTTTTACCACAAAAAATTAATTTCTCTAAAAAGGCTTAGCCCATTTCCATAAAAATGAACCAATGTATAATTTTAGGACCTTGCTAGTGTGATTGATTTTTAAAAAAAACAAGAAAAAATTGACGAGGGGGGGGGTCTGGGTGAGAGGAGATAGTTGATAACTCCAAAACGGCTCATCACAACCAAACTAATCACCAATGTACCAATGTATAAAAAATCCGCCTTAATGAAGTAGTACGTACATGTCGCGTTTATTGAGTTTGGTTCGCTGGTTTGAACGTTACAAACAAAAAAAAAATATCTCGAAAAAGGCTTCCCCAATTGACATAAAATACACTGAGTGGCCAAATTATAATGACCCTCCCCTTAATACAGTGTTGGGCCACCTTTCGCTCTTATTACTGCTTGCATTCTTCGGGGCATGGATTTTCTGAGATGTTGGTAGGTTGTAGGAGGAATTTGACACCAACTCTGAAGAATTGCACCTTACAATTCCTGCAGATTTGATGGTGCTGGATAACGCTGCCTGATGGCCCGTTCGATCTCATCCCACAAATTCTCAATACGATTGAGATCTGGCGATTGTGCAGACCAACGAAGCAAAGTAAACTCTCCAGCATGTTCTTCGAACCATCTGATGACGATACCAGCCTTATGACAAGGAGCATTGTCCTGCTGGAAGTATCCATCCCCGTCAGAGTAAACCATTAACATAACGGGATGTACTTGATCTGCGACAATACTTAAATAATCTTGGGCACGCACACGTCCGTGCAGAGGAATCAAAGGACCCAAATAATGCCAAGAAAACATCCCCCAAACCATAATAATGCCGCCATCAGTTTGAAGTGTTGTGGCGATGCAGGTGGGGTCCATGCTTTCGTGTTGTTTTCTCCATATTCTAACCCTACCATCTGCATGATGCATTTGAAATCGTGACTCATCGGACCACATGACCCTTTTCCAGTCATCTAATGTCCAATCCTTGTGCTCCTTGGAGACGTCTGCTCTTGTCCAAGGCTGAGACGTCTGCTCTTGTCCAAGGCTGACAGTAGAGGCTTTCAAACTGGTCGTCGGCTTCTATAGCCTAAATGGTGTAATGAGAGACGAACAGTTCGTTCAGAGGCAGTCACAGTTTGTCCTTGATTAAGATTTGCCACTGTTTGACGCACTGTTGTTCTTCTGTCGCCCTGGATAACTCTGGCCAATCTCCTTTCAGCTCGAGTATTGAGGAGCTTGTGACGACCACACGCTTGACGTTGAGAGCCGGTTTTTTGTTTAGTAGTCCACTCTCTGTAGACATTAATAACTTCTTCTCTTGAACACTTCACAAGTTCAGCTGTTTTGCTAATACTGGTTCCGACACTGCGCGCGCCGACGATCATTCCGCGTTAGAACTCAGTTAAATCACGTTTTTTGCCCAATATCATTGTAAAAAACATAGTGCAACTGATGGTTCACCTCACCTGCATTCCCTTTTTAAAGCTATCTAGCTCTCTAGTGGCAGCGCTGTGATGCAATAACTCATTTGCCTAAAACTGTCAGGTGGTCATAATAATTTAGCCACTCAGTGTATACGCTAAGGCACTATTTAGGGTATCCTCTAAGCACTTATAATTTTTATTGGGTTCTGCTATTTTTCGTTTCAGAGGAGTTAGCTGCACAAAATTGGTCACGTACATACATACAGAGGAATTTATTATTTTCAAAACGTCAAGATATCTTTTCGAATCATGAGGTTTTAAGTCGATTTCAGCAAAAAAATAAAAAATTTGAGTTTTTGAAACGAACACATAGGACCCTTCACTCTTAGAGAGTGGCAGGTCAATACTAAAACTTTTTCATAATTTTTTGGCCTTCACAATTATTCTATTCAACCATAAAATATAGTCGTAATTTAATTTTTCCTTCCTGATCACGATTTATTTGGGGCAGTGTCTTAATCTAAAAGGGAAATGCCCCCCACTGACTAATCACGAAATCTCAGGAAATAAGAAATCTATACCTGCAGGCGATTTTAGCTATTTCGAGTTTAACGCGGATGAAGCCGCGGGCACAGCTAGTTATTATAATATTAAAATGGTGTTTAAATGGTGTTTAAGTGTTTAATGGGGAATAAGCTTATTTTAAGGGATAAAAGTGTCTAATTATTGGGGTTATTGTTCACCTAACCAACTACCTTTCCAACCGGACCTATGAGCCGGAAAACTTGTAAGTGTGTGGAGCATTGGGCTAATTGGATTTGATACAATGCTCATCTCATTTATCTTGGCTGACCCGATAGCAATTTTGAATGGCGTTTGCCATGCCAAAATGTTCATTAGCGTAAGGATTAATATCTTTATGGACTTGCCCAGTAAAAAGTAATATCTAAAACGGTGCCTGCTGGCTCTGACAGTCATCTGCTGTAGATTCAATTCAAGATGGCAGCATCAATCCTGCTCTAACATAACATGCGCTCATTCAAAAATTACCTCCAGCACAGATCGTGCTGTTGTTAAACATTATACGCGCAGCATGACTAGCATCGAGTTTTTGGATGCAGCTAATATCATTCTTTCACCAGGGTAGCCAAACCTAAAGAAGATAGCTATAGTAATGTATATTGATATTGGCAGGTCGAGATCATACGATCAAGTGCATAACCATAGCAACTTTCGTCTTATAACAAGGAGAGGAAAAATTGCCATCATTAAAAATATTAATTCGTACTCCAATGTACATTTCGGGAACCACGCCACCAATGTCAGCTCGTGAGAATGTCACGAAATGTACAATTAAATATCTTTCTGGACAGCAGGTTTTTCCCTCTCCTTACTGTAAGCTAACCTCCATAGTTATTAGTCTTCTTTACTTGTAACCTTCGTTTTTTAGACTCTATCGAGGCTGTTGAAATAACTGAATTAAACCAGAATTAACCTGCTTTCTGTATACGAGAAAAAATCTATGTATATTCGGAAATTTAATGCTCTAAATACTGGTAAATACTTTAATGATAATCATTATGAGATAAATGGCAGTATTTTATCTTTCAAAAACAGATCCCAACATGCAGGCTAGAAGGGGATGCGTGTGATCTTCAGACGCCAATTCAAAAGAAAACTACTGTAGTGTTCTTTCACCACGGTGATCAAACTTACTTAATTTAATTGCAGTTTAACAAAAAATAAATATTATATATAAACTATGTTCTTTCTCAAGTTTAGTTGACAGCGACATCAGGAGTGAAGTGGTTACAATTCGTCCACATGAAGAAATAGTTGAAATAAATTTCTGTATAAAAAATTCAAAATTTTTCTGCAATCATATTTCATAGTTTACTCTTCTATATAATAAAAAATCGACGGATAGAAAAGCCATTTGAGGAAATTAAAAGAAAATTAACGGCAGAAACATAGTGTTGCATTCTATGTCTGATAAGCGACGTTTTTTTTTCGGTGACGTCACTCTCAACTGAAGCTGAGACAGAGTATAGTAAACTGTTTTTAATAACATTTGTGGTGTTCATGCCCCTCTTTACGTTCTCATTGTTGCACCATTGACAGGAATATTAAATAATTATCTCTTGTTTGAATGGCGTTGAGCAAAAGCTCATGAAGCAAAAGTTTGGTGGTATAAAACTTAAAAAGAGAACGTAAATTAAGACTCAAAATAAAGAAAAATAATCAGATAACTTGATACCGGATGATGATAAAAATTAAAAAATTATAAAACTAAAGATAAAGTTTATGTCATCATAGCCTGGATTGAAACTGACGATCTCCGATCTATCGAGCAAGATATAATTATACATAGAATGCCAACAATTTTCTTTTAATTAAATAATTATTATTAATTGGAAAATGATCTTTGGACGATTTTTTTATGCCATAACCTCCGATATTGATGAATAAATAGTGAAAATAATTATTCATAAATTATTATTTTTTCTTAATTTTTGCTCTATATTGCGGCGTCACCCATCAGTCCTTTAATAGGGATAACATCGACCCAGGAACTTAATAATGATGGCTAGTAAACACAGGTTTAAGACATTAGAATTCAACTTATCTCTTGGCTACCAAAGTTACATGTAAAACAATGGAAATGACTGGCCAGTGTGCCAAATCACTACAAGCTACAACTATAAAACTATTGCCTACCATAAAACTTCAGGATAATTCTCTAATTTTCTATTTGCTTTTAGAGAATTATCCTTTTTTGCTTTGATAAAGTATAGTCTCTATCCGAAACGTCAGCTTTTTATTTTTATTTTGATTAATTATTTTTGTTTATATCTTATTTTTTATTTAATTTGTATTTTTAATTAATAACTATTATTTATTGTATCCCAGGGTTCTTGTGTGTCGTCCTTCTCTAATATATATCCGTTCAAATTTGTTTTACATTTAAATCTATATAAAGTAATTGAAAATTTTAAAATTCATAAAAAAAATTGTAAGAGTCTACAAATACACCATCGTGGATAAAAAGTATATTTGAATAAAGTGGGTATAAAGTGATTTATCTTGTTAACACGGAATGAAATGCACAAAAGTGTGTATTTTGTCATATAAGATAATCCGGAATTACCAAACAATAAATTGTATAATTTATTTTTCCTGAGGATCTACTTAAAAACAATATCTCTCTTAAAATTTAATTTTGGCAGCGAGAACCTTGTATAAAATTTTTCCATCTTATTTCTTTTTAAAAATTATATCTCCGTAGAAATCATTTCCATTGTGTATTCTTTTGATATAAGACTATAATCTAGAAAATATAAGAGATCATGTGTTTCATCTATCGATAGAGGATTATCTTTGAAAATTTTTATAACAGCCGTAAGCAATTTTTCTTTACATGGAATATTCCATTTTCTTAATGTATCTAAAATATATGCCAATGCCCCTGAAGACAGTTTTCTTAATAACTCAGCGTCACAAATTTCCTTTATGTTCTTAACAATAAACACATTAACAATATATTAAACAAAATACATTATCAACATCATGTTTGCTAAGACAATGAATGATCTTAGCATATCTATACAATTACTTATCTCGATTGAATTTTTCAAAACATCTATAGAATATTTTTTTAATTTTTCAATCCTGACAAATCGCAAGTTCCTAAAACACTTTGTGTCGTGGAGATCTACTCTTCAGCGAGACAATCAAAACCTTGTGTATACCTACAGTCTAATATTATATTCATTATATCTTTTCTAATAGATAAATTAACATTGTCTTCTTCTTTTTTAAATGCGTCACTGAAATATGGCGAGTTTGATGCCAGGATATTTTTATGGGCCCTTAAATCGCCTCCTTCACATGTAATAGTTACCTCAGTAAAGATGTTTTCATGCCGTAACTTTTTGAGCATATGCTATTCTTCAAATAAACTATTTTCTGGAGAGCTCTATCTCCTATAAAGAATTAAAAATATATAAGTTTCTATTTTCTTTATTTTTATAACTGTAAACTCTGTATTATTGTAAGAATTTGTATTGTATAAAGCACTGTAAAAAGTTTTTATTTTTTAAAATTACTTATTTGAGCTTTATATCGAATTAAGCCCTATATTGCGACGACCCCCCATCAGTCCTCTAGTAGAGATAACATCGAACCAAGAACTTAGTAATGATGACTAGCAAACACAGGTTTAAGAAAAAAAATTAGAATTGAACTTTATTACAAAGTAATTAGTCACATAAAATCCGTCAAGATACATATTTCATATAAGTCATATTTAGTCATATACAGTGGAACCTGTTAACTTGACCACGCTGCATGTTGACCAACCTATATAAGTTGACCATTTTGAGCACGACAAAAGTTTTTCTTATTTATTTACATTTGGTCAATATTCGTATGTTGACCACCTGCATATGTTGTATGTTGGCCACTTGTTCACTCAAGTTTCTCCTTGGTGGAAAATGTATGTTGACCACTTTTTCATTTTCCACCGTGTAGTTTCTCAATCATTTTGAGAAAATCGAATAACCAATAGGCGTGTGCTACCCTTCATGATGGAAAGAAAGGATGGTGTGGGCATGCGCATTTCGTGGCATCACGTGGATTGCACGGCCTTTGTAAAAAGACATACGGGCTATGTATCGCTCGTATAAAATTTAATACTGTATTAAAATGTACACGTAAATATTTAATTTTAATTGTCATGCACGAAACTTTTCTTAATTGAGAATCAAATAACATGCACCATCCTTTCTTTCCACCACGCTGCACTCACTCTCACGATGTCAGGAAGCAAATCACGGGCTCTTCGTACGCGACCAGCTACACGCGTGTGGATGAAGGTCACCTTCACAACGTTGCCAGAGGAGAAACCCCGCAGTTAAGTCGTCTTCACTTTACTTTTATGCTTGCCTTGCAAAGAGATGGCACCTAAACGAAAGATTGTGGAGCTGACCATAAAAAGCAAAATCGCACTTTTGACGTGGTTGGAGACTCTGGAAGTTCCGAAAGAGCTGCAGCTGCTAAATTCGGCATTTCGAAAACAACAGTATCGAATATAAAGAAAAACAAAGACTAAACTTGTGATTTGTATGACATAACTGTGAAAATGAACGCAAACGAAAAATAATAAAGACAGGTAACAGTGAGATCAATGAGCTGACGTGGACTTGGTTTCAACGTGTGAGAGGTGTGAATATTCCAATATCCGGACCAATAATTCAGGCTGCTGCAGCAAAGTTCGCGGAGAACTTGAATATCCATGATTTTTCCGCATCCAATGGATGGCTACAAGCTTGGAAAAAATCACACGATGTTCATCAGATAAAAGTATGCGGTGAATCAGCTGAAGTTGATCAAGCTAGAGTTGAGGAGTTCATGGATCGACTTGAATCAAAAGTTGCAATTTATGGTGCCAACAATGTTTTTAATGTTGACGAGACTGCACTGTTTTTTCGTGCTCTTTCAACCAAATCCCTTGTTAAACGTGGAGAAAAATTAACCGGCCTAAAAAGTGCAAAGGAAAGTGTAACTGTCATGCTTTGTGCGAGTGCTACTGGAGAAAAGCTAAAACCTTTCGTTATAGGAAAAGCAGAGGACCTCGCTGTTTCAAAAGAATTCCTCAATCCACACTTCCAGTAACTTGGGGGTGGAATAAGAAGGCATGAATGACAAGTGAATGGTTCACCAACAGTGTTAATCAACAGATGAAAGCAGAAAACCGTAAGATTTTACTTTTCATCGATAACGCTCCTGCTCATCCCAGTTGTCAGTTTTCCAATATTGAGGTGTTTTTTTTGCCTAGCAACACAACGTCAATATCAAAGCGCGTTCAAAGCGCAATACAGAAAAGAACTTAATACATCATTGATCGCAAGCTCTGAGGAGGCAAGCAGTGTCACAGACATAATAAAAAGCATCACTGTGTTAGATTCTCTATGGTAGATCAAGCAGTCATGGGATAATGTCACATCTCATTGCATGACCACCTACTTTCAAAAAAGTGGGATGAAAGGACTTGATCATATTGTCAATGAAAATGCTGATGAGGAAGATGATCTGCCACTTTCAAAGTTAATGGGAATGTGGAATCAAAATGACCCCTAGAGAATTTCTTTCTGTAGAAGATTTTGTATGTTTTGATGACAATTTGTTAATTTTTGAGACTTCAAGCGCAGATGATGATATCCAAGATATCATAATCGAAAATGAGGTCAATGAAGTGAATGAAGACCAACTGTGTATTGAAATTGATGACGAAGAAGAAGGGGTGCAAGAAAAACGACAGTTAGAGTTTTCTCAATCAATGAAATGTGTTGAAAAGTACCTCAATGAAAATGAGGGCCATTTTGCGTCACTGTTGCCTCTTTTTCATTCATTTAAAAAGAATTATAATGAAAGTTTGAAACAAAAATTTACTTTCCAGAAACAAACAACAATTGATAAGTACTTTAAATACATTTATGACTGTTTTAATTTTGTGAGCTTGTCAAAATTTGTTTTATATACATAACATACACTTCCATTTATATGCTCTGATCTATACGATTAAAATACTATATTGAATATACTGTAATATTTATAAATAAATATTATTTTTTGTATTATTTGTATGTTGACCATCTCTGTAAGTTGACCATTTGAAGCGCGACCATGGGTGGTCAACATAGGTAGGTTCCACTGTATTTCTTTTATAACTACATGCAAAACTATGGAAATGACTGGCCAGTGTTCCAAATTATACAAAAATTTGATATCTACAGACTACAAAAATTACAATGATAAAAATATAAAGCTAAACTATTAACAATATAAATTTTTATTTTTTATTCAAATTTATTCAAATTTACTTTAAATTGAATATTTTAAAATTCAAAATCCATAAAAAATTTTAAAGATTTAAAATTCCCCATCATGGATAAAATGTATATTTTAATAAAGTGGATATATTGTGGTTTATCTTATTACCACAGAATCAAATGCTAAAATTGTGTATTTTGTCATATAAATTAATCTGAATTATAATGAATAGTTTATTTTTACTGACGATCTATGTAAAATCAATGTATCTCCTATAACTTAATCGTGGGAACAAAAACTTCATATAAAACTTTTCAATCATAATTTTCGTTAAAAAATCAAACTCCGTTGAAATACTTTCTTCCATCAATTCTTTTGAAATTAGACTGTAATCGAGGGAAAAAAGGAGATCATGAGTTTCATCTACTGACACAGAATTTTCTTTTGAAAATTTAATTACTGCCTTAAGCAATTTTTCGTTACATGGAGATTTCCATTTTCTTAATGTATCTAAAAAGTATCTGCCAATGCACCTGGAGACAGTTTTAATAGTAATCCACTATCACAAATTTGTTCTATGTTCTTCATAATAAATCCAAAGACCTTATCAACATCATCCTTACTAAATACAATGAATGCTCTTAGAATGTATATGCAATTATTTATCTCCATTGTTTTTTTAGAATTTTTATGGAATAAATTTTTAACTTTTCAAAACCTATCATGTGACAAGTTCTTAAAACACTTAATGTCTCGAATATATCCTTTTCAACGAGACGATCAAACTAATTGTGTGTACATACAGTCTAATATGAAATCCATTATATCGTTTTTAACAGACAAATGAACAATATCCTCTCGATCCTTAAATGCGTCACTGAAATTGGGTGAGTTTGCGGCAAGGATATTCTTATGGGCCTTGAAATTGCCTCCTGCACAAATAATAGTTATGTCGGCATAGTTGCTATCCTGCCGTAACCGTTTAGACATATGCTGTGCTTCATTTAAACTGTTTTCTGGAGACCTCTATCTGCTAAAATAGAATTAAAAACATATCAGTTTCTATTTTTTTTATAACTCTAAACTCTGTGTTAATATATGAATTAGTATTGTATAAAGCACTGTAAAAAATTTTAGTTTTTAAAATTACCCTTTTAAGCCTTATATCGAACTAGCTGTTTTACCCGGCTTTGCTCGGGCCCTTTTTGGATGAAATGTTGCAATTTCTGTGAGTTATTATCCAGAAAAAGAACACATGAAGAAAGATTATCATTTTTAGAAAGAATTCATGATTATATTTTGCTAAAGAGCCGTATTTGGAGACGCCATCCATTGAGAATTTCTTAAAAGAAATCTTTTTGAATTTTGAACATGAATTTTTTCTGTTTAAATTGAAAGCTTTTTTCATTGCTCGGCGTGTAATTCTAAAACAATTGATTCATCTGAATGTGAATGTACAGCTAAAATGAACACATTAACAAAGTTTAGAATTATTAAATTATAAAGGAATGACATAACCAAGTAACGAAAGGCTAAACTAAACAATTTAACCATATTTTTCAACTGCCCTATGTTAACATTGAAAGTTTCTAATAGACCATAAAGATACCATTAAACCTTACCTTGGAACCAATTTTAATTATAATTAACTATACGTTGTATTCATAATTACACATCATTGAAAGTTATTAAATATACGTATCACATATTTTAATAGCATTGAAAACTCCAATGAATCATAATGATTCCACTATACCAGGTGCCTTTAAACCAATTTTGACTATCATTAATTTTACGATATATCATTCATGACATATCACTTCAAGTTGTTAGATATATAACATGCCAAATCTAAGTATTGAAAGTTCCAATGAAAAAATATGGTTCCACTAAATCAGATACCATTGGTATTATTTCGACTATCAATAATTTGACGTTAGGATCAAACATGACACATCATTCCGAGTTGTTTGATATATCTTAACATTGAAAGTTCAAATGAACCATAATGGTTCCAGTCAACCAGGTGCCTTTAAAGCAATTTCGAGTACCATTAATTATACGTTATATACATTCATGAAACATCAGTCCAAGTTGTTTGATAGTGGAACCATTACGGTTCATTGGAACTTTCAGTGCTTTGATTTGGCATGTTAAACAGGGTGAATACAAAAGTCTTAACCCCCCCTTTTATTTTTTGAACCGAAGCAGATATGCCAATTTTGATGAATCCAATGAATAGGAAGTTGTGGGTGACTAATAAACTGGTCCTCCTCGGCCAATCCACTGTTGTCCAAACATCTCACTTAGATGCACGCGAACGACCAACCCGTAATTTGGAGGAGGTCCATCATGCTGAAACCACGTGCGCTGATACGAGGCCAATGGCAAATTGTCAATGAAGTCTGTGACTACCACGTTGAGAATTTCAGCCTAGTAACGTTCTGCAGTCAGTGTTCTATCGTAAAAATACGGTCCAACCACAGTGTCATTGTACTATCCACACCACACATTGATTCTCCAGTTCACTTGATGAGTTGCTTCTCGCAGACATCGTGGGTTTTCGTCTGTCCAATGATGGTTGTGCTTGTTGACAATCCATCCCTGGTGAACTGGGCTTCATCTGTCCACAACACCTCATGAATGAAGTTTGGATTGTCATCCAGGCAGGTAAGTAACCAGTTAGGTGGCCCCAGCAACATAATACATTGGCAGTAACTCCTGGTGACAATGAATATGGTGTGGGTGAAAAGGATGTTCGTGTAGAATGTTGGGAAGAGTTCTCTGATGGCATCCAACATCTGCAGCAATTGCTCTGCTGCTTGTTTGGGGATTTGCAGCAACTGCAGCCAGAACTAGTGTTGTTTTATCCTCGTCGCCTTGTGCCCTTGGTCGTCCTCGTTCTGCATTAACATTCCCTATAGCCTCGAATCTTTGAATAATGTGACGCTTTGTTTGACGAGATGGATGGCATTCGTTAGGGTATCTGTTTCGATATAACCTAACTGCAGCATGTAGGTTTCTCCTTGCCTCTCCAAAGCCGAAGATCATCTTGACCATTTCCGGAACAATGTAGCTTGAAATTGTTCTGTCTTCTGTGTGCTGAAACATGCCTTTTATTTGTTTTCCGCATGAAAGTTAATGTATGCTTATTTATGTTAATTTTTTGATTTGCATGCTTTACATGGTGGAAATATCAACGTTCAGTTTTCCTTGTGCTGTGTGACTGTTTGTAAGCTACAAACAGTTCACCACGTGATTGTGGGTGATTGGTTGGTTCGATTTGGATGATTTCTTTTTGGGTTGGTTTGTTTTTTATGCTGAACAAGTTTGCAATTGGGTTTTTTGTCTATCCCTTACGGTTTTTGAGATAAATTTTTAATAGTCCTAATTTGCATATTTGGGATGAAGAAAGGTGCACCATGGGATAGGCCACCCACAACTTCCTATTCATTTGATTCATCAAATTTAGCATATCTGCTTCGGTTCAAAAAATAAAAGGCGGGTTCAGAATTTTGTATTCACCCTGTATAGCATGTCATATCTCAGCATTGAAAGTACCAAAGAACCATAATGATTCCACTAAACCAGGTGTATTGAAAACAATTTAGACTACGATTAATTTAAGTTTATATTCATTCATGAGACCTTATATTCATTCTTATATATATCATAATCATAAAGCACCTTTCAGTACCTAATAATAGTGAAAATCCATGTTTAAAAATCGAAAATACTATTTTTAAAATGCTCCCAATAGATGGCGACACAAAATTTAAAATGCTCTTAAAGGATGGTACTGCCATCTGAATATCAATTTTCATTGAATAATTTCGAAAAAAATTTTTTTGAGGAATATCACGTACACAGTGTTTATCCTATTGCTTTGAAGGTCAAGTGTTCACAATTTCATCGAGATTGGAATAAAACTGTAGATTTATATAAGACACAAATATATATACATACATATACAGGATGTAAATGGACGACGTTTCACAAATTTAAGGATATGTAGAGGATGATGTAGGGAACATTTTTTATTAATAAACCCATAGTCCCAAACGAAAAGCGATGGAGCCACAGCTTGTTTGATGTCCTAGTTTGTCAAGCATTGAACTAGCCAGGTTTACTAGGATATCCCCTGTCATTGCATCTTATAGGCCTTATGCAGACTATCAGCTCGCAGGCTATTTTCATTTGGTACCGTCCGAATGCACAGCACATTTTCCTATCCCATAATCTTGCATATCAGGTAGGTACGAAATTCCCGTTGTTAGTTTGGAACATTCCGTAAGGGTGAAGGTTTTTTGCGCTCTACGATTTGTGCTGTATGAGTTCAGGAATGGACTTTACTGTGAGGCAGGAAACAGCGAGAATTTTCGCACCCAATTACGTACAGAACTGTTACTGGACTGTCCCATTTCAGATCGCCACAAATTATCTCATTTTACACTGTAATCTGCTTATTATTATTACTCCATCATACAACGATCTCTGGACGGTTCCATTGGAAATACGTTCGCGCGTTAGGTTTCACGCTCGAAATTCCAATGCAGTGACAACACTGTAATTCAGACAGCCATTCCACGGCTTGACGCAAAACAGAGCATCAAACATGCTATGGCTCCGTCGCTTTTGGTTTGGGACTATGGGTTTATTAATAAAAAATGTTCACCACATCATCCTCTACATATCCTTAAATTTGTGAAACGTCGTCCATTTACAACCTGTATACATACATCCATTTAGATAGATTAACAAAAATGAGGTTTCACTAATTATCTGCTTTTTATATGTTCACTATTATATAAGTACTTAAGAAAGAAATACAAATTTCGTGAATATTTATGATAGGGAAAAATAGTGTATATTATAGCGATAGACAGAATTAATCGCAATTATAAAAACGGTGCCCTACATCTGAATTTAAGCAAAAATACAGCGTTTTCGAAAAACATGTTACCACTCATATGGTACTACAGCCTGAAGATTTCTACATCATCCTGAAGATTTTCAAAACCGTTATCCAGATGCTCACAGAACGCTGGAAAAAATGTGTAGATGAGTAAGGAGAGTTTTTTGAGAAATAACTTGTATCTGTGTGTGTGTGTGTGTGTGTGTGTGTGTATGTGTGTATGTTTGAAGTTTCCTGATTTTATAAAAAATAAAGTCCAGGTCAAATTTGAACGACCATCGTAGTTAGTAGCAGTGATTCGTATTTGATACTCGTTCAACAATGTTCCAAAGCACAACAGACTAAAGCAGCATCATTGATAATGGGAGTGAAGGACGCGGGTACTACATTATTTTTAATTTTCTCTTGTTGCAGACTAAATATGGCCACCTGACTTACTCTGGAAGAGAGAAGGAAGGTAGCTGCTTGGATGGAAGTATTTGGGTCACCCTCAGTAGTAGTACAAAAATTTCAGCAATCCCATAAAAAAAAAGTCAATCCCATGCAAGTGGTAACATTTTTTTGGACTGCCTTGAATAATTACGCAATATTATTATCTTCACGTGAGAAATTGAAAAGAGAAATTGCCCACTGCTTCAAACTAAATATTTACGGAAACTGCTTAAAAAGGTCCGATAAAAATACTTTAAGGCTAATTGCCATACAAGTGGCTTTGGCATCTCAGATCTGATTGAATATAATGCGCGAAGCGTTCGGCAACAGGTTTTGACTGAGTGACTGTTCAATAGCATGTTTAACAGATGACGCAGCCGTTGAGAAAGACAGGCTACGGCACTGAAGAGATGCCTGGCCATAGTAGTCTCAGCATCAAAAAAGGTGTCATCACAAAGTTCCGAGACTGAAGTTTTTATTATTATTTGAATTAAATTTCAAATTAACGCCATACATCAATATCTTATTTGAATTTAATGGCGCAGTTGGTAAAGACGAGGAGCTGAATATTCGTGGTCCCTTGTGCGAATCCACGTTGCGGAATATTTACCTGCCATGTATAATGTTAGAATCATGTTAGAGCAGTAACTCCATCAAGTTGGAGTAGTAAATCCATTATTAAGTACGGAAAGATGCTTTATGCTGTTATTAGGGCATTCTGATGGTTTGTCCTTCTGAATTGTCGTTCGATTCTTTCGAAGCGTATGAAATATTTTCAGAATATTTTTTCGCCAAACGATAAATATAGATTATCGCTTGAACGAGTTCGAAGATGTTCGAAATCGTCACAATGGCACGTGCTCTAATGGTATTGATATGACGCCCAAAGATATTTTCAATGCTAAGCTATTGTAAGTAATACATCAAACATCTCCTAATGATGAGCCATGGATATTCAGTAATGCCAGTCGATAAATATAGTTCGAAGATAATCTAAATTTGTTCAGTGGTACAAACTCACCATAATGATGCCCCCATAGAAATTTTCAATGGTAAAGCATGCCAGGTAATATTTAAACAATACAAAATGACCAGTCATGAATGAAAATAAAAAAAGAATAACTACGAAGATAGTCGCTGTTGGTTCAGTGTTCTAATGATATCATTATGGTTTCAATTACAGTGGCTAGAAGAAATAGTGTGTCCATTGAATACAAAATGCAGCTATGAGAGTGTAATGATGACTGATGACACCGCCAGATGGCATGAGTATCGAATGCGCCGACAATTACTCTATAATGCATGGCATTCAATGTAAGTTTCAGAGCATTAACGCTTTAAAAATACTTGTTTAATAAAATAAAATACGATTGTAAATTTGAAATAATATGCAAAGAAATCAAATTAAATGAATTTCAAAGCAGTATTCATTTTATTTATTATTTAATCGAATAGCCATTTTTCTCATTTCTTGGTTGGTTTACATTTGTTTTACGGTTTCGTTATGTGTCTCTAAATTAAAATTTAAAATATAATAATATAACCCTGCAGTAACAAATAGCATTATCAAGTTCTACGTTCTTACGCGCTTGCACTTTCTAGTAAAAACACTAAACGATAAAAGAAGTGCAAAACGTGAGAATAGTAAACTTTTAAAGCTCAGACGTACACAATAACATGTAATAAATTATAAATTATGAAATTTGTAAAATATAAAAAGAACATTTCAATTTAAAAACCATTACACTTTTCCATATAATTATCTTCTGCGCTTAACTTTTTATAACAACAACTATTCGATTAAATAATGAATAAAACGAATACTGCTTTGAAATTCATTTAATTAGGTTTATCTGGATATTATTTCAAGTTTACAATCTTATTTTATTTTATTAAACAAGTATTTTTAAAGCGTTCGTGCTGTTTAACTTACATTGAATCTCATGCATTATAGAGTAATTGTCGGCGCATTAGATTGTCGTGCCATCTGGCGGTGTCATCAGTCATGATGACACGAAATCAGCGGCAATGGACACACTATTTCTTCTAGCCACTGTAGTTTCAATGAAAATATTCATTGCTAAGATATGACATGCAAATGCCAAAAGTCATAGGAGCGTCATAGGCAAATTTTCAGATGTATAAATAGGTGTATTGCATTACGTAAAAGATGTATGATTAGGCGAACCGATATCAGTGATGTTAATACGATTATTATCAGTCGTCTGAAACTCTCGTGACGTGAACACGCTATATAACGAGAATTATCAGAGTTTGAATGCGGAATGATAGTTGGAGCATGACGCATGTGAAATTCCATTTACGAAATCGTGCAGGCATTCAGTATTCATAGATTGTTCAAGGTCCATGCTCTTCAATATCAGCAATTTTTTCCGGATATAAAAATTGTGTCGGCCATATACAGTCATGGCCAACAGTATTGACACACAAATTTTGCACGTTCGCAATAAATGTTGCAGAAAACAAAACTTATTGTTTAAATATTAACTTTTCGGTATCTAAATAGGTTTAAGAACAATTATCCACCAAGTAGCTAGCAGTAACACACCTATTGCAGTAAAGTTACTCTTTTTAACAAAAGGTCTATTTTTTTTTTATCAGTTCGCTATTTCCAATCGTCGTGCAACCTTTTGGCGTTTTTACATGTTATTATACTGAATTTAAAACAATATGCCTAAACTAACTGATTTGATACACCCTAACAACCTGAAAATCTTACGTATGTGCGCGTCTGCTTAATGTTGCCATCTATCAACACGAAACTTAGTGAGAACACAGAAAAATGTTCAAATAAGATATTGAAATACAGCGAGAATTTGAAATTTATATATACCGGTAACGAGAAATAAAATATTAGTTCACGCAAATTTATGTGTAATTAACTACAAGGTATTCAGAGCGCAACGTATATAAGATGTCCGTAAAGAGTGAAAGGAAATTCGGTAAATTTTAGTAAGGGTGATTCTAAGCAAAATAAGTTCATATGAACATGGGTCCGAATTTAAACGTAAACTGAGAAATGAACAGAAAATAATGCCACCACCATGACCAGCCAGTTAATAATTCAGATTAAATTACATCTAGGATGAAGAAAATTAGGGCAGTAATAGGGTAGACAGAATTCTGTATACAGTTAAAATTTGATTGAATTCCAACGGATAGTTTCAGAGTTACGCATTCAAGATCATAACATCTGCTGATTAGTACTCACATGTGTATGCTGCTGCTAGGAACGATGTTGAATGATTTATCAATTATTATACACAGTTGTATCAATTATCAAATTTTAACGGTACACACAATTGTATGTATTCGATTAATTCCCCCAAATGTCATCATCCTACATGTTATAGAACCTAAGTATTAACTTGGTGGTGTTATTTTATTTCTGATCACATCTCGGTATTCGTTCCAATGGACTGTCCCGTTTATTTTCATCACGCTAGGTGGTTCGTCAGTCATGTATGGTTTCATAGACGCAAGCGAAATTGTAAAGAAACAGTTACTAAAAAGACATTGAACAAAACTTGCAAATTCTAGAAGTTTAAAAAATAGTGGAGATAAAGCTACATTGCATAAAAGGCTAAATTTATAGATGAATAATGAAATAATAAAATAAAAATTTGCGTGTAATTAATTATTTTGCTTTAGCTTAAACACGTGGGTAGATAAATATTTGAACAGTGTTTAAGTTAAATATTTTAGTAATTTAATATTTGCCTGTATTCATACTGAGATTTATCTCACCACTTTATCCAAACTTGCTTGATGAATTTTTATCCTTAGCAAATTTTTATATATCACAAGTACAGAAAGGTTACGCTTGCGGTTTAATGCACGGCAATTTTTAAAAGGGAAGGAAATTATTTTTACCGATTCTTAAAATGTATTTAATTTTTTCAGATGGACTTGTCAAAATTCTCCTTCACTAACCATATTTTTATTCCAGAAGACCATTTTTTTTAAATTTGTAGTGAAGTCTACAGTTCCAAATTGAAACAAATGGAATAATATTGAAAATATTTTCGAAATATGCCATTTCAAAAGCATTTAAACTACTAACATTTGATATTGAAGGGAATGGGGACACTTAAAATCAAGCCGGCTCTATGTTCGAAAGCACTAAGGTGCAGGTCTTGTCATTCTCGGAACCGGAGAGCCGCGGGTTCGAATGCCGCCTAGGGCATGGATGTTTGTGTTTGGGTGGCGCTATATTCCCTCAAGAAATCCGTGCTATGATTATCGTTAGCTAAATATAACGAAAATCTAAACCAGTTTAAGAATAACAACAAAACATGAAAATCTGATAAAAAAAAATATAAAATCTCAAATGCATTTAAATTCCGAAAAGTTAAAACCATTGAAATAGTGAATTGTGTTTCATTTAAATTACCAGTGAAACAGTGAATTCAAAACCAATTAAATTTAGTGGTAATGATAGCCCCACCAGTGCACTCGCTATGCGCTTGGGGAAACGGTCGGGGGCAGCGCATGCCTTTACCCAGGAGGAGAAACGAGTAAAACGCAACGGGATCGGATGTTGTCAATCGGCACTTGGAACATATTCTCCATGACAGGAAAGGAATCTGAGTTAGTGGAGGAAGCCAAACTATATCGACCGGATATCATAAGTATTACCTGGAAAAAACGTCCCGGTTCTGGAACTGTGGAATTAGAAGGAGGGTGGAAGCTCTTCTACTCAGGTGTCGACCCTAACATGATTGCTCAGGCGGGAGTGTGGATACTCACAAGTCCTGGGCTGGCAGATTATGTTGCAGATTGGAACCCCTTAGGTGGAAGACTGTCTCTTGAGGCTTTAGATAGGGAAACGGTCTCTGTCTCTATTCTTTGCATGTGCTCCGAATACAGTCACAGAGTATCAATTCTTTCAAGATGAAACTGATGCTGCTCTTAGCAGGAGAGGAAGTGCATAAGATAAGAAGTGCATAAGAAGTGCATAAGAAGATTCTTTCTGTCATCCTTATGGGCGAGTTCAATGCAGCCTATAAGATATGGCTGTAAATAGGTCATCTTCGAGGCGAGTGCGGTACACTAAGGAGCAAAAAGCAGCAGCAAAGACAGTATCAACAGCTAGCGCCAAGGCCGGGGAGAAGTTTGAGGAGAAATTGAAGGCAGACTGAGGTTGGCAAACAAGGTATTCTGGCAGACCGTGCGCCGCCTGCGTCGAAAGAAGTCTCTTTCATCACAAAGTATTTAGAGTTCAGATGGGAGGCTTCTGAAAACGGAGGAGAGTATATTGCATAGGTGGAAGGAATACTTTGCATCTCTTCTTAATCCGGTGACAGCAACAACTGAGGCACATGAAGTGCACCTTGGAGCGGATAATAGTAACGGTAGTATCACCAAAGCAGAAATCAGATGGGCAATTAAGTCTCTGAAAACCGGCAAATCTGCAGGTTATGATGAAATCCGGTCCGAGATGTCAAAGACCTTAAATCAGGATGGTATCCTGTGGCTGACTCGGGTGTGTCAGATTGCTTGGATATCTGGCCATGCCCCTAAGCAATGGCAGACAGGAATTGTGATCCCTATCTTCAAAAAGGGAGATCAGAGAGATTGCAACAATAATCGAGGTATCTCTTTGCTCAGCATTCCTGGGAAAGTGTACGCTAAGTGTCAGGAAATGAGAGGTTGGGAAATAGTCGACTCCAAACTGTCGGGGAAGTAGTGTGTTTTCCGACCTGGCCGAAGCACGATGGAGAACATATTTGCTCTAAGGCAAATCTTTGAGAAATCCTACGAGTATGCAAAAGATGTCTACGCTTGCTTTGTGGATCCGGAAAAAGCCTTTGACAGAGTTCCTCGGGAGAAGCTCTGGCAAGTGTTGCAAGAGCATGGAGTGGATGGGCTATCATAACTCTGTACGAAAGCACTGAGATGTGTGTCCAAATAAATAGCATTAAGTCAAGACCGTTCACCGTGAGTGTTGGACTCCACCAAAGGTGCGTACTGTCGTTCTTATTATTCGATATCTTTATGGACTGGATAGACAGTGGCAGCCGAGGCGATGAGCGTATTTGTGTGGGCGACTGCCAGGTGGATAGGTTGCTGTTTGCTGACGACCTTGTCCTCTTTGGGTCCTCTCGCACGAACCTTCAGCACGCACTAGACAGGTTTGCAGCCAAATGTGAAGAAGCTAGCATGAGGATCAGTGTGGCTAAGACCGAGGTTCTGGTCCTTTCAAGACAGCCTGCTTAGTGCGCTCTCCATGTAAGGGGAGCATTATTGAGACAGGTGGAAAAGTTTAATTATCTCGGGATTTAATCACGAGTGATGGGCGGCAGGAAAAACAATTGGATGCTGGGATCGGTGCATCAAGCTGTGTCAGACGAGAACTGTGGCGATCCGTGGTAACGAAAGGCGAGCTGGGTAACAAAGCCAAGCTTTTCGTCTTCAAATCTATATTTGTCCCCATTCTCACCTATGGCTATGAGGCTTGGGTAATGACCGAAAGAGTGCGATCGTGGGTACAAGCGGCCGAAATGAGATTTCTGAGAAGTGTGACAGGTATTGCCCTACTAGATAGACTGCACAGCAACACAAAAGGGGAGTCTTTAGGTGTAAAGCCGCTACTGCTCCGCATTGAGAGATCTCACTTGCGCAGGTATGGCCACGTAATAAGGATGCCCGAAACTGGCCTTCCTAGGCAGTTGTTATTTTCCAAGCCTGTATATTTTCCAAGGGAGAATATGCGGCTGATGGCGACCCTAACGGATAACCGCGTTTGTAAAGTGAGTAAGTAAGTAAATACGTATGATTGCTGGCTCACTTTCATGTGGTATAGTCGCAATACCTTACTTTATCACGTCTCTTTAAATTAAATCGAAGTGCTTTTCAACTCGAACAGCGGGGCCCACCAAAGAGTACAGTAAAACTTTTTTTACCTTGACTTCGTCGGCCTCAAAGGATGAACACTGCTTCCAAGTCTTCCGTCCGGGGTTCCCAAGTAGTCGATAGAATGGTTTTGTCGGAATTTCGTTGTAGTAAGAAATACACATAAAGGTATTAAAGACTATTCAAAGTATGCAGGGAGGTAACAAAGGTTAATCCATTTATTTTCAAGGATTAAAGTTAAAGTTCGCTATCTCTAATGGTAAATGAAGAATCTGTAATTAATATTGGTATTCCACTTAACTATCGAAGTTTTCGTGAAGAAAAAATGTCCACAAATCGGATGGATCGTTCTAAGGAAGGTTCGTGGTCACTCACTATACCGAAAACGTTGAGTATATCAAATAATGTTCAATCGTCGTGTAAAGAAGGGGCCGACAATGGGCTCTCATTAAGAAAATCTGTATCCGTTACAAGGCGTCTCCTCGGGAAGAATCTCTCATTTTTGTATATTTTATACTACGTCATTTTCATTGTTTTATTCTAAAGTCGGTCAACCTCTCATTGTAAAAGCATTAGTTAGACACGCAATTGTAAAGTTTCGCCGTTTCTTTGTTAGATCCTATTTTAACAATAATAAATACTGTTCACTTTACTTTTTTTGTCTCGTAATGAAATCGGTGTTTCAAACATAAACGGTCCTTGGTTCTGGTTCAATGAATCAAACAATTTTTTAAAAAAACCAGTCTGATTAAGGGGAGGTGGGCGCTAAAATATGTGAATGATAATATTATTATGGATGTTATTACTTGGACGAATCAGAAACAAGGATAATATTATATACCGGGTGGGCAAGAAATAACGTGAATTCAGAGCTCGCTAGCGGGAATTCTATTAGGCCAAATGCAGTACATTTTGGTGTATAAACTTAGTGGAACATGCAGTTTCGATTTTTGCAAAAAAAAATTACCAAAACTCGCCAAGAAAACAATGAATACATTTGCATAAGCGCGTTCCGTGTTGAGCAATCATGATAATAAAAGGCAAAGCTGAGGATTTCCTATCATTCACGAACGAATGGCCTGACGATGACGATTACTTTCCCTGACCGGGCGTTATTAGTCAAGTTGTTTTATCAGAAGAGTGACAATGCAAGTGCTGCCCTTCGTGAATTCCGGCGATTGAAAACGTTACCAAGAGGACCGATGAGCATAACTAACTTACGGAAAATGATTGAACGATTTGAATCTACAGGAACTCTAGGAGTGCAACCAGGCCGGGGACGCAAACGAATCAGCCAGCAACACGTTAAAGAAGTTGCAACTGCTGTTGTGGAACAGGAGATGACTACTGTGCATGGTATCAGCAGTGCACACGCAATATCACGCCAAACAGATATCCCATATTCGATGGTGAGGAAAGTATTGCATAAGATATTGACATTTTATCCCTATAAACATACACCTGTTCAACAATTGCTTCCTGGAAATGAACGTACCCGAAATGACTTTTCGTTGAGATTTTTAGCACGTATGGAAGTGGATGATGCTTGGCCATGGCAAATTTTATGGAGTGATGAGGCACATTTTTATTTGAATGGTGATATCAATTGCCGTATTTGGGCCTGCATCAAATCCACAAGTGTGTCTGCCAACTCCTATGCATTCACCGAAACTAAGAATATGGTGCGGCTTTACTGCTTCTTTCATCATCGGCCCGTACTTTTTTGAAGAAATCCGTCCCCGTGGACCGGTGACTTGTTCGTCAATTCTGCCATAGAAAAATGTCGTGTACCGCATGCAGCTATTGGAACAGCACACTGGTGGTCATATTGAAACACATTTGTAATTAAAATTAAAACATTGTTTATTGATGTTACTAAAGTTGGTTTGTACGGTATTTGTTCATTTGACAATTAGGTATTCATTGTTTTCTTGAAATAAGCGCCTCCTTTGGAGACTTTTGGTACAAGTTTTTTTGTTTTTTTTGCAGAAATCGAAACTGCATGTTCCATCACGTATATTACCAAAATGTACTGCATTTGGCCTAATATAATTCCCGCTAGCGAGCTCTGAACACCTCACGTTATTTCTTGCCCACCCGGTATATAAAAAACCCATTTATTTTCATTCGATTTCTCATTTTACACTTAGACAGGGGAAAAGATGTCGTGAGATAACTAGCGATGTTTTGCTCCGTAAAGTAATCACAAGTATAAATAAATACCTTTTGTCGAAATTGCATTCCCTAAAAGAGTATGGTTTATCTCGAGAAGTTTGGTTTAATTACGCCCTTAACGTAAACAAAAGCACTTGAATATATTGGCATTGAAAGTTTTCATTGGCACCAATTGGTACTATTAGAAGATGTGCTTTTAAACCATTTCTGAATATCATTAAGTACTCTTATATTTATTCATGATACGCCGCTGGATGGTATATTACATAGCATTTACCGGGGTGGGACACTTTAATATGAACACCTCTTCTCGAACATGTTGGAACGTGCCATGGTATGCAGATGAAAAATCATTGCATATCTTTAAAAGCTGACAACAGCAGACGTGTACTACTATCGATTAACACAGCAATTGTCGCTGTCATGGGCAGAGCAAGTGACCTGTCGGACCTCCAAAAGGCGATGATCATTGGCTATCTGGCCAAGGGGGGCAGCATTTCAGAAACGGCCATCTTTGTGAACTGTCCTAGAGCCATTGTGAAGGTGTACCGCGTCTGGATGAACCAGACAGATTCAAGCAACCGAAAAGGTAACCGTGGGGCCCCACGGGCCATCGATCCTATTAGCGAGCGTCGATTACGACGCCTGGCCAAAGACCAATCGGCTTGCTACTGTTGAGCAACTGACACAGCAAATGAACATTGGGGCTACTAGGCGTGTCAGCACCAAGACAGTGCAACGATCCCTCTTGAGGTTGGGGCTCCGGGACAGGCATATGGTAACAGCACCCATGTTGATGCCTGTGCATCACCGAAAACGCCTTCAATTCGCAATTGACTATCGCCATTGGACCTCGTTTGAGTGGCAAACGGTTGCTTTCTCTAACGAGTCGCAGTTTCTGATGAACAGATTGGACGAACGATGGAGAATTCGCCGGGAAGCATCTGAAAACAGGCATCCCGACACCATCGTTGCAATGATACCGCTGGAGGGTACACTGAATACTGTTCGTTAGCTGACGATCGTCGCAGACCAGGTACACTCCATGTCGACAGTGTTTCCTCAGGGTGATGGCATCTTTTAACAGGACAATTCTCCCTGCTATACTGCCAAAATTGTCTACGACTGGTTCGAGGAGCATAAGGAGAATTCAAGCTACTCCCATGGCCACCAAAATCCCCGGACCTTAAACCCAATGAACATTTATGGGACCATCTCGATCGCCATGTCCGCAAGCTGGACCCTCCACCACGCACGGTGATGGAATTACGGGATGACCTGATAGCTGAATGTTCCCAGATACCTGCAATCACCTTCCGAGGACTAATTGACTCTCTGCCACATTGACTAGCTGCTGTGCTTGCCGCCAAAGGTGGATATGATACTAGCAAGTGGTCATATTAATGTGTCCCGACCCTGTATTAACATTGAAAGTTTTTGATGATACCCTTTGATACGATAAAACATTTACAACTAATCCAATTTCGAAAATCATAAATTACTCGTTAAATTCAATCATGACACACCGTGACGGGCTGTATGATATTTTTCGTGGCTTATATTAGCATTCCAATGGTTTTATTTGATACTATTAGAACACATACTATTAAACCAATTCTGAGTATCACCCACAATCCTCATTGCAAGCTCTGCAAATTATTTTATGCACTATCTTTATCCTGTTTTGGAAATTTCCACAATTTAACATAAAGTCACCAGTTTCCTGCGCTGTTGGTATAAAAAGGAATGTTGAAACTGAGAAATACTCAGACCAAAGGAAGCTGTACAGGAAATGATCACAGTAACCTTACCAGGAAATGTTCTACATGGTCCTCTGCTTTGGTGAGGCGAGGCAAAATTATCATGCAACAACCGAGAATCGTTGAAATGTGCGGAATGGTGTGTATGGTGCGCGTGGACATCACAGTGAATACTAACTGGATTGAAGGAAAGGCTCACTTTGTATCAGATGACTGTAAGCAACAAACAGTAGAAGTGCCAATTGTCCTGTTGCCAAATCTGCAATGAGGATTGTGGGTGATCCGCACTTTGCCTTTTGGTGAACTGTTTTTTGTTTTGTTTGGTATTTGCTGTTGAACAAATATGCAATTGGAATTTTTTGTGTCACTTACGGTTTTCGAGATAGAATATGGATGTGTCCTAATTTGCATATCTGATATGATGAAAGGTGCTCCAGCGGATTGAGCATTCTCATGTTCATATTTATTCTCTGTATTGGAATTTGTGTTACTACCTTGGTGTGTTACATGCCATATATTTTAAGGAGATATCGTAATGGTACCATTAGTTCACCAATCTGCATATATCAGCTGTCACCAAGTTTGGCGACTGACAACTTGCCCAAGGCTCCCGTTCATCCATCTCAGACCGGGAGCAAGCTTAGTTATACACTAGCGCCATCAGTGGTCACCAACCATGACGCTAAGACAGAGGTGAAGCGTAGAAAACGGCGTTGCCAGGGCATAGTAGCGCCACCTAGAGAGCTCGAGCAGAAGACTAAGCAAGGTCCTAGGCAGAGACCTAAGCGCGAGAGTTATATCCAGGATAAACGGAAGAGGCGCAGCAAAATGCGCGAAGAGAGTGGCGCGACGGTGAAAGAGAGCTATCGAGAGGTGAGAGTGATCATGGAACCGTGGGAAGAGGACACGGAAAATTTACTCCGCGCCTTTTAGAAAATTTCCCTCGAGGTTTCGACCGAAGGGAAAGGAGTGTGAGTACGGAGAAAGAAGGTGTTGGGCAACTTGACGTGGAGTTCGACGAGGAAATTCCACAGCCGCCTTCCGCAGCAAGGACGCCGTTGCATAAAAAGTTTCATGAACTTTCTATGTGTTTAGTCACGTCGGCCGAAGACGGAACAGGAGCAAAGCAGCGAAAGGACACGGACTGGTTGACAGGGAAGCCGGTTGCGAGGGTTCGAGCGGCCCTGGCACAAAGCGAAGAGCCCCTTAGTCCCTCACCACTCTCAGGAGGTATTTCTCCAGCCACGACTAGACTCTTGACGGCCAGCGCTACGAGGACGTTAGTAGTCGCCGCGGGATTGGAGTCGGCCTATCTGCACTTATTAGTCAATTTGGAGGCCCAGCTGATTCCAGAGGAAACTGCCGTTTGGATCACTCTATGGGCACAGGAAGCCTTTTGGATGCACGGATTGGGACACAGAGCCCTACATAAGGTCAGTAAATTTTTCTTGTGCACCTCACTTCCGCCTGAGTTCCACTGATAAAATTGCTCTTTTAGCGCGTAAGTGCGTAAGTCTAGTGTGCTCGATGCTCGAACGAGCGGCCTGTATTTTTTTTTAAGATTAAGAATATCGTCTGGCATTAAGTATGGCTTCATACGTCAGAGCGATATTTTACAGGTAGTCTTTTTCTTTTTTTCGGGCAACGAGCAACGTTAATTTCTGTGCTATTTGGGCGAGCGGTCATTTGGCTTAATTAATGGTTAATACTGCATTCCCCTTTATCTTTTGCAGTTTCCGGCGTTTGCGATTTTTCCACTAAGGGTGGATTCGTCGCAGTCACATAATTTTGGGCATTCAAACTACTACAGACATCGTTATTGAGTGTGATGCTGAAATAGTTTAATTTCTTTAAGAATAGCATACAGAAATTCTGTTTTTGTGAACCCGGGATGTTATTCTTCCCGAGGGTAGACCGTAGGTCAGATTTGAGAGTTAAGTATCCTAATCAAATCTAAATCCCCTAATAGGTCCCAATATTTTGTATTGGTCATTTGCTAATATGCATTTATGTATCAGTGTGTAAGCGAAGCTAATTTTCGCTTCGCAGGGCAGACGGGTCAGTCAGTCGTAGGCGTTTCTTACGGTTCAGTAAGATCGCAGCCCATTCATTCATTCATAATTTTTATTGTACTTATTTCTTTATATTGTTTGAATAAATTCTGTCAAAAGATATACTCTGTTGTCCTTTTTAGGTCTAGTTTAAATTTTCCATTGCGCACTAGTTTTATACATGACATCACCATAAAACTTTCTTCGTGTTCTGTCCCAGATTTATCGATTGGCGAAGACTGAACGTGAAAAAGTTAATTCGTTTTTTAATTATCATACTGGGCACCCTACTAATAAAGAAATCCACGTTTTCCCGAGTTTTAGCGGAAAACGTTTCACTTCCGAGCGTGACGGATCAGACACATTCCGTGTTCCAGAAAAATTTTGTATGCGGTGCGCCTATAGAAGTTTTCACTTCAAAAATCCTCAAATAATAGAATAATAGAGGAGCTTAAAAGTACAGGAAGCCAATGAAATAATTTTACTCAAAATATTACTGTTGTATCAAAATTATGTGCTGTACATAAAGACAGTTTTTATCGTATCACTACGCATGCGCTTAACGCCATTTTTAAATGTATATTACTGCTAATTAATAGTAATTATGGACAGAAACTAAATTTGACAAATTTACAGACCGAGACCTTTCATTTAAGACCAAAATGAAATTTATAGATGCAGTAGTTTTCACCAACGAACTGTCGAAAAAATCACCTTTGTAATTTAAATATATACAGGGTGATTCAGTCAATTTTTGACCATTTCAGTACTATGATTTATTGACCCATTAATGTTTACAAACTTAGCATTTCAGTACGATATTATAGGCAGTTCGGATTTTATATTCCCGTGGAAAAGTCTTGATGATCTGCTCAATGTGGCCATCACGAAAGTTTTGAACTGCTCGCAGCCGAATGGTGAAATTGTTCAAAACTATCCAGGATTTCTGCATCCACAAGGGTGCAGCAGTCGACGATGCTTTGTCGCAGCTGGTCTAGGGTTCTTGGTGCTGTAGTGAACACACAGTTTTTAAGGAACCCCCAGAGATAAAAATCACATGGGTTTAGGTCAGGACTCGCAAGGGGCCAAAGAAAGCCACCCCCGAATGGATCTGCAAACCTGCTTGAAATGACACGATTTCCGAATTTCTGATTGAGAAAGTCTAGCACTTCATTAGTGGTGTGAGGCCTAGCCCCATCCTGTTGAAATCATTGATGTCGAAGCGGTATACGCCCTTTTCAAACATGTGATGTTACGGTGCCCTCAAAAAAGAACGGACCAATGATGCCTCTTTTGGAAATCGTGCACCAAGCCATGACCTATCGTGGATGAAGAGGTGACTTATGGATCTCATGAGCGTGCTGGGAACCCCAAAAACGAACGTTGTGTTTATTAAGGTCACCTGACAGATGGAAGAAGGCCTCATCTGACACCCACAGGTTGTCCACAATGTCCTGATTGGCTTCTATTTCTGCTCCAAACTCCATCCAAATTATTGTCGCTTCTGTCTTCCAGTGTCTGTTAACTCCTGATAAACATGGATCTTATACGGGAACAGGTGTAAATCCTTTCTCAAAATTCGCCACGTAGTGGTATACGACAGCCCTTCTTCAATGGATAGGCGGCGAACAGATTTTTTTGTAGGCGAATCGACCAACCTTGTGCGAACATTTTCGACAACTTCGGCCGTTCGAACACGAGCTTCGCTCCCGCCTATATTCTTGCCTTTAACACATCCAGTGGCACGAAATTGCTTGACAAAATCCATGATTGCTTGACTGCCTGGTGCGTCTCGACACTTATACTCTTTCCGGAAGGTTCTTTGCACGGTTACAGATGATTTTGTCTCGAAATACCATTCGACAACCTTGCATTTCTGCTCCGTTGATAAAGTGGGCGCCATTTTTCAACAATACGATTTTCATTCAGCGCCGTTGCAATAATACAAACTCCAACTATTTAGAAATTCGATATGGCGCTCATATTCTTTCAATTGTTTATCTCTAATGAGCGTCATTCAAGTGAAATGGTCAGAAATTGACTGAATCACCCTGTAAATAGATATTAGTTTTCAGTAATTCTACAAGTTCTTGCTGTAGACGATGCTCTCGTTGTTCATATGTTTCCGATGTCTGGATAACTTTTTGCATTCTCTAAACGATACTCGTTCTTTTCTTTGGTGGCATTTGATTGATATCAGTTAACATGTATTGATTATTATAGGGCATATTACAGCGTACATATAGATTTGAAGAATCGAGTAGATGTCGCCCGAGACCGACTAGCATCCTGATGTACTCAAACCACTTGAAGAAGGAAAAGCTGCCTTCACCTCTTGAAGATTCAAAACTGCTCAGAGGTTTCCAACACACAAATCATCTGAACATTTGTTTGGGTGCTGAAGAGAGAAACGTGTTTCTTTTGCCTGATCGAGAGAAACTACCCTGTCTCTATCGTGCTATTTTACTCATTTCCTTACTTACTTTTTTCAAACCCGCTTATCTGTTAGGGTCGCGGGGGCAGCAGCCCTATGGAGGATCTCCAGAGATTGTCATCAAAGAGCAATCTCTTTACCAAGCAATCGCCCACACAAACAAGCTCATCGCCTCGGCTGCTCCTGTCTATCCAGTCCATAAAGATAATGAACTAGAGGGGCGAGTGTACGTACCCTTGGGGGAGTCTAACACTCCCTTGACTTAATGCCATTTATCCGGACACACATATCAGAGCATTCCTACAGGGACATGATAACAATCAGTAATTACCCATCCACTTCAAATTCTTGGAACACTTGCCTGAGATTCTCCCGAGGAACTCTGTCATATGCTTTTTTGAGGTCAACAAAGCAAGCGTAAGCCTCTTTTGCATACTCTGAGGATTTCTGAAAGATTTGCCTTATAGCAATGATGTGATCTGCCCTGCTTGGGAAAGGTCGGAAACCACACAGCTCCCCCGACAGTTTGGAGTTGACTACTTCCCGACCTCTCTTCTCCAGACACTTAGCATACATTTTCCCAGGAATGCTTAGCAAAGAGATCCCTCGATTATTGTTGCAATCTCTCTGATCTCCCTTTTTAGAGATAGGGATCACAATTCCTGTCTGCCATTGTTGCTTAGGGGCCTGACCAGATATCCAAGCAACCTGACACACTCGAGTGAGCCACAGGATACCATCCTGATTTAAGGTTTTTAACACCTCGGACCGAATTTCCTTTTCATTTGCAGCTTTGCCAATTATCAGAGACTTAATTGCCCATATGACTTCTGCTTCGGTGATACTACCGTGACTATTCTCTGTTCCAGGGTACACTTCATGTGCCTCAGTCGTTGCTATCACCGGATTAAGTAGATATGCAAAGTATTGCTTCCACCTATGGAACACGCTCTCCTCAGTTTTCAGAAGCCTTAATAGTTTGTGATGAAATAGATTTTATTACACGGAGGCGGCACATAGTCTGCCAGAATACCTTGTTTGCTGAACAACTGTCTGCCTCCGATTTCTCACCGAACTTCTCCCAGGCCTTGGCTTTAGTTGCTGATATTGTCTTCGCTGCTGCTTTTCGCGCCTCAGTGTACCTCACTCGACTCGTAGGTGACTTATTTGCAAGCGATAGCAAATAAGCTTCCTTTTTTGCCTTGACACCTTCTTGGAGTTCATCATTCCACCATGCAGCCCTTTTCTCACTGCCCTGCGCCAAACTCAGCCGCTTACGTCTACAGCACAATTTAGCCGATATAATCACAGCAGTTTTAAACAACTGCCACACCTCTTCAAAAGTATCATGATCACTGGGTAGTTCTTTGAAATTTGACGATATGTTATCTGCATAGGTCTTCCTCACAGCTCTATAGTCGAAAGCCTCCCATATGATGCACCAAGTCTGTCTGGACCTAGTATTTCGCTTGGTTGGCGTGGATTCAGAGAACCGCAAAGTGCAGACAACAAAGTGGTGATCAGTTGATAGTTCTGGCCCTCTTCTCATATGAGTATCTAACACTGATGGGAATAATTCAGCTGATAAGACTACAAAATCAATCAGTGACTTCTGGTCCATTGCATCCCTGTGCTGGAAGAAGGTGTTTGTGATGTAAAGTCCATTGTTGCAACAGAGATCCAACAAGCAGCTTCCATTCGCATTTAAATCAATTCAGCATTCCACCCAATCACGCTTTTCCATGTTTGGTCATCAGCCCCTACGTGTGCATTGAAGTCACCAACCAGGATGAAAGAATCTGCTGCTAAGAGCAGAATCAACTTCATCTAGAAAGAGTGGGTACCTTGTGACTGCAGTCAGAGCATATGCAACGAATAGAGAGACAGACAGTTTCCCTACCTGAAGCCTCAGGAGATACTGTCTTCCACCAAAGGGGGTCCAATCTGCAACATAATCTGCCAGCCGGGGACTTGTGACTATCCCCACTCCCGCCTGGGCAGTGTTAAAGTTAAAGTCGACACCTGAGTAGAAGAGCATCCACCCTCCTTTTGAGTCCACTGGTCCAGAACCCGGACGTTTCGTAGAGGTAATACCTATGATATCCAGTCGATATCGTTGGACTTCTTCCAATAACCCTGATTCCTTTCCTGTCATGGAGAATATGTTCCAAGTATCGATTGTCAGCACCCGATCCCATTGTCGCTTTACCCAATTCTCTTCCTGGGTAAGGGCATGCGCTGCCCCGACCGTTTCCCCAAACGCATAGAGAGTGCTCTGGTGGGGCTTGTCGGAGGCTTCTCCGAGATATCAGCCGGGAGGCTGTCGACTATTTTTCGAACGAGAGCCTCTTGCTATCTCCCGAACGCGGTTGACTTTAACCTGCGCTACACCCGATGCAGTATGAATTCTCTCATTCGTCGACATCATGAGATATATGTTTGTTTGGATACTCTTCATCTCATTTCTCAACCATGACCTTTCTTGTAAGAGTGACCTTAAAATAGCAGTACTACAACCAGCATAGCTCCCAGAATCCCTGAAGCACCCAAACCCATGACCCACGTTAAGGGGGCATCCACTCAGTGACCCAAGTTAAATGGCTTACTCATTTCCTATTCATTATAATAGTTCTTTGAAACGAGTGTTCTATTGCCAATGTATATCATTGCATCATCTTGAAAATATTGTTGCATCATCACTACATCGGTTTCCATGCAAAAATTATTCCCTATCATTGATGTGGAACTGTCTTCAACGAAACAACTCTCTTCTTGGGAGGCAGTGGATTTTGTTTATGTGTGCTCTACACTCCTGACAATCAAAGTAAGTGAAATAATAAATGATATTATAACTGGATATAAGCATCAGGTAAAGATTTTTCTATCGAAAAATGGAAGGAAAAATCAAAGTAAGGTTTTTCACTACTTAGTAATCTGTTGTTTTAATTTCACTTTGCTCTCGCTGTTTTAAAACAAACCTTGGCTATTTATCACTTTGTGTTGCCTTGCAGTCGCTGTTTCTTCTGTTGACACGCTCAACAACCGCTCCGTTGCAGCAGTGTGCTGGCGAAACTAAAGCAGCAGCGAGCGAAGGGGCTGCTTCCTCTGTCGCCTTTCCATTATTTCTCAATAGTCTGCTAACTCTCCATTATCTCTAGTAATTGCTCATTTTTTAAGATTTTCAAGAAAATGTTAACTTATGAGAACTATCAATTCAGAGGAAAGCCTGATCAACGGGAATTCTGTGCCTTTTACAAATTCAATTTTGTTTTTTAATTCGCAGAAGTGGGATGGAATCTACTTTACATGCTTTAATGAACGTTATTTATATTGCACAAACTTTGGCTTGCATTATTAGATATATATTGTGTTGTCCGTGCATATCGTTTGTGAATTGGGTTGTTGATACAATCGTGGATACAAACACGATGAGCCTATTGTTACACAAACTTTGCAATGTCTTTTAATGAAATCTGCTTGCTTATGTTTATTGCCATCATTATGAATATCGAATATTATCGGTAAATTATAATTTTTTAGAAATCTCCGGTAGACAGTGATCTTCTTCTTGGTTTGAAGATCAAGTATGCAAAAGTTCATCAAGTTCAGAATAAAACTGTACATTTGTATCACATACATACAAACACACACTCTTTATCTACAGGGTGAGTCAAAATTCTGTACCCCTCGTCTATATTAGATACAAATATATTTACGCAATTTCCAATAAAGGGACTGAATAGGAAGTTCCGGGTGTTCTTGCTCATGGTTGCATTAACAGTATTGTCATTAAGCAAATTAGGACGTATGTAAATCCAATCTACTAAACTGTAGGAGATATACAGGGTGGTCCATAAGTCTGTCCCCCCCTTTTATTTTTGGAACCGAAGCAGATATGTCAATTTTGATGAATCCAATGAATAGGAAGTTGTGGGTGGCCTATCCCATGGTGCACTTTTCATCATCCCAACTATGCAAATTAGGACACATTCAAAATTTATCTCAAAAACAGTAAGAGATAGAGAGAAAAACCCAGTTGCAAACTTGTTCAGCATAAAAAAACAAACAAAACCAAAAAAAATCATCCAAATCGGACCAACCAATCACCCACAATCACGTGGTGAACTGTTTGTAGCTTACAAACAGTCACACTACACAAGGAAAACAATGTTGATATTTCCACCATGTAAAGCATGCAAATCAAAAAATTAACATAAATTACCATACTCACATTCACCTTCATGCGGAAAAGCAAATAAAAGACATGTTTTAGCACACAGAAGACAGAACAATTTCAGGATTGCAAGCTACACTGTTCCGAACTGGTCAACATGGTCAACGTGATTGTGGGTGATTGTTTGGTCTGATTTGGATGATTTTTTTTGTTTTGTTTATTTTTTATGAACAAGTTTGCAATTGGGTTTTTTCTCTATCCCTTACGTTTTTTGAGATAAATTTTGAATGTGTCCTAATTTGCATATTTGGGATGATGAAAAGTGCACCATGGAATAGGCCACCCACAACTTCCTATTCATTGAATTCATCAAAATTGATATATCTGCTTCGGTTCAAAAAATAAAAGGGGGGGACAGACTTATGGACCACCCTGTATAAAAACAATTATAAACTTCATCAGTATCAGATAAGCAACAAAACAAAAAAAATTTCAAAATCCGAAGAACGAATCATCCAGAAACCTCTTTGCTATCTATTCAATTGGACAATGGGCTCTTGTACTGTTTGTTGGTTACAAACTGTCCAGTGTACAAATAAATTGTTGCCCTCAATCTAGAAGGTGTTCAGGGTGATGTCCACCTGCCCTAAAACATAATTATGCAGGACATTTCAACGATGCCATTACATTTACAATGATACCCTTTCATGTGACTGGTGTTATGGCCATTTAATTCGTAACAAGTTTGTAATTGCTTTTTTTTTATATCTCTTATGGTGTAGTAATTACGATTTGCATATCCCATAATTTGCATGTTGACAACACTGTAGGTGCCACCATGAGAGAGAGCACCCTCAACTTCCTGTTCACTCCCTTTATTGGACTTTGCATAACTTCATTTGTATCCAAGCAAGAAGGGACTTTTGGTTCACCCTGTATATAGATTCTCAGAGCGCAAATTATTCCTAATGGCCAGTAATATACCCACACGAAATAATTTCTTAGTAATCGCAAGAGAAATGTCTGATCTATATATACGGTAATAAATGCATCTAATTAAGATTTGCTAATATCTATGAGCAAATTAGTTTCAGTAATAACAAATATATATTATACTGATAGAGAAAGAGACGGGCGTAACCTGAAAGTTTCAAGTCTGACCCAATTCTGTCGAAATTTTTATAATATTAGTGTGGCGACCCGCCCCCTCTGTTTGTGTTGTTCTAAGACTTTTAAAGAACAATCATAATTCTTG